>JACDJE010000240.1:1234065-1263413 GCA_016647715.1 Pavo muticus
GGGGGAGGGCGGGCGGAAATAACGTACGTTTGTTCGGTGCTGCGGGGTTTCACGTGCCCTCCAGCCTGCTGCGTGGTCCGTTCCCCAACTTTGCTCCTTGGCTTTCCTGGGGGAAAGCTGTATCGCGCTTGGAAATACAGCTCCCCAGGCATTCAGCCACAAAAGCAGACACTGCTTCCCTCGAATGCACTGCTATCACCTGCCTGGCCAGCACAGATCTACCACGCTTCAAAAACTAAACTGCTCTGGTGGTAGATATCAGCGGCTGGAACTGAAACTCGAATTTTAAATGCCAGAATATGGGAAGTTGGCATCTGAGAGCATGGCTCACGCAAAGTGATGCAGGAAGCCTGTGTCTGAGCAGAGGGCCGCAGTGAGCCCGACTTCTCAGGAAGATGATGTGAAAATAGATGAGAAATACAAACATTGACTCACTGCATCCTACAAGGCACCACTCCAAGGGGTAGGAGTATCCCCTCTCATCTTCAAGCCATAACTTAAAAAACAAAGTATAGAGATATATATCAAGGCCATGGAAACAAACCTAAAATTGCTTTAAGGACTGGGAGTTTCAGCTTGTTACTTGTGGTTCCTCCTTTCAGATCCAAGAACCTGCTATAGGCCCAAAGCAAAGGGCACCAGGCACAGTGCTGCAGTCAGACACTGAAATTACCTGCTCAGATGGCCCGGCTGCCTTAAGGGGGTAAAGCTGGGGGATGTGAAGCTCCACTTAGCTAAGGAATTCCCTACAACCAGGACAGCTGTTTGCTGGCATTGAGGGGAAGCGTATTATACCTGCATGGCTGGGGGTTGTTAGGGGGTGTTTTGGCGCATGATAATCCAGAAAAAAAAGATAAAAAGCACTTTGCAGAGTTGTTTACAGCAAAGCAAGGCCATGCAGCCTCCAGACTAGCAGGAGCAGAAATAGTTGTGCAAACAGAAGGGTACCTGCTGCTTGTTTTAAAGCAGTCCTGGATACAGAGTCTATTCCTGCGAGTCGTTCACGGCGCCGCGCTCCCACTGAACTAAGTGTTGCTGCATTACAAAGAAACAGCAAGATCTATTTTAATTATAAAACGCCGACTGTAAAAAGCTAGATTTAAGAAACTGTGGCACGGAGCTATCACAGAATACGACTATAAAGCCAAAAGAAATTAATTTCTACTTTAAAAAAATTACCTACCTACAATTCCTGCAGTTTGAGTGCAAGGAGCCCAGGCTGCTGTTAGCGGAGGGTTCCTACAGCTGTCTGACTAAAGCAATAACCTTCATACCTGTACATTTGTTGCCCCTTTGGACAGTTGAGTCTGCCGGCACAGACTGAGAGCCTCAGTCAGCTCCTTGCTGAAGGACAACAAGGGTATTTTTGCCTTTTTTTACCCCTCTTACGAAAAGGAGCAGAATTAAGTCCCTAAACAAAGCAGGGCTGGGAGAAGAAAGCCATGATCCACCTTACAGCGCTGCTGTGTGCGGTTACAGGACACCTGGCCACTGTGACAGCGTGTGGACCCCAAGACCAACCCCAACCCACCCCACCGTGCCCACGTCCCTCAGCGCCACATCCCCACAGCTCTGAACACTCCATGGACGGTGACCCCCCACTCCCTGAGCAGCTGTGCCACTGCAGCACCGCTCTTTCTGAGAAGAAACTTTTCCTGATATCCAACCTGAGCCTCCCCTGGAGCAACTTCAGACATTCCTTCTCATCTCGTCTGTGAAAAATCAGGAGCTGTAAATAAAATCAAGGATACTCACAAACATCAGCCCCACTCGTGCCTAGGATGATTTTCAAAGACTTTTCCAGGTATCTGTTGTCATTACTGCTTTTTTCTATGCAAAATCCTCCTGCTTGCCTCAAAGGGAAAAGGTGCAACTGGACAAATCCCTTCCCTTTGCGAAGACCCGCTGCACTTCTGGTACAGTGATGAAGATGTTAGAAACTCCTGGGGCCCCAAACCCAAAGAATTGGCAGCCATCATTAGGTGCCCTCCAGGCGTCCTGAGGAACAACTGTCTGTCACTAGGAGTTGCAGTACTACCTGCCAACAGGTAGGTTTATGCATTCCCTATGTGGGAGAAAGCAAAGAGCTTTGCCAGACAAAATGCAATGAGGACAAGGTCTACTGGGGATGGACCAAGACATGTGGCATAGAAATCTTAAGAACAGCCTCACACGCTCCGCAATCAGCATTTCAGATTGGCCTCACTGGGGTATAAATGGCAATACGAGGTGTTAGGCTACAGCAAATGTGAAAGCATCTGTCAGGACTCTGCTCTCCAGAATGGGGTTTCACAAATGACCAGCTTCCCTGGAGGCTCTCGGCGTGGTTTGAAGTTTGGGGTTTTGGTTTCCTGTTTGTTTTTTTCCCTCATTTTGTGCATTTTCATTACTTTCTTATTCCCCAAAAGTCGTGAAGAATTACAAAACAGAAGAGAAGAACTGAAGGGTATTTATTGGTGTTGGGAGAGGAGATCAGTTGGCATGCCTAATGGAAGAGTTCTATTTTTGCCTACTACGGTAGAGGTTCTATCAACAGCACACATGCTTTTCAAGTGCTAGCCAAAATAATTATTCTCTCCTTCTGTGGGGGGAAAAAAATCCACTAAATCATGAATATTCAGCAGGTTGATTAACGACATAGTAATCCTTTAGCTAAAATCTCTGCGCCTTAAAATACCATGAAAGCCAGCTGCCAGTTACATGAATTAGAAGTATAAAAATAACTTGGTTTCCAGAGGTTATCTCCTCCCAATTACTTCAGAATATCCAATGGCAGCAAGGTGCCAACAAGCAGCCAGGGCAGACTCTGGACACCCCTGGTATCAGATAGTTAGCACAGTTGGGGTTCCTTGTTCGCAGGATTCAGGTGGTGCCCAGGAGTTGCCAGCCTTTCATTTTTCTCTCAGACGTTTCAGAATTCCCGATTGTTTAACTCGATTTTTATTTTTCTGCTGTCTGAAGCCACCATGAGAGCCCCCCTTGCCAGGTCAGGTGAGTACGAGCATCCCCATTGCTTTTGGTTCTTTCTTTTTCACGCCGGTGTTTTCTCCATGCAGGGATCTGCCCCATGATGAGCTGAAGGCTGCTGTGGGATGCACTCAGCTGCCAGCAGCACCAGCAGCACTCAGGGGATCTCAGCTGCAATATGACCTGAAGCGTAAGGTTGCTGTGAACGGGGCTGCAGTCTGCGGGCTGCTCCCCACAATGCAGCAGTGCAGGCACTGCGAGAGCCACCAACAGCATTAGGTTGCACTGATCACTCGAGGCCCAGATCAGTGAAATGAGTAAGCATTTGCAAAGAAATCTTTTTTTTTTTTTTAAAGCTGATGGCACATTGTGTGCTTATTCAGGATTGTATGGGAACTGTTGAATCACGGCCTGAACCTCTGATTGACCACCTGAGGCAAGCGCTGAGTCAGCCATGGGAGCACAGGTGAAGGCAATTCACCTGTGTGCCCAGAAGGGGTGGAGCCAGGCTGCACCTCTCCTAGACCCCATTTAAGGGCTGACTGCCACTGAGGAAGGATCTCTTCTTGGAGATCGCTCCTGGTGGAGTTCCTTTGTGAGCCTACAACACCAGTGAGCACCTTTTCTTTATATTTAACTATTCTTACCAGCCTAACTTCTCTGTATACCTGTTAACCTTACAACGTGTTAACCTTACAGGATTCATTTCTGGCTCCTTCAGAATTCGTTGTGTGTTCCTTCAGGATTCATTAAGCATGTATTTAACATCGAGGAGTTAAGCCTTTATCTCCAGCCTTCCAATTCTCCTTCTCTACACCACACAAAAGCAACTTTCCCCCAGTTTTATCTTCAAAGTTTGGAAACATATTTAGCTCTACATTACAATGATTCTATTCATATTTCATGAATTTGTAAGTTCAGACTGTGAGCACGGACAGCTCATCACTGACACATCAGTGAAATGCTGTGAAAAACAAGCAACATATTGTGCTTTTAGCTTATGAGATTGCTTTATGGTTCCCTCAAGGATATTAAAAAGAGATCTTTGCAAGGATTATCAATAAGTATCTTTCAGGATCAGCACTTCTGAAGTTTCTAGAACGGCTTCAAATCTTGGCTGAGTTTGGAAATGAAAGAACCCGCTAAGAAACAGCAAAATCATATTTTAAAGCTCAAATACTCTTTAGTTTTGCTGCTTTGCATTTCAGATGCTGGTTATCACTGTGAATGCTAATTCCTACATCGTTTTCTTACTGAAGCTAGTCGTAAGTTTCAACTTCTTTATCAAAAACAGATAGGGAGGAGAGCAACCTCACTGAAATTTTGACAAAGCATTAAAAAACATTTTTAATAAGTGATTTAAATAGTGGCTTTTTGGATGATCAGAAAAGAATCCCCATTAGCTTTGCTATATTAAACAAGATACCAGCATAGCTCACATTATTACAGCACCCAATCATCTCACAGCCCTTCAGAACACTTCATTTGAGCTGGAAGTACTGTTACTTCATGTTACATGTACAAAAAGGTACCTAAAGACCTTTGGAAAAGGGGCTCTGCATTCCCAGGGAAATTAAGAGACAATAAAAGCAAGCCTGCCAGGATCAGACCAGTAGCCTTTAGAACCAGAGCTCTGTTTCACATCAGCATGAAGTCGATGATATGAAGTTGATGTCCCCTTGATAGGACAAGGGGAAATGGAACATTAGGACTGGAAATAAGGAAAAAAGATTTTACGATAAGGGCGGTGAGGCACTGCAGAGGTTGCCCAGAGAAGCAGTGGTGCCCCATCCCTGCAGACAGCCAAGGTCAGGCTGGAGGGCTCTGAGCACTGATGGAGCCGTGGGTGTCCCTGTGCACTGCAGGGAGTGGGACCTGATGGCCTTTAAGGGTCCCTTCCAACTCAAACCATTCTATGATCCTCTGGTAAGGTCAAGGGTAACCTACAGCTGATAGCCCCTCCTTCAGCAGTGCAGTACCTCCCCGACAGGGGAAAGCAGGGAAATCCAGGAATCTCACTCAGCACAATTTGCAGCGTACCCCTGTTCCTGTCAACATAGGAGCATCCTCTTATTTGACTGACAGAAGCATCTCGGAGCATGAACAAAAGAAGTCCATCTGCTTGGATACAATCAAACCTGCCAAGGTTCAGTTTTTCTCCCTAAAAGCCCAACCGTGAGTTTCACCTCAGCAGAAGACCTGCTAGAAATGGAGCATCCCTGCCCTGCTGCACACTGATCCTGGCTCTGAAGACTCTCTAGATGCTGCAGCTAGTGCTTAAGGACAGCTAACCATCCTATCCCTTACATTAAGTCCTCAGCCCTGGATAAAGGAGAAGACCCAAAGATTTTCAGAAGCTGCAGACCACTGGGGTGCAACTTGTGGCTCCCCAGGCACAAGCAGGGTGCAGATGCAGGCGTGCTGAAGAAGCATCACTCAAAACTCAGCTGTAGTGCAGATGCAGGTATCAGTGGAAAACTGACAGCTGCTTTTTCCTCCTTATCCAATAGAGCTCTCTTTGTACTGGTGAAAAAAAATAAAAGCATCTTTTTAAATAAAAAGCAATAAGAAATTACTGTGAATTTTACAAGCCAGTGCACACATACTTGTTACTTCAGGTCTTTTTCCTGTAATCCCTTTTCAGATAATTAAGATATCTCTTGCACTGATTTGTGTTTCAGCTATGTTCCAGTCATGCCACGGCAGCTTTCATCCTGCTGTGACTCTGAATGGTGCTGACCATCTGGAAGTAGCACGCAGTGTTTTAACCTTAAGAATGAAAACCTCCCAACAAAGAGGTACCACAGACTGCAACAACTGCTTAATGAACGCCGGTCTGTGCAGCGCATCACGCTAATTAAATCTCACCGATAACAGGAAGGAAGTTCTCCTTGCAGAATTTAAAAGATACTTCTCATAAAAATTTCAGGAGTCTTCATTGCAGCAAAGATGTGCTTCAAAGCAGTTCTAATGTTTAGAAGCCTAAGTAGGTCAAGAAACTGACATATACATGTTTATACTTTGAATTAAACAGCTGAATCCCCTCCCGTCACATAGCCCTTTGGTTTGGGGCAGTCTATATGTTCTTTTGTTGAATGAACAGTCATAGGCAGAGGTGGATGGTTGGATCAGATGGTCTTAGTGGTCTTTCCAACCTTAATGATTCTGTGGTTCTACAATTCTTTGATTCTACGATCCTCAGCTCATGAATGCTGCTGAAATATTCCTCATATCTGACCTTGGGTGAAGACTTTGGGGCTGTAAAGGGGCAAAACCCAGCGAGAAGGCTCCTTAAAGCTGCTCTTTTCAGGTGGGAGTCACCTTTTTATTCCAAATATTCTCAGCTGGAAAGTCAGCCAAGGCAAAACCTGCCTCCTCTTGTTTAACATCTCAGTGAAACTGCTTGTAGGAGATCATGGACGGCACAAGCCAGACTTCGGGCTGTATTGTGTTTTCTTGTCAGGCTTATCCATGCTTATCCAAAACCGATGGCTTGCTCCATGAAAGCTGATGCTCAAAACCAGCTGTGATTTTCTCTGCAGTTACAAAAGCAGGATTCAGGCTATCTGCAACCACCCAGCAAGCACAGACCCCCATGCACTGGTGGAGCACCATCACAGCCCCTGCTTGGGGTTAGTTGTGAGCATCCTCACAGGCAGCTCCAGCCTGATAAAACAATTGTTAATCTTGATGCCTCAAAAATACAAACTGCCTGTTTTCATATGGTCTGAGGAGTTATTGAGTTACCCTGAAGCAATTGTTTTTAGCTTTGAAGATTGCTGCTTTCATTGCAGAAGAATGGCTGACAATTTTCTGTTTTCTTCCCAACAATAGCATTTGTTGTGGGTGAAAGATATGACATCTTTAAGGAAGCAGAGAAGAGAATTATGTTCGAGGCTCTGCTTCTGAAATGCATCCCCTGAAGAAATACACACTTTCATCTGGGGCAGAAGATCTTGCAGAGAAATATTTTTTAAAGGAAGAAGACTGAGAGCCTCTCAAGTTTCTCTCTCAGTGTTATCGCAGCACCTGGGCGCTCCCCCTTTTCCCAGCACAAAAGGAGAACACAGCATAAGGAGATGCAGGGTTTCACTCGTTGCACCACAGTTTGCAGTGGAGCAGACACAGTGTGCCCAGAGGCGCCCCAGGCCTTGCTCCCCTGCACAGCCATCAGCCCGGGGAGCTGCAGCACAGCAGTGCCAACAGCCTGAGCGTCCTGCTCACACACTGCCTCCAAAATCCCATTACGTGAAAAAAATCAGCAAAGGTGAATAAGAGGGACGACGTTCTCTCGGTGCTTCTGAGTGCATGCTAAGGCTGCTCTGCCTCGTCAGCAGCTTTGGCTCAAGGAAGAGTTACTTGCTGTTTATAAGTCCTGTATGTTTCCAGTGAACCAGTTCTGCAGTGCTTAAAGCTCCTGGTTTGCTGGTTCCTTCCTCCCTGTAGGCCTTGTAGCCATTCCTCCTCCCTTGCTAGCAGAGCTGCACTGAAAGCCCAGTGGAACATCAGATGGAGACACTGCAATGCTTTGTTTTCTTCTCTCCTAAACTGCTTTTCTTTTAGCATTTTAAAAACACAATGCACTCATGAACGCTTGTAAAATTCCTCATAAAGTTTGCTGTGCCACAGGATTATAGAATACCTCTCAGAACGATGGATAAACAGCTCATCTTAGACCTGTCCCCGGAAAGCACTAATATATTTCAAAAAGCTATTAGCCCTTAAACCAAAAGCAACACAGGATTTGATTTGGGGCAACAGGCTATAAAGCCTGAATTGTTTGGCAACTCTGCATTGAAAGCAGGTGGGAGAAGCTGTTAGAGCCCCAGTATTTACTTCATTCTGCTACTTAAGGCATATTTTACATAGTTTCTAAAATCTGCATATCAAAACTAACATTAAGTAAGGATATTTGAAAAAATTGCTGAGCAATGGATGTAGCACACGTTTCCAGGAAGCAGAAGACCGTTTGTTATGTTACACAACAAAAGCAGGGAGGGCAGTAAATATCTCATACCAAAATAGTAAACCATAAATAGCTTTTGCATTTTTATATGGCTTCATACCTTTAAGGAGCTATAGACCCATCAGCACTGACCATAACCAACCAGATATGAGCAATATCCATTTTGTGGATGGAAACACTGAAGTGCACCGATTAATCCTTCAGGCCCTGCTGCTCTGAAGGGCTGTGCTGCAGTGGTGGCAGGGCTGACGGGGTGCCAGCGTAGGGAAGAAAATGTTTGGGGACTGCAAGGGAGAAATACAGTTTGTGATTCTCACACATAAAGCCAAAGCATAAACTTCTTTCCCACCTTTCTTCCATTCCCTTTATGAAAGCTTTGTCCTTTCTCCTTGGCCAGCAGTGATGCTGTTCCAGTGTGGGTTTCCCTGTGGCCTGCCCACCATATCTGCATCTTCTATGCAGAGTGATTCCTGCAGAAAGAGTAATGCTCGTAAGAAAAATATTTCTGGTTTTCCCTGGGAAATAACCTACTGTGTGCAACTACAGCTCTTTTTCCCCCAAAAAACGCTCACATCTCAGAGACATTTAAGGAAAGGAGGTGTCAGAATAATTAACAAGAGCACTGCTGCTCCTGTGCTCCTGTTGCAAGAGTTGGGGCATATCAGCATAGTGGTCTGCCTCTGGTCTTCACAAGAGGCTTTGGTGCTTGCTTGCAACCAATTAGACATGTATATATACGAGGAGGAGCCAAATTCTATGATTTTGTCAAGAACAGGTTTCAGTGATAAAGAAATTACACTTTCATCTCCCTTCATTCAACGGAGTGTAAGCAGCATGGCGCTGACTCACACCACAGTGCTGTCACAGCGTCATAAATACTTCAAATAAAGCACTTGAGGTGAGGAAGAGACAGTTCTGGAAAGAAAGCAGTGCTCTTACAGCCCACAGAGGTCTGATAATCACACGGTAACCAGACCCGCAGGCCTGGGAGGCCGAGCACATCCCACCAGCAGCTTGGTAAACATCCTTCAGCTTCCAGAATTCACACTGAAGAGCCACGGGGCTTCACTGTTCACAAACATTGCTCTAAACTACTTCAGGGCATATTTATAGCAGATCAAGCAGCTAATATGGGACGTATGTATTCTCAGTAATAATTCTGGCCGTCTCCCTTACCTGATGCTGTAAGCCCCCTTCTGTCCCAGCTGGATATGGAGGAAGGCATGTGCAAGCAGGAAACCCCTTTGGGTAGTGAGCTGGATGTGGTATGGCTCTGAGCAGACATACACATCTGTCTGCTTTGTGGGTAAAACGGTGGAAACCCTGCTTCCAAACAGCATTTGTAACCTTGAACAGAACCATCCTGTGGATGGATTTTTTCTGCCTGTGCAAAATTCCATCAAGCAGAAAACGAGTGGAGCATTCTGGAAATTTCATCTATGCATAAATTAAAAAGGAAAAAAAATACACACACAAAAAACAAACACCACCCACCAGAAAAGCCACTCGCTCACTCAGCTGCTGAGCTGCCTGCAGTGGTTTACTATGGAAGAAGGAAGAATCGCAGACAGGACCACTCAGTAGTTTAAATTCAACAGGCTAAGAGCAGCCAGAAGTACACCAGCTATTGCTCTGTGGGTTTAGCAGAACGAGAAGAACTACATACAAATTATTTTGAACTCCAAGACTTTAGGTCTGAAGCTTCCCAGTTGTAGCTGGAGGGCTTGGTCTGTCCCCTTTGGAGTCAGAGGCCCACACACAGAACGCTGACTGTACTGGGACTCCTGATGCTGGTAAGCATGTAGTCCCATGAGAAGTCAATGGCTCCATTGACTGGTGATGTGGAGGGAAAAAGTTACTTAGATTGAACAAGTCAGTGAATAAGAAAACACCACTGACTGGAATTAATTCTTCCATTTGTTTGTGAATTGCTTGCAAATATGCATTTCATTTCTGAGGACAGCCTCAGTAATGCAATAGGAATCTGAAGGCGCACATTATAGCCTGTCAATCGTTCAGCAAAGTTGCAATTCACTCTTGAGTAAAAGGTTGGGATAATACCTGCATTAACTCAAACCTGCTTAAGCCCTGTATTTAAAATTTCATTACAGCAGCTCCCTGAATTGAATCACATCAGTAATCATATGTGCAAGCCTGTTTGAGTTGTCATGCTGTTTGTCTAGCTCTATTCTGGCTTATGAGATTGTTTTTGATGAACAGCTACAAGGTGACACCATTAATTTGGACTATGATTCAACTGGGAAAGAAAATAAACTCTGACATACCAGATGTAATAAGCCAATAAGGAGTTAATTTTAACTAAGCTGCTGTTTTGTGCACGGCTGTTCAAATGCTGTGAACTCAAACAACTCAATAGAGCTGTTTATATAGACGATATTCTCTAGCTTGTGTCAACCACTCACATTCCAACTACTCATGTCTATAATTTATCAATTATCTGCAAACTCTTGACTATTAGACTTGCTCAGTTTTTTTTTTTTTGCAAAATCTCTGAGTAAGATGATCAACTGACTGCTCAAAGGAAGTATTTAGAGTCTATATATGTATTATGGGCAGCCCCACAGCAATCAATGCTGAAATGCATTTTGGTGAATAGTGGATTCTGCTGCTGAACAAGGGCGTGCTGAATCTCTTTTTTTCAGTGCTTGGAGTCTGGAAAGGATCTGCTTTTTAAACTCTGCCTTGGGTGGGATAATGAATGGTCTTTCAGCTGTATTAGCAAAGAAGGAGGCTTGTAGGCAAAGCTTTCAGCTTTTCTTGTAGGTGTAGCTTTAATCACTGGGGACTATGCTGAGGCAAATAAGCCTGTTGATGTGGTATTTCTCTGAAATAAGGAGCTTTTGTTGCTCCTTTAAAGAGCTTCCAATGCCTGAAACAACACTATATATGTGTGTGTGTGTGTGTGTGTGTAAGCATTCTGCTTAGAAAGAACAGCTAGGTCGTGTTTTCTGTACTGATCTACCTTCCCTCTATATCATCAAGGGCACTTTCACAGAAGCAAGAGCCTTTCCAAGGATCTCATCTGCTACTGAGGCTTCTTCCCCTAGCTGAAGTTTAACCCTCACTACATGCCTCCTTTTCACTTCCTCAGCAGACAAACAGAAAGACTTCATAAAGCATCATTAATAAATGGCAGGTCAACCAGAGATGATTCCCCATATGCTTCCCATATGGTCCCTTAATGAAAACATTACTAGGATCTGCGTTTGCTGGGTATATTGCCAGAGATAAAGACACGTTCAAATAGAGTATTGGAGGCTGAGAAATGCAACATCTCTCACCTTCAGTATTAGGCATAACTATAAAATACAACACTTTTATGGCGTATTAGATGTAAGACACTTAGGTACAGAGTGAAAGCCATCATCCGCCAGCCATTATTTGGATTTATATCATGGACTAATATTTGACACCTTTATTTAATACCAAGTAGAGCTTTACTTAGAGACCACCCCCATTCATATCCCTGGAACAGATCACACAGCAATTTTTATCATGTTATGGATAAGAAGAGCAAAGCCCAGTCTTCTGTAGACACCTTAAATATAACTCACTATGAGTGAAATTGCAGTGGCAGTGGTTTAAAACTGGAAGTGTCAGCCTTCTTCCACATCCCGGATGCACGTGATTCCACAGTTATTAAAGAACATGCCACACTTTTCAGCCAGCAAGAGCCTTGTGTTTTGCAGCAGCAATTTGATTCAGTACATACAGGTCTGATGCCTGTTGTAGCAGCCCTGCAGGTCCACAAGCTAACTCTGATATAATGCATCATCCTGTTACAAGCCAGTGTTTATAACACATCTCAAATCCAGAGGCAAACAACAAGAGGAAGAAGAAGGGCCTGTACACAGGGAGTGTGGTTTTGGCTAGTACTGGAAGGAAGATCCAGTTCTTAAGGAGGAGTGAGAGATTAAATTGCATCCAAAAGTTGATATTCGCCCCAGGAACTGAGGAACACCCCAGTCCCAGAGAGGTCACAGGGAAGGCAGACAGCAAACCCTGCAATTTTACATGATGCGCCCATGCTCACAGACCACCCAAGCCAACCTGCACTCAGAATGCTGCCAAGTTCAATAGTGGATGCACTATATGGTGTTTTTTGTTAACATCTGAGTAGGTTAAGGTCAATTCAGCTTTGAGCTGATGACAGTTAAAATAGTCAGCAATCACCAAATCCCTGCCACGCTGCAAAGGGCAACAACATTACACCACAGCTTTTCAGAGCATAGAGCACCCAAGAGGAAAGGGAAAACCTCCAGTGCCTCCTGGCCACTCCTCCTCGGGTAAGTCCGTACCTGTTCGTGTCTCAGACATCAGAAGCAGACTTTGGTGGTCATTTATGAAGGGCCACAAGTGAGAGCCTGTGGATGCAGTGCCTTGATTATTGTCAGAGAAAAAAAAAGCATAAGGATGGAGCTACACCTGGGGCTGCCTGACTGACAGCACTGCAATTAGCCCATACTCACATCCCAGGAGAAACCTTACAGTTCAGCACAAGTCTCTTAAAGGGCAACATTATTCAGACATTATCAAGCACTTGTCTTTGATCTGCACAGTTCGTGTATGTACTTGTCTAGTGCATATTAACTTGTCCAAGGTGGATGAGGATTTCCTTTAGGTTTTAACTTAATGCTATGCCTGCCTAGTGCTCTCTGTGGCTTACACATGCTCAAACAACGCAGCAGTCCAACACGGTGATGCCACTGAACACCTAGCACTGCTGCGTGCTCCTCTGCACCACCCTCACTGATAGCCCTCAACAAAACCCCAGTCCTTCAGCCTAATTTGAACAGCTTCCGTCTGCCACAAAGCACTTCACAGCATGGGAAAGGACCCCCTCCTGGCTCATCAGGTTTAATTACCTATTAAACTACCTCGTATTGCTACTTTTATTAAGGGATCATGCCCACAACATTAATGAATCCGACAGCCCATAGAGGGGCACCTTGGATGGCAGATCCTCGTTTCTGAGCGATTTGCCAATGTCTCCCAGGAGCCCTGTGGTGACAGCAGGCGGCCAGCCCCACATGCAGCCAGCAGACCTCCTTCCTCCTCCTCTCCAAGGCCCTTCTCCAAGGGACCAGCTAGAACCTGACAGATTGTATTTGCCTGACTGGCAGAGATGCTCCATAGGAAGGAGGCAAGGATTTGAATAATCACATCCCGAAGTATTTCCTTGGTTTGCTTGTTTTTTGTGTGCTTTATTAAGTGCCAAGCTCTTTATTATACATTACGTACTGTGCTACTCGCTGGCCAAAGGAAAACAATAAATCTATAAGAAAACAGGATATTTTAGAGATGACAAATTGTGGTGGAAAATGCTCAAATTGCACAAAGTGCTTTTCAGGAAAATTTAAGTTCTACTGTATTATTTATGGCTCCTAAAAACACGAGGCACAGAAAGATACTTGCATCTCTCCTGCCTCCCAGTGAGGATCTCAGCAGAGCATTAAATGTGTCTGCCAGGAGAGCCTGGGTTTGCCTACCTGAGTGCTGTGGACAGAGTCACTCGAAGAAGTCATTCCTACACCAAAGCTGCAGCAGGGGCCTTTTCAGCTGGATGGCACCAAAACGAAAGGCGTATGTTAAATGTTCTACATGTAAGAATATTAAATGTATTATTCCTGCAGAATCACCCATGCTTGCATCACAGTTTCTCACAGTTTGATGTAGCATCATTTTTCCTGTCTCAGCACCGGGGTTTTGCATTAGCTCTTGAAGATTGGTGCAAATTATCTTTCATCCTCAGTTTAAAGAAAAAGGAGGTGAAGAACTGAACCTAACACAGCAGTGCCAGAAGGAACTTCTCAGAGCCCCACGGCTTTGTGAGGAGTGAGCAGAAATGCAGGGGACTGGGTCCAAAAGGCCACAGTTCCAGGCGGCAGCTCGTGCACCAGCAGCCCAGCCTACCTCCCAGCTTGAGGACAGCAGCAGAAGGCTGCTGTTGCACTGTAGTCTGCAAGGACATTCAGGCATGCAATGATTTGAGCCTATTCCTGGTACTCGCAGTGCTGCACGTTTTCCCTTTTTTTCCTCCAGTGAGACAAAACCACGGAATCAATTTCCCCGAGCCAAATACCTCATGTGACAAATACAAAGCTACATTAAAATATCTGGCAGCTTCGCTCTCCTCCAACTCAACATAAAAATTCAAATCATCTGGGACACTCAAGCAAGCTAAAGCCAAAGCAGAAGATGTGAAGGTTTGTAAGGGCTGGTCCTACTCCTGTTTCCTCTCTCCTGAAGACTGTTATACTGTGACTAATATACTCCAGAAAGTACAGCACCAAGTTTACAATAGAAAGATTTGTTATGTTGTTATTTCTTCCCCTGCAAATACACCAACAATACACACCAATAGAATTTTACAACCACTCAGCTGTGGCACTGGAAAAAATTAAATCATGCACATTCACTTTTGCAAGATCTAAGTCTTCAATAACAAAGCAAGTCTATTAGAATATAAAACAACGATTCAGACATCACAGCTTGATACAATATTTGGGTTTTTTTCCGGATGACATCTGTGAATTTACAAAATGGCAACGCACCGCAGTTCCTAAGGCAGAAAAACTTATTTCCTCAACTAATCTCCTTAGAGAGAGAGTAGTGGAGATCTTAGCAAATATGCTGAGCTATGAAAGCTTTTATCCCTGGGACGAAGCACGCTGCACTCTGGTGCACTACGTTCGTTACACGGAGCTGAAGGAAGCACGATCAAACCTGCTGGCTCTGACCATAAGGACAGCCTGTGTGCAGAGCCCCATCCAGCTGCACGGGGAACCCATCCCACAGGCTGGGGGACACGAAAGCAGCTGGACACAGACTCAGCAACCTCCTGTTCCTCACCAGAAGCATCTGCACATGCGGACAGCCTGTCCAAGCAGCCTCTATGGTAATCAGAGCCCAGATATCAAACAAGCTCTGTTCAACTTCAGCTTTATAACCATCCCTGGAACAACGTCACAGGGATGCAATTCCATAATTCTAGCAGAGGTGAGCTTTGAGCAAAGCACGTCGATAGAAAACAGGAAGAATAAAAAAACAAAGATGCTCCATATAGGCTAAGTGATGTGTGAAAGGCAGCATACGGCAGGAAGCAGCAAACTGGAATTCCTGGAACGTGGGGCTGAATCTCTGCACTCTGTGCTAAGTCTGCCATTAAAGTTGAAGAAAATCTGGGTAAACAGATTCAGCAATAGGCTTTTTATCCCAAGTTTCAAAACCCACACTTATTTCTCCAGAGGAGTCTCTCCCAGTCTCGCTGTGAGGCTGTTTCAAGCAGGAAGCTGGGTTATAAACCCCAAGTGGGAATTTATGCGAACATCAAGCAATCAGAGCGCTGCAACACTGGTTCTAATTAGCAGCACTAAAGCGTACTGCAGACAGCACCACCTCCCCTTCCATGTCTGCTTCTCCTTGTCCTGTGAGATGACTCCCATGGAATGTAGAAACTGAGCAGAGTACAGCTCTGAATTGAGATCAGAGTTTGGAATGAAAGATTCCAGAGGGAAAAACCCACCTATTGCTGGAATCAGCTGCTGGCAAGGCAGCCCAGCTGCTCCACAGATCAGTACAAAGCCACACCAAAATGTCAGCAGTGTCATGCTACGAAAGCTCTATTTTAGGTGAGATGCCTGTACGACTGAAATAGTCACCTGCCTGGTGCAGGCGGCTTCCACACAGGACTCCATGTTCTGTCCTGCCAGATGTTTTCTACTGACTGAGGTCAAGGATAAAGCTGAAAAAAATGAAAGGAGAACAGCAGGGAGGAATAAAACCAAAGGGCTGAGAATTGCTGTTCGGGGCTGTTCCCTCCCATACCATCCAGCCTTGTGCCTGGCATCTTTCTCCGTGGCCATGGTGCTTGTTATTCACCAGCAGGTCTCTGGGTACTGACAGACCGCAGCTCTGGACCACACCTGTGTTCTGCTGCTTGCTTCAGCCAAGACCTTTTTCATTAGCAATCTCTGATGAAAGTCACTCAGGTTCAGCCACCATATCAATGCATGTTATTTGTCCACTCAAAGATGCCACGGATGAGGGCAGCCGGTAAGTGCCCACAGACAGTCCCCTTATCCAAATCACAAACTTTCTGGAGCCTTTCCTTCAGCCCAGAAAAGCACAATACCCCTACAAAGGCTTAGGTCCCCTTCCCCTCTTCCCTCTCCTTTCTACATGAAAGAGCTTTTGCAGTTCAGCAGTCCCAGTTCCAGCCACGATAAGCCAGACTCAGCAGCCAACATGGAGGCAAGCATAGGACATGCCGAATCCTGATGTGTCCTGGGAGTCCTTTCTTCCCTGGGCAGCTTCATCCTGAGCAAAACCACCTCCCTGATCCGCATACAGTATCAGGCGAGATAAAAAATTAGAAAGGCAGGCAATACTTAAGAGTCCTTCGTTCACACATTTGTTAAAGATCAGTTGCACAAACACCTCAAACAGTTATTCCCTATTTTTATCCTCTGATTTTTCCCAGTTTTCTTTGGTGTTGGTATATTTCTATACTCCATCGCCACATAAAGTTGCTGCTCGCTGTTGAACAGATGCTGCTATTCATGCCTGCAAGAGAACTGACCTCTCGGTGCAGTTTGCTTTGTTTTCGAAGCATTTTTTTCCTTTTAGATAAAAGCCATCAAATTAAAGCAAGCTATTTTTTCCCCATATTCAGAGCATCACAGAAGACACAAACATAAAACAGTATGTTTAAACACCTTTTCCAAATCAAGTAAAAACCATTCCATCTTGACGGCAACCAAAACTGATAGCTCTTCCTACACATTATGAACACAGCAGATGTTAAGAAGTTGTTTAATCTTGTTTAGAATGCTTGAGGTAAAAAGCTGTGGCTTTCAAATATGTACAAAGAAGGTCAAAGAACTAAAATGCCTTGAAACAGTTTTGCTCAGGGGCCAATGGGATCTGAAGTGACCTCTATAATTTCTCAAGTTCCCAAACTTCATTATTATAAGCCCGCTTTTCCCTTTTGATGTTTTTACTATGCAGAAGGTGGGTGTTGCCTTCAGCATATCTAAAACTTTTAAGCATTTTTGATTTATTCTCCTTGAAAGGTTAGTCTACCTGAGGCTGAAGCTAATGATTGGAGATCCACTGAAGTGTAGACTTACCATAATTACATTCGCAACCCCATCACGAGGACAGCTCTACAGTTTCTCCTGGATGTCCGAGAACACAGTAACCCCTCCCAGTCTCAAAACCACAAAACTCTTTTATAGAAGTTATTTTTCTCCTGCTTTACAAAAGGATACTGGATTTTTACATCGGTCCATTCCTATGGACAATGTCTACAACAGAACGTCATGAGGCTGATCCGATTCCTGTTGGAAGCACCACTGCCCTACTGCTACCAACTTGGACTCACAAACACCAGAGGAATTGGACTTGATATTCCTTGCAAGTCCGCTTCAACTCGGGATATTCTATTTTAAAGGAAGATTATGGCAGAGAGCCTTCACGTTACAGTTTTGCTTCTAATAAGCCTGTTGGATCTCCTAGTAAAACTAAACCATTTTCTACAAGCATTTTCATAAATCCATTGTTTTTAATTTTATGGTACGGATGCATTCTTTGATGTAATTTAGTTCATCTGAGCCACAAAAAAAACAACGAAACAATTCATCATCCAAGATCAATTCAGTCATTGATTGAAGGCAAGGCTAACTTCCTGTATTTATTCTCGTGTTTAAAGTTCAAAAGTACCAACTGGACATTTTTTGACAGCATGAAAGTTTACCCCTTTAATCCTCTCTACTATTTCAGTGTTGCTCATCTTCACTTGACAGAGAATGATTGAAAAATGTTCTGCAAAAAAGGTGAGAAAGTACAGGATTTAACTCGGGTATAGAATATAATATCAACACCAGAGCTGGAAACCAAGGCAAAGCTAGAGGTCATGGAGGGCTCCTGTGAATATGCATTGCATATCATAAAATAAGGGCCCAACCTGACGCAGCGAAGGCAACAAGAAAATTTCTTACCCTAGCAGGCCCTGGACAAGACCCTGCAGCACAGCTCTGGAGGAGGCTGCATTTGTTCTGAATCTTTTCAGTAGGGATGTGCTGTCACTGAATTCCCTTCCCTGAGCAAAGAATAGACAGACCAAGGAGAAGGGTCACGGCCTTCTGCACTTCCAGCGCTTTGCTTGGGGCCAGGACGAGGCAGGAGATGTCAGCGTGGTACGCGCTTTCATCAGGAAAATATACCAACTCAGCCCCTATGTTTGCCTCCTTAGAAAAGATGTGGTCAGGCATCCAGCCCTCCCCTGCAGACAGCTCTTCTGAGTTTTTCTGCAGCTCTTCTGCAGTTTTACCCCTCACACGATCCTCTTTGTTCTCGTACCAAAGCCTGCAGTGTGCCATGACTGCTCTGGGATAGGGCATCAATCTGCCAAGCACAACTGCCCTGGCATCCGCCCACAGCTCTGCTGGCTCCAGACTGCACCTCAGAGAGGCCACCATGGTCAACAACAACAAGGCTGTCTTCCCTTACTAGAGAGGGAGGCAGAACTCAAAATGAGTAGCACCTTTAATTACAAATCTATTAGTCTGCACTATCTGCAGCCAGAAGGCATTATTATTAGCGCGCTTTTTTTCGGTCAGACCTTAATTGCTTCATTCAAGCCAATGAAGTATGCCATGCTCAAGTTACAGTTCATTCTTGGTAACACTAAAAGGGGGAATTACGTGAACTCTAGTGCACCTCCTTGCTTTCTCATTTGGAGGGTCTAGCCTGAAAAGTAAGTTTTCTGAAAGACATTACCCACTTTCCTTCCATCCGCTTATTAGAAATAACACGGATATCACCGCTCCTGCCAGCTCCTACGAGGAATATTTAAGGACATGTGGAAGAAGTTGCCTTTCAGAATCCATCCTCTGTTCACCTGGTTTTCTTTTGATCTATCAGTACCCAGCTTAAATTAATTCTAGGGAGATGCATACAGATCTACTGCACTAATTGGCAATTAGCAGGGAAATGTGGTAGAGTCTACCAGGCTATTAAATATAGACCCACTCCAAAACCAGGGCTGGTTAAGAAGGGTTGCTATTTTCAATTTCTAACGCTCCCAAGTTAGCCATTTTAACACAAAAAAAGATTTATCCCCACATTATACAATAAAATAAATAAGTTGACTTATCCTAGCACGTGCCCCAGCTTCCAAACACACACAGCAGCTCTGGGGTTGCAGGTCTGTGCACATCAACCATGTCAAGTATCCAGAATAGCTCTCCTCGGTTGAGATAACACTGAACACTTTAGATAGAAAAAGGCAGTCACACATCCACTGTAGTAAGGGATCTCTAGTCAAACCATGACAAATTTTACCTTTATTTACATTACAGAGTGTCCAAATGGTGCTCAGGTGATGGCTCATTGGCGCTATGGGAGTTCTTTAAGCAACAGAGCCTTCACCACACCTGAGGAGACAAAGAAGTTATTCTCATAGCACTGTACCATATACTTTGATGTAGCTTTGCAATTGCACTGAGAGCAGATTTTAAAGTGCTAAGATATTGTAAATGTAATGAAAGATGAGATTTATAGTGTCCTGGAGTCAAAGTATCCATGACAACCCTCTGCTGTGCCACAGGACTCACAGTCTAGTTTTTCAGTATTTGACTAAAAGTGACTTTTCATAAGATGAGAGGTCCCAGAGAGATTTTTCTCTTAATCCCTATGGATTTCACTGCCTCCAGCCGTAATGGAAGACAGCATCCACAGCTGCAGGGCTCCTCACTTTCAGCTAGTCCCAAGAGCATTTAAAGCTTTACGAAGATCTACCTAAATTGTTCCCAGTCACAGTACACAACAAGCTGCCACGAAGGAAGCTCAAATAACCCACCAGGTGAAAAACGGACCAAAACAAGTCCCCAGACTTGTCTAGCCAGAGGTCTGTGAGAGCTGCACCACTGCAGCAGCTCATGAGTTCAACCAGGACAGAGCCCCAGCTGACATAAAAACTTCTACAGTCCCAGGCACGGAACATCCTGCTCAGGCAAACCAATGCTCACTGCCTTTTAGCAAGCCTTGTTTTTCTGGCCAGCTGCTATGAACTGAGTGGTGTGGTGCATTTGTTACATCTTACCTGTCCTTCCCTTAATGAACCGCTCTTTATTGCCTGTCATTAGACGACGAACATCTATGAGCACACTTGAACGCCCTCCCTTTGAAATCTCACGGTGACACAACCATAGGTCAGATCATATCTTTGCAACTTTGATCCATCACTAATTTTGTTTTCCAGAATGATCTCATGGCACAAACCTCTGCCCCAGCCAACTACAGCTGCTGTTGCTGTGTGAATAGAAGTGGTCTTTCTTTTTTTCTTTTAATTTTCCCCCTGCTGTTTTTCCCAGCAGTGAACATTTTAGTACACAGGCTGGTTCTTTCTGCTATTTTGAATGTGCACTATTGTTTTGACCACATACATTATTCACGAGCTTTTGACTTTTTAATTGTAAAAATAAACCCGTATGGGTTTTAGGATTGCCAGCTGTCTTCGGGCTCAGTGCTGTACTGTTTGACAAAAGAGCTCCTATTTCCAAGCCCTAACTCATCACTTAAGTATTTATTGTATTCAGAACGTGGAAGAAGTCCCAGTGAAGCCTATGGAAGCAAGCATTCACTTTAATTTAAACATTGCTCAGGTGCTCTGAGACTGGGACAACTCTATCCCAACACATTAGAGATCAAAGCTTTAAAGGACTGGATTTAGAGGATCCTAACAGTTAAAAGTCATATTGGCTTGATCCTCACTCTACTACAGGTACCCCATAAAAGCACCACACCTCTCTGAAGAACAGGCTGGCTGGTAAGAAAACGTAATGCTGCTGGGGATGCTCAGCATCTGCTCATCAGACGGACAGCAGTTTCTTCTGCTTGGACTGAGATTCTCTGTCTGTGGAGACACAACCTGAAGAAGCTCTGGAAAGGAAACTGTGAGAAAGATGAGGTTTACGTGAGGAGTAGGACAGATGAAGTGAGCACCCTTTGCCCATGGAAACAAAGGGGCTTTCTTTGACTGCAGGTAACCAGTGGTTAGCAGAACAAAAAGCTCCAGGAAACCAAACTCAGTCCTTCTACCTGATCACAGTAATCAGGTCCTCAACTAGGCAGCAGGAAAAGGAAAATACTCCTTCCAGACCTAACCTGATCAGCATGTACAGACACAGCTCTCAGTATTTTGGACAAAACACTGCAGAAAAAAGGAAAGTTGACAACGTCTTCACTGTATCATAAAAAAACTGTAAGCTTGGTCGTATTTTGAAAAGCTCTCTCTATTGAGAAAGACGTTTTCTGTGCTCCCTCTCAAGTTGCAAATTAATAAAAAACAGAAACCTTTTAAATAAAAATGTTAATCCTTCTGTGCAGTTGAAAATTATCTTGGAGAGTAGGTTTTAAAAACTAATAAGCTCTTAGAGCACAAATGACTTTTTAATAAACCTTCTCATTTGAAATTAAGTGAATTTTCTAACTGGGATACTGACTAATGGCAAGGAGGTAAGGAAAAAGAACATTTTCACACGGGAGTCAATTGAGTTGAATTCAAACTAATACAGGGTCAGTTTCCAACAAGTGTGAAGGCAAATCAAAGAAGATTTCATGTACGTACATCCCTTAAATCTGTAGGCGATCGATTGAATGCATTTTGCTTCTTCATTAGGCTGTAGCTAAGAACATGCTGGTATAAATGAAAGACGTGACCTCAGTAATGGCTTCATTAAAAGTAAAAATACAAGGTGAGCGTTGTGAGTGATCTTTCTAGCTGACAATATTGAATTTATACTAAATACTGAAGATGATTACATAAATCTACTGTGCTGTTCGTGCAGAGGATTTTGGACAACTAAGCAACATTGCAATATAAGCACATACCACGCAGATCTGAGTTTGTCCATTTCATTTTATGCTGCCTGACAGCACGAAATCAAATGAAAGGAGGGAGCTGAGGGAGGGAGGAGCAGCAACATGGCTCTTTGGGCAGCAGGAGTCTCTCTCTGGCTCTAAGGAGCCCCAGTTCCTCATCCAGAGGTGGGGATCACTTAAGAGAAGTTACGCACTTCAACTTGCCATATAAAACACTGTTGTGCGCCTGCTTTGTAAGCCTACTGGCATGGAGTTGTTTCAGTTGCTTTGAGAAGATGCTGTCTAATAAGTGTGCTGTACAGACAGAAAATGGTTGTTAGTCCTTCCCTGCAGCAAAGCTAAGAGACATGAGCACAAAGTTCCTCCTGCAACGTAATCTGAGGCTTCTCACACACCCCCAGCAGCTGCATCACCCTGAAGCAACTGGAACAGCTCTAACACACACAAAGTGCTTATCAATACACAATTTAAAAAATTGATTTTCTAGTGCAACAAGAACATGTTTTGTTCATTCAAGATCAAACCGCCAGTAAGATTTCACACACCCACCCCTCCCAGAAATCACAGGACTAACAGCTTTCAGCTTTTCCCTTCCATAAGGTCTATGCATTTCACTGCTGGACTGCCTTGTTCCCATTTGCACGCCTACACGATGCTTTAAATTTAAAATATCAGAGGGCTGGCCATGCTACCAGTACTTAATCTTGCCATGAACACCTAAGTCACTTTATCATCTCCTCCTTCCTTTTACAAAAGGGTTGCTTGCTATAGGTTATTCTTTCTCACCTATTCAGTTTAGTTTAAAGACACGATACTGGTGTAGCGTCCCTCTGGGTTACTGCAGACACAGCCTGAAACATCTCGCTGTCAGGACCTTCCTTCTCCCTCACATTTATTTCATACCTCTCTAGCTTCACCTTCTTTCTGTCTTGAATAATTCCTCTCCATATTTTTGTTCTTCAAATATTTATAGTGTATTACATTCCATCCCTTCCTCCATCACTCTCAGAACCTTCTAGCAATTTGCTTTACTAATCAAATCCTTCAGGCTCCTGTTAATTTCTTAGCTACTCTTCTCTGACCATCTCCTCAATTACAATAGCTTCACAGTGGTGGAAGTAATCAGAATGTAATTTATTTGGGGTGCACTTATGTAAATACTTCATAGATAAGCACAGCCAAGTGGATTAAGTAGAGTTCATGTAGGTAATGAATTCAGTCCTAACACATACAGATGCACCTCTCCCACCAAGCACAAGAGGTTTGTTCAAGACTTGCAGAGCTGGCCACCACAGCTCTGGATAAAGCAGTGCTGGGGGCAGTGGTCTGAAGAACAGAACAGTGCAAAAAGTTGTCACCTGGTGGTTTCTTTTCAAGGCCACTGATGTCATTCTTACACTGACACTGTATGGGGTTTTGTTCCTCTAAGACACCGTGAGCTTTAGAACGGGAATTCCAAGAGCTCTTGTGCATTCAAGCAAAGAGCATGAATGGATCAATGGGGGAAGAAAGCATAAAGTCTACATCATCCTGACTGCTATAAGGCCTGTAGCTCTTCTGTGAATGGGAGCCTGGAATTCACAATAACCAACACAATTCCATTCCTCTCTCTCCAGAAGAGAGGATTTATGTCCCTAGGCTGAGAGCCTCCTCACATACCCTCTGTAGTTCAGCTTTTGGCACCTTGTCCCCAATTTCCAATACCCACCAGGTATCTTTCATGCACAATGAAATCCAAGGGTCAAACATGAAATAAATTCCTTTTTAAAAGAGATTTCTCAGTGTTACTGTAAAAACAGGAGTGTTTTGGTTTTTTTTCCCCACAGTCACCTGTTGCTCTTCAGTAGGGTCAATCAAACCAAGAGCAAGACTAGAAGATTAATAGGACTGTGTACAAGTCCTCAGCTAGATGGGGACTTCTGCACCAAAATCAGGCTGCAGTTCAGTACCCTCAAGGTCCAGGTCAACTACACAGCACTTTTCACCTAAATAGGTTTACTCTCCCTCCTTGGTTGTTTTTCTTCTTGATGTCACTGGACATGCCTGTGCTCCTTGCACAATGTACTGCTCACATTTCAGGATGGGTGAAATTATAAGGCTAGGAAAGTATTTGTTATATGCAAAAGTTCACCAAGTTTGCCTCTTGACCCACAGATCCTGGAAACATGTTCGTGTCAAGCTCTCATGAGCTGAAATGCTGCATTCTTATCCATGTACTTTCCTCAGCTGGTTAAAAAACCACAAAACAACACATCACACGCACCAAAATACTTTCCCTTTCACATATCCACCCAGTGTCTGGAATGCAGCTTTTCCCAGAACAAGCAGGAAGAGTTTCCCAGAGTTATTTTACCAGATTAATTCCTTTGAAACGTTACTGCTAGATGATGAAGAGAACAGTTTTGCTCTTAGAAAGTAAGGGTAAGTCAGAGGGTTGCAAAAGTGTGAAAAATCGCCATTCCTGACAACATTCAGCAATGTCCACAGGGGTTTTGGAAAGCAGGCTTGGCAACGAGATCAACATGGGGAGCACCATCACTCAAGAGCTGACTGAAATATAAATGCTGCTTTCTGCTAATATGAACCAGCTGGGTTTATCCTTGTCAAGAATACCGTGCGTGGTTGGCCCACAGTGTATTACATAGTGATAATGACTCAAAACAGAGATTTAGGAAGCCAGTCCATGCCATCTGTAACACCAAATGTCACATATAAGGTTAGCTCTGCAGAGGTTTAATTAACATGAGAAATAGGTTTTCAAACAGAATGCAGGAGTTAAGAATTCTCCAGTTCCTTTACCTTACGTAAGCATTCTATTTTATGTAAGGTACTTTTGATATAAACCAGCATAACAGGAAGCTCTAAAAAAATTCATCCTCTCCATTCAGAAACAAACAGCTCAGCCCTCAAGATAATTCAGAATCGCTTTTCATAACGATTTCAATCATTCTGTACTAGTTCCAGTAGGGAGAAAGAAAGACAAACAGAACAAATGGGATAGGGGCAGGTTAAAGAGGAAAAAAAAAGTAATATTTTCACTGTTGATTTTGTTTCACTGACCATGAGAACTTGGTTACAGCCATGAGACGGGCGGTTGTACTGCAGAGCATTTCTGCGTGGGAGTGCAATCCAGACAAGGCTGCTGAAAGCCCTGAAATCCCACAGGCGAGGCTCAAGAGCTCCTCGCCTTCCTCGCTGTTGCAGCCTTGGCTCAGCTTGCCCAAACAAAGCAGCTGAACTGACGGCCCCACGTGCACCCTTCGGCTGTACACTTTTAGCACTCTGCTCGCTGCATCTCACAGCTTTACACAATTCCCAGCCCATTGGCACTGAAGACTTTTCTCCTCCTTCTCCGTAGATAGGAGATTAATCCCTTCCACAGATTTACACCGAGATCTGCTTTCAATTCCTGACTGGTGTCCACCCACAGACACCAGCTATCACCTTCAATTCCACCTTCCAGACTACAGCTTCTTGTAAATGTGTTCTGAAACACCATCTCAAAGTAACACCATGGAGACAGACTGGTCAGCTTAAAACTCCAGTCAGTCCACCAGCCAACATCCCTATTACTGCAGTGTCCCAACCTTGGCCGCTGTTATCCCCACACACCTCTCCAGAGCGTTACTACAAATCAGACCCGAGGAATGTATTTGGTACTCTTATGGTGAGTGTGCCCGCTCACTTACATGGGAGACTTAATTCAAACTGCTCGAAGCAGAACAAATTCTAGGAGCAGAGATTAGGATGCAGCAACCTTCAAATAATCAATAGCTCGGAAATTAAGGCTTTCACATCAAATGGAGAAGAGAAGGAGAATTTCAATTCAGCCTTCCAAATCGAGTCATTTGATCTCAACAGTTATTTCTTCTTCCTCGACTGTTTTTAAAGCCACAAGTTGTTCTCTATCTACTATATAAAAGCTCTTACACTATTTTTTAAAATGTGGAAGATACAGAAGAGCTAACAGCAACTGAGGAACTTATAAAATAAGCACGGTTCTACCACGAAGCAGCATATAGCCACAAACATGATATCCATCATTTACACCTGCGTTCTACCTATCAGACTTCACTTCTTATTGTAGTCCCTTTTCTGCTGAGAAGAGCCATGTAAAGGTAAGGATGCATATATTGTGTACAATGACCTGCACAAAGCAAGAGAAATAAAGAGGAAAAACAGTACACAGTATGGCCAGGAGAAATCAGATCAGAAAGTTACAGTCTTAGAAGTGCAGGGAATATAAAAGCAGAGAAAAAATTGATATTGCTGACACTTTTCCAGATTAAATGTATCTGGTACATCTGACTCTTGTTGTCAAATGGAATAAGAAGATATAAAAGGAAACGAGATATCCATCCATTTGTGTTACTGCACACACCTAGGGTAAGGTTTTATCTGCTCCTTGGGTAAAGGCAAAATATGTGCTTCTTTGCACTTACTACAAGCATTTGGAGTTGTCTAAATCCACTGATAAAATCAGAACCTGTTTTGGGGAGCCAGAAATGATTCACTTACACATAAGTAATTTGACCCAGAAGATGAGAACCAGCAAAGCAGTCACTGCAACACTATCTCATGTGTTGAAATTGCTTGGTTTTGACTAGTTTTCTACTATCATACTTTATTTCTTCAAAAAACAACCACTCTATGCTTCAGACATGTAGAAATACAACTGTGGCTATAAGAGTTTCCTTAGGATATCCTGAATACCTTTGGGACATATAAAAAGAATTCATCTGATAGCAATGGATTCAGGTGACTGAGAAATCAATTTTTCACTCACCACCACTGGATAGCTATAACAATATTGTGAATATCACAGTATTAACAGCATTGCTGTTTCCCAGTGCAAATCAGAACAGCCACCAGAAAGCTTTGCTGTACAAAGCCTGTCCTTCCTCCCTATTTTGCCCAGTCCAAAACTTGAGCAAATTGGCTCACAAGCTCCAGCACCAACCCCAGTCTGACCTCTGCATTCCCTGCCACTGCACAGAGCCAGGAGCGAGGAGGCAGAGCAAGAGCACCCCGCATGTACCACAGACATCGACCCAAGAGCAATCTCAGAGCAGAGGGAGCTTACAGCAATGCACAACAGCCACATTCTGGGCCATACCTGCTTCTGACAGCCAGCAGACACCTCTCCTGCCTTGGCAGACACCCCGACACCAGCGTGTTTCACTAGACTGACAGCCCATCACTTAAGTTCAATTTTCAAAGCAGCTATTAGTTGACCGCAGGCTAATGGGGAAAAATTATATCAATTCCTTTATAAGTGCTTTCAGATTCACAAAGACATAAAAGCTAAGAAATTATTACCACTAGAGAAGACAGATGATCTTTGGATTGCTCTGCTTTTTGCCTGAATCTGTGTCCTCAGAAAAGTTCCAGTGTGTGACAAAAAGAAAAGGTGCCAGCTCACGGAGGACACAGCCTGCCAATTTCATTTTCTGTTCCTTGTTCTCCTCTTTGGTCTTCCTTTCAAACTCGTTACTAAAGCACTCAAGCTTTATCTCAACAAATTTACTTGAGCAACTATTTCTTTTTTTAAAACAAGAGTTATTTTCTCCCAGTAGAGGGACTGCCACAGAGCTGGAAGGAGGATGCCAGATTGGCTCTCATATCTTCAGGCTCTTAGAAAAAATAGCCAAACTTACAGCTGTTAGCTGTACTCATGTTTGAGGAAGTAAACAAAAAGGTAAGTGGGTTAAGTTGAGCTGTAAGCACAATGGTAATTAAATATTCTCATCTTCTGACTTTGTTTTCTCCATGGCAGAAATCTTCTTTATTTGTATCACATCCCCCCCAGAAATGTAGAACTGGACATGCATGAGTTACTGTGGGAGACCTGCTTAAAAAGAACAAAGAAAATTAAAGCATGAAACTCTTTAGGCCCACCAGAGGACAAGAAAGGATAACAGTTTAGGGAACAGAAGGAAGGTTTGTGCAGTTTGAATTGGCCTGTTCCTGCAGAAGAGTCAATAGTTGCTTGCCAGACACAACATGAGCGCTACAAAAACAGCTCAAGGTGTGAGGATGGGCCTGTATGAGGACAGGAGGCTTCCAGGTGTAGGTTGTTACCTGCATGGTGAGGCTGGGCGTATCATATGAAAAGCTGGGCAGACACTTGTCCCAGCTGCCTCTTCAACACAAATAAACTCTTACACATATATAATAATAGCATCTTCCAGGTCTGAAAAAGGAAATGCAAGAACATATTCCTAGTATCAGCTGCCTGCTGCTGCTGGCAGCAGCCACAATTCTGGCGTGCTCAGGGAGCCTAGAGAAGCACAGCAGCAACAAATGCAGATGTAATGGGAGAATCAGATAACCCCCATGTGCATCAAGTAAATGTCATGTCCAGGCGTAACGCCAAGACTCGTTTTCAGTATCACTAATGACTGTTTCACAAGGTAGTTAATTAATGAATCAGAAGAAAACCAACTCTTGACTTGGCCCTGGCCAGCACTGAGGATCCTGCTCATGCAGATTGATTTTGGTCCATGGACTGCTGTGTGTTGAAATTCAGGGTCCCTCTTGGAGTATCAGTCAGGTGAGAGATCCCTTTTGTCATTAAGAACTCAAAGGATGTTCAGAAATATCCCATAAACCTCTGAAGTGCAGTCAGAAAAAGTGATCCTTGTAGGTGGCCTACAGGGGCCATACACAGGGCTTACATATAGAGACTACAGTGGGGCTTCGAAAAGCTGAAGCTGTACCCCAAAATGAGAGTAGCGTGTACTGCCCTGGCAAGGCTAACTGCAGAGGTAACACACAGCAGGACAAGAATACTTTGAGGAGCCACTTGCAAAAGCTGTAACATCTAATAATAAATCCTTTTACTGACCATGTTGTAGGCAGTACGTTGGCAGAGATTCTGCAGAGCCGATGGCTGAGCAAGGTGGAAGAGAAGCTTTCACAGAAGATAAGGCCATGGGGGAAAAAATAAAATCAGTTGAAAGGTTTCTGTTCTAGAAGCAGTTTTTTCCCCTCTAAGACACTGAGAGCCAGTGGCCAGTTTTTCAATGCAGGCTAAGGAATCCAGGTATGCAAATCACTCCAAAAATGATCATTGGGTATCCAATAACTCCTTTATGGGCCCCTCTGAAAGTCATACATTCACGTGGGTGGACCAGTTTATCAATTCTGATGCTACTGTTTTTGATTACAAAATTGAAAGTGTTTACAGAGGTGCAGAGCTGGGCCTGAATGGATTGGATTTCTCTCTTCTACCTTCACCCTCCACCTCTCTCCCAAGGTACGGATTCTACCTAGAGACCTAATTTAGGACAGCAAGTTAACTGGAGTTGCATATGAGCTTGGTTAGTGTTGTGGTTTGGTGATTTTTCTTTTGTGATCAGTATTCCACATCAGAACATCATGTGAACCAGTAGGAGTTAAAGAGTTAATGTTCTGGTTCCGTTTACTGCCCCTTATGGGCATGTGGAGTATCCTGATGGGAGGAGAGGTGCGGCTTCCCTGGGGAGGACTTGGCGCGAAGAGGAAG
>JACDJE010000254.1:0-79949 GCA_016647715.1 Pavo muticus
TTCCTTCCTTCCTTCCCTCCTTCCTCTCTCCCTCCCTCTATCCTTTCCTACCTGCCTACCTACCTACCAGCTGCTCAGACTGCCTTCAAAGTCCATCATGTCTTCTCCACAGCCCAGACACATCCCATCTTGGCTGTATGGACAGTTGGGTGCAGAGAGGTTCTGGAATGGGATGTGCTGTGGGTGCGTGGCCAAGCAGCACCCCATGGCACCCCAGCCATGTCCACAACATGCAGAGGTGAGTCTGAGCTTGTGTCTGGCCAAGCCAGAGGAGTGCAGATGAAACGTCTTTCCAATACATAATAAAAGGAGAGTGAATCCAGCTGGAATATCCCGTACATTAAGTGTGATGACTAACTATAGCAGATGTTGGTGCATTTGTTAAAGTTTCCACCAGAAGAGAAGGGACTGGAATATGAGCATTTTAAAATCAAAAGTAGCCCATGAGTCTGGGAGGAGAAGCAGGAGACGAAAGGGGACAGAGCCGAGGGGAAGGGGGAAGGCAGCAGCTGGGTCAGCAAGAAGGACAATGGGGCAAATAGGGGTCAGGGGCAAAGGGCTGGGCTGGGGGTGTGTGGGGCTCCTCCACCAGCAGGGAAGGGATGTGGGCCTTCACCAGCACAGCGATAAATGGCTCCGTTCCCAAGGGTGAACAAGATGGAAAATCACACACATGGCTTTGGGCAGCTGTGGGAAGCAGCGCTCAGAGCCGTGCCCGCATCTCCCACAGGGAGTGCTGAGCAGCGTTATCACTGCTGTGCCACCTCAGGCACCAGAAATCAAGGAGCATGGCAACACTCCTCTCCTTCACCTGGCTTGGAATAGCATCTCTTCCTCCTTGACAGGTGCATTCGTCCTGAGGCAGTTCCACCTGCACCTCACGATGAGCCCCCGTGTGACGATGAGTCACAACATTTTACACACAGGATCAATGCACTTAATTGAAGTTATCAATATGTAATGATCACTGAGCACTTTCTAATCAATACCGTTTTCTGAGAAGGCCCTGCGTTCACTCTGCTGAGCCCATCTCTATAAAATGCAATGTGAACATTCATAGCTGGTCACTATTTCTAGCAAAAAAAATGGATCATTTTGTTTCTCAAATTCAAAGGGATTCAGAAGCAACCAAAAAATAATTTATTGATATGGCCACACACCTGTGCAAACCGCCTTCCTTTCCCCATTTAATGTTGAAATAATTATAACATGAGGTATCAGCTGAGGTATGAAGCAGCTCCCCTCAGTATTCAGTGGCTGCCGCTGCGGGTCTTTGCGGGGTCTGTTCAATAGGTCGCAGTTTCTCAGGTTTTTTCAGCCAAGTGTTACTCTCTGCACAGAGCAGTATGATTCTAAGTTAAAGATCCATAAACACAAAATTATGAATGGTAATGATGAGAAAATATGTGCAATCAGTCTAAGTGTTCCTGACAAAAACACCTCCTAGCGATTATTTCTCTGTGTTACGTGACACTGCCGGTGTCTATGTAAGAGTAATCTGAGCAGAACCAAAAGTCCCTGACGTCTTAATTTATTTATTTCTTTGTAGAAATTACAGTCAGCATCGTGCACTCATAACTTAGGTCTCTGTCATTGCTGCTGTTATCAAAGTTAAAAGGCAAAGAGGATGACCAGCTCTGGTTAAGACAAGTTCTTCTAGCCTGGCTGGCTACTCTAATATCATTTTCAGTTGGGATATAATGCAATATTACCTTAGCTTTTCCTTGGCAAATGAGATGAACATGAGGTTGAAAAAAAAAGGCACCAAGATTCAGCTTGGAAAAATGGAAGTTCTGGAAGAAAGATTAAAATGAATGAAATATCACTGGCTTGGCTAGCAGCAGCTGAGGAAGAACGAGACAAATATTGGAATGACATAAATCCTGAGGAATTATAGAGTTATAAGGAAGGGCTGAAAGTGAATAAGGTAAAATTTTGGCTGTCTAGCCACAGAAGTTTCCTGATGCAGTTATCCATTAGCGAAGCAGCCTTATGAGGAAATGGTGAAGGATATATAAAGTATGACATTTCTAACTAGACTAAACAAAAACTACGCAGCCCTTCCTTCGCAGACAAGTGCCCCCCAGATCCTCTCCTTCATCCCATGCAATCCCATGCATGGTGCAAGCAGCTGCAACCTGCAGGAAGTGTGACCCATTGGAGCAGTGACATTTTTCTTGGACCACAGTCCAGCCAAAACTGGGCTTTGAAAGCCGCTGAGCTCTGAGTGCAATGGCTTCAGCTTGAGCTGCAGCCACAATCAGCCGTGAACCAAAATATCTCCTGGCTCAGCTCTGTGATACCTGGCAAGGCTTTGGCAAGAGATATAAACCTGTTGACAATGGAGCAAGGTCAGTTCCACCCTCCTCGGTTCTTCTGTGCCAAAGGTCTTCAATGATGTGTTGAGGTCACCTTGGGCTTCTGCTGTGCTGGAAAACCCTGAAAGCCTTGGGATCTGCTCACACCAGGAAACACAACTTTAAGCCTGCCTTTAAGTCACATGTCTTCCAGCCTCTGTATTTAACTGTCTGCATCTTCACTTGCTAGCATTTCCATCCTGTTTGTTGTAGGGGCTCACTGTACAACACCACTACCCAACTTGAGCAGGCTCCATGGTACCACATCCTTTGTGTGATGAACTTTTCCCCACCTCCAGTGGTGTGAGAAGTTGCATTTACTGGTGTGACACTATTTGCACTTGGAAGGTGAAGACAAGGCCCTTCCCTTTGCAACAGAAGTTTAAAAAGGTCCTTAATTCAGATTCATCATTTCTTTTTTCCTATGCTAGATCTTTTGTTCAAGGCTTGAAGGAGGATTTAACCAAGGGATCAAAATTGCTGTGATATCCTTCCCACTGAAAGCTGTGGGTAGTGTAATGATGAAGAGAACAAGTGGAAGAAGTTTCTAAGGGCTTTATGTGAATGGGATGGAAGTGTGTACCCAACTGAAATGGCTCATGTGAGCCCACATCTGAAGAGCAGGACAACTCCGTCTTCCCAGTCACTGTGTGAGGTCAGTGACCACGTCTGAAAGAGTGGGAAGCAGAGACATGTGAAGCACTTCATCGGTCAACTACAGCTTCAATTCCTTCCTGCTTGGTAAATGAGTTTTCCATGACAGAGGGAGAAACTATGTCACTCCGATAACCACAGCAGATAAGCACACGTATCTCCATTAAGCCAGCAAAGCAGCAAGCTGACCTCCCAAAACTGTGTTTGTTCATGGCTACAGAGAGTTTTCAGCTTCCAAAATCATCTTTGGACACAAAGCAGAGGCGAAACCAGCTCTCTGTGACAATGCCAGTTCAGCATGCAGCAAAAATAGCCCTACATATCCACCACACACGTCTCCTGGAAGCAAGGAGAGACAACCAGGCCTGGCTGTCTATTGTCTTGCAGTTGCTCGGGACTTTTTTTCCAGCTAGAAAAGAACTGCATGTGGCATGGTGACTCCTCTGTATCCCGAGGGGCAGCAGTGGGAGAAATGTTCTAATTCCTTAAATACTATTGTACTGGGGTTCCCTCTTTAGCATGTGCTCATGAGCTGGTGGGACATCTCTCCATGATACTGGCAATTACAAACCATTCAAGAATAGATGGGAAAAATTCTGTGCCGCTCAACGCCACAGGAGTACTTGAATAAGAGCTAAATACAGATCCCATCTTATTGGCATCTGGAGGGAAGTGTTACGATAGCTTACAGACAGATGTGTTTCAAGTTCTCTCTGTGTGATGGGGTCCGCAGGCAACAGTTCTTAAAATGAGAGAGACAGCTAAACGATGTCATTTGGTTGAATCCAGCTTCTGTGTTCAGGAGAGCTCTCTGTGAACAATGAGAAATCCATTAAGTGTTCGTGTAAAGTTGGTTATATTAAGGTGGGACATGTCTCAAGAAAAATGCCAGTAGAAGTTCGCCTGCTATCCCTAGTCAGCCTTGCTACCCAAAACTGGTGAGTTTGTCTTGCCTCTCGTTTCTACTCCAAAATGTCCTTCTTTGGGATCTCTTCCCACCACTCTAGCACCTTTAGGGTCATCAGTACAGGGCTGGTGTAGCAAAACTTAACCCCCCAAATAGACTGCTGGCCACCTCCCCTGAAAGCCAGCCTACCACAGCCCCCACTTGAGGGCCCCGTGTTGCTGTCCTCCCAGCGTGGAAGGTCAGAGGAAGAAAACCACATCTGTCTGTGGACACAGCCCAAAAGAGATTTAGTAGGGAGCCACGGTGTTCTTGTAAACATGAAAAAGAGATCGTCCAAAAATTTATGGCTTTCTGACAATTTCAGTGGCCTTCCTGAGTCAAGTGGCCACCAGCCTAAAGGTAAACATTGAGATGTTAGTTAATGCCTGTTCTAGGCGAAAATCTCTGCTGACAGAGTTGCCAGGTGTTTTGTTTAATTGGTAACCATCTTGTTTCTTAAAGCTTTTCTTTGGTGAGACAAAGGATAGCAAGGAACTCATTGCAGCATGACAGCTAGAGGCTGCCGTGCTCATGTGGTGAGAACAAGTCCTACGTGCCACATCCTCCAAAACAGACTTCTTAGCCTCAAGTCCATCATCCTTGTCTCCAAATCTGCTTTCCTACGTGGCTGGTGCCACTATCACACTCCAACATAGGGCTGGGACAGTGTCCAGCATGGTGACATTGGTATGGATGTGAAGGGACGTTAGCATAGTTAGAGTGATAAGCCGATAAGTCCTTCCCCAGTTTCATTAAGCATCCAAATTACTGGCATTCCTGTCAAATGTTAAGTACAGACCTTCTCAAGAGTGGCAGCTGGGCCAAGATGTGCAGGCTTAGTGAATGAATGCAATTTGGTCCTCGGCAATGAAGTGAATTTGCAGTGGGGAGGTCTCTGGTGCAAGGAATGTGCTGGGTTGTTTTTCTGGTGAGGGCAGACAGAGCTGGGTGTGTGGGGCAAGCATGGGAAGTATCCAAGGGCACCAAAATACAACCTCCTAAGGCCATCGTGCATGGCCTTCCCTATGTTAGATGGCTGGGCATGGGGGCCTATGACCCAGGGACCTTCTGATGGCAAACACAAGGCTCTATCTAGTCCTCATAGAGTGGACTGAAGAGCTTGGTGCAAAGCACAAGAGGAGCTTCTGGGGGAACTTTTGTGGCTTCAGTTAAAAGCAGAGGCTTTGGAGCCCTGTACTATGGTGGAGTGGCTCTAGAGAGTGACCACACTGCACAGATGGCACATGGGCCAGGGAAGAGCCTCTGATCACTGTTTCTATTAGCTTTGGGTTTGCTTTTTTTTAATGACTTAAAAAAAAATAGCACCTTTTCCCTCTCTTCTTACCCCTTCTCCTGTAGGAATTCAGTGAGGAGTAGACAGACAGAGGGGATCCGCTTCCAGATGACATTCAAGGATGAGAAGGGCGACCATAATTGGGGTGTTGGTGGAATATAGGTCTTAGATACAGCACTGGGCACCCTGGTAGGCACTGGAAATGCATTATACTGAGCATCTGAAGAGAAAAGAAGGAAGAACATTCTGAACCTCCTCCTCATTGTTGCTTCCATATGGAAAACACAGGAGGAGAGCTCTGGTGCTGCTAATATCCCAGACAACTTTGTGTCAGCTGGAGATGGGGTAAGGGTGAGGGGTTTGGGCTTTTTCCACCATCTTCTGGATTGGGCCCTGGAAAGGTAGATCTCAAGAGGAGAATTTTAAGAGGTTCTAAACCCTAGGATTTATGCTGTAATAACAATAAAATCCACTGGGGTATGTGTTACAAAGGCAGCTAACACACACCTCGGGTGGTGAGACACATTAAGGCCATTGCTGTGTGGGTTAATGTCCCCATAAAACACATCCCGTTGTGCAACATTGTTGTGAGCAGAATGAACCAATAACTCCAAGACGTGCCGGGTGAGCGCCCGTCCCAGCTCTGTGCATGCAGAGCCATCCCAGCCAGGGGCTGAGGGATTTGGGGCTAATATGAACCGTTTGTTACAAAGCTGTCCCTTTCCTCCCATGCAGCACCGGGGACCCTTTCCTGTTATCTCCCATCCATCCATGCTTGCCTCACCACTGGCATTGCTGGTGCCTTGGTCCGAATCCATGTGGCCACCTCAAGTCAATCCTTCATCAACTTCTGGGCAAGCCCAGGCTGTGGCAAACAACAGATTTGGCAATGCTGAGGGTGTAAATAAAAGAGCCTGACTCAGCCAGGGCTGCTGAGTGGATGCCACAGAGAGCCTTGAAAACTGGAAAGTATTATATCATTTATTAATAGGCCTTTCTGTTACACTCTCCACCAGAGCATGCATGTCCCTGGTGACAGAAGTGCTTAGTGGTGCTAATGAGGCAGAACAGAGAGGAAAAAATGGCCCTGTGGGTCTGGGACTGGCTGGGGAGCCAGGAGATGTGAGCTCAGCTCCTGGCTCTGCCACCAGCTCTGGGGCCAACATTAGAGCTGAGCTGCTCTGCTCCACCTGTGGGCTGGGGACACAGCACTGCAGTTAGTGAGGATATTGACCACTGGGGATTTGTCCCCAAGCTATAGTTACTCCTTTGTTTCTCTTCCAGGACTTTCCAGGATCATTGTCCTCTCCATCTCCCCCCTTGAGCTTGGCATACATCACAGAATCATTCAGATCGGAAAAGACCTCTGAGATCCCCAAGCACAACCCCATCCCACCCCCACCATGCTCACTGACCAAGTCCCTCAGTGTCACACCTCCATGGTTCTTGAACACCTTCAGGGATGGTGACCCCACCACCTCTCTGGGCAGCTGTGCCAGTGCCTGGCCAATTGCAACAATGGCAACACCATCCCTTGGCCATCCATGATGAGAGGGCTAAAAACACCCTCTCATCATCCTCAGCTAACACATTTCAGTGGCTTGACAACAGAAAAATGTGCACTGGGTTTTGCCTTCAGTTGCTGGGGATGGTTTGACAGGTGAGACACTCCTAGAAATATTCATCAGTACTGCAGACCTGCCTTGCGCCTAAATCACCTGTGTGAAACACACCAAGGAGCATTCATTGCCGTGTGCTCCTGCACACGAGAGCCAGGAGACTGTCCATGAGTTTTAGATGGGCTGGTAGAAGCCCACTTTGGCACATCCCAAGGCCCTCCCTGCTCCTTCCTCTCTGTTCCTCACCACTGGAGCTGCCTGGTGGTGGGTGCCCAGCGTTTGGGGTTTGGGGTGGGGGCTGAGGACCTGGTGCGAGGCAATATTTTATCTCTACAGACAACATTCTTGTGCGGCGCCCTGGGAGAAGGTTACAAGAGATGCTTAGCTGGTGAATGCTCCTGAAGGACCACATCTTGACCCACTTCGGCCTGAGAACCAGTACTGCACCACAGGAGGAGAAAGCTTGTGTTGTCACTGCTGGAGACGTTCCAAATCCAAGCATGAAAATGTCATGTACAGCACGCTGGGAAGGTCAAATAATGAGCAGTCTGCAGCAAGGATCTACCTTTCATTTTCTCCCCTTCCTCAGAGTGGCAATGTCTGCTCAGCACATCTTGGGAGCAAAATGCAGCTGGGCTGGAGCACAAATAAACCGGATAGCTGAAACAGGAGAAGCGAGTACAGCTACAGCACAGCTTTGTGTAAAACTTCATTCCTTGCTGGTAGTAAATAAAAATAGTGGGGTTTTGTGTGTGTGTGTGTATTTTTTTCTTGGTGACTCACAGCACAGAAATTGCATGGAAAGGGCAATAGAATCAACAGCCAGGGGAAAAAAAATACAGAAATGGAAAAATAATCTTCACAGTGCATTTTTCCCATTCCCCTTTCATCTCTTACACCTGTGTTTGACTTCAGCCAGCCTTACATAAATCCGTTAAACATCTGTCTAAGTCACTTATGCAATAAGCTGAAATGGTCTCAGCCAGGCTAACAGCTCATTCTGTTGGATATCGGCATGTTTCAACCCAAACAGGTTTGTGGAGCTTGCCAAGGCTGGCAGGCAGCAGGCTTCCCATCAAGCCCCACTCATTCAAAATGTTAAAAATTGTTTGTACCAGAACTTCTGCGGGCACCACCTTATGAAAGCCCCTATTTATAGCTGTGAACTTAGAGGCAACGAAAGTTTGCTCAAGTGTAGTGTCTGACTCTTATAAAATCACACTCGGCAGAAGCCCATGTTGCAGACTGAAGGTACCTAGCAGGAAAATAGCACCATGGGGTGGGAAAACAGGATCTCGGGATGATCTCAGGAAGGTGCAGTCCTGCCTGAGGAGCACAGTGTGAGTGAATGGTTACATCCTCAGAACGGAGAGGGAGCAGAAGATGGGAGGGAGGTGGCCCTTGGCTCCTTGAGGTCAAGGCTCATGGTTGTGACCATGGTCACGGCTTTGGGATCTGCTGTTGTTCTTCCCTTTCTGTTGATATTTCAGAATTCATTGCATCTGTTTCATCTGCTGTCTTCAGAACTGGCTTCTGTTTCTGCAAAGCTGCCTGCTGTTCACCGATATTTATAGGAAATTTGTTATATGGGTACACTGACCTCTTTACTGTGTATTCACAGTAATGCTTCTTCAAAACCTAAGAATGTTGTTTCTCTTCCTCTGAGAACAGACTTGGGACGCTTCCTTGGCCCACAGTCCCGACACACGAGTATCTCATCCACATCAACAAACCTCACAACAGCTCCATAAAATTTTAGGAATCCTATTCTGTAGATCGGAAGTTAGAAAGAATTCAAATCACTTGCCTGAAATAGAGGAAAAGCTTCCAGACAACAGCTGAAGGTCAACTTATTACTATCCAGAAGTTCATCAGCAAACAAGGAGAACTGCAAGCAGAGTCACTAGTGGAAGGAGACACTTTTCAGCCCGTGCTGGAGTGGTAAACTCTAGCTCTTCCCATCATAATTTGACTGGCAGACACCACATTCTGGATGTTGCTGTGTGAGATTGCCTCTCTGAGCAAATAGCAACAGCTATCTTGTTTGTAACTCATGTCCCAGGGCTTCGTCCTACTTGATATTTCATGGAGTTCAAACAAAGGAAGTTATTCTTTTGTAGAATAGGAGCTTGCTTTCTAGGGAACCTGCACCCTGTCAATAATTCATTTATCTCCATTCCTTTTGTGAGTGGGAAATGCCCTGTTTTCTCCCTACGTTGATTTGAGCACATAACAACATCTGTGCTTGTTGGGGGAAAAGGCACACACTTTCATTGAACTTTTGCAGTGTCTTTTCTACCACGTCCCTGAGCAGTCCCACAGGACCTGCTCTTGTTTCAGCCTTCTCCAGCCTTTGGCACACCCTCCAGTGATAAGGTATCCCCTTAATGCAGGTTTGGTCATGTTGAGCTCATGCTTTGCTGATACACCTAGCAAATCTTTGTGCACTCTGTTCAGAAGTAAACAACACCTGAGCTTTGTATCCTTGTAGGGGAGATGACTTCACATCATGTGTTTTCTTCTGAGTGAAGGCTTCACTCAGGTCTTCTGAGAGGTCTGAGTTGCTGGCCCCAAGCTACACACAGTTAAATGAATAGATATAGTAGCTGAATTAATCTTCATCTCTAATGAAATATAAGCAAGAGTGCTTTCCCTAGGGGCAGTTTGGATCTTCACCTCTGTTAGGCACCAGCAACTCTTCTTTAATGGAAGTGGATGCATGAGGCAGCTCAGCTCTTGCCCCAGGTCTCAGTTTAGTTTCCATATAGAGTAGTTATGTAAAGAAAGGAAAATCAGCCACTTTTTTTTTTTTCTTCTTCTTTTTTTTTTTTTTCTCTGTCTGACAATCAGAGGAGCCAGAAACTTCATTCTCGTGTGTTCGGATGGTGCATTCCTACAGTCATAGTCACAGTCACTTGACACATAATAAGGGTTACTTAGTAGGGCTCAAAGAAGGATCAAAGGCATATCACATGAAGACAAACATCAGCTGATCCTGCATGCTACACAAATGAAAATCAGGCAAGAAACACTTCAGATACTGCATTCAGGCACCCACGCAACACTAAGTGTAAGTAGGAGTGACAAAAATACCAGATGGCCTGGCTGTTTCCTAAGTGTTTTACTGTGCATTCCCATTGGAAGCACTCATGTCTTCAAGCCACCACTAGAGGTGAGATGCAGCAAAGTGAAGGACTAGCACAGTCCTGCATGGCTGTTCCTGCAGGAGCACGTGGAGATGACTGGATGATAGAAAGAACACCCAGCTGAAACACAGCAGTGTTGAATGGGCAGCTGGGGGACCAGGATAAAAAACAGACTGTGATTTTTAAGAAATCAATAACCACAACAAATGGGTGAATAACCTCTTTGTGAAACGCTGGCTCTTCCGACCCCACTGAGAACTCCCCAGTCTCAATGTTCTCCCAGGGAGTGTGCTCCCATGGCTCATCCATCTTGTGCTTCTAAGAAGGATGTTGCATTCCTGGGAGATGAGAATGCTCCAGGACCGCTCCAAGGAAAAGGGGTTTGTAGGTGCAGGAGTTCAGGGATATTTTGCTGTCAAGACCTTGAGTCCTCCCACATCCTCCCAGGCCTTGTCTTTCCTCAGTAAGCAGGGATAGCTTTTCTTCAGTTTCCCCATGGGGGTTTTGCTGTATTTTTGCCCACATCTTACACAACAGAGCACTTGATTATGGCCTGGAACATACTGTAAATAAAACAGTGAAGCAAGGAGCTGATAGGGAAAAGAAAGAAAAATTTAGCAAGTATGATGTTGGGCACTAGATAGACTTCTGTTTTTTTTTCTCTGCTGGTTGGATGCATGAAAAACTTTAAACTGTAGCTAAAACATCATGGGCAAAAACACCCTGATATGGATGCACTTTCATTGGTAAAGTGTCCCAACCTCATTGGGTGACACCATGCAAAAGGCAGATGTCCCTCAGTGCCACCTTCAATTGTGGTGGAGCATCTTTTGATGGCTGCTTAAGCTTTTCAGGACACGTGCCCATTAGGCATGGGCAGGGATCCCACTGTTATTAGACCGACCTGTTTGTGCCATGTGGTCAGCTGGGCCCCAGGAAAGACAGCCCTCTGGAAAAACCCTGTGAATGAACAGCCTATATGTGGATTTAAAACTATGCTTCTCTTCTCAGCCCATCCATATTGCAAAGTGGTTTTTCAGCCCATCTGTTTAACGATTAGGCACCGCTGCTGATAGAAAGGGCCCTGCCAAGGAGATGAACCGAGTGCTGTGATGCAGACAGATCTTTTCCATATTCCTCCACAACTTCCTTCTGTACGGCCACTCTCTTGATTCAACTACTTTGCAGTTCCAGCCCCACAGCCCAAGAAGCAGCAGCATCTGGCTGAAATCCTCATAGTGTGGTATGGCTGGGGGAGGTTCTTTTATTTAGATGGCAGATCTTAAATTCTCTTTATGCCCCAAAATCCATGTGCAGATGACTTTTTGGTATGTTGTTATTTCTGAGGCTCTTCGGTATCTGAAGATGGTCAGAACTGCCTGGAGCTGAGATGTGGTTCTGGGTACACCTCCTTGGATCAACACTGGGTGCTATACTAATCTGTGCAGATGAAGGAGATCATAGAACCATTAACGTTGGAAAAGACCTCCAAGATCACCAAGCACAACCCCACCCCCCCCATGCCCACTGACCACATCCCTCAGTGCCACATATTCACGGTTCTGGAACACCTCCAGGAATGGTGATCCCACCACTTCCCTGGGCAGCCTCTTCCAGTGCATCACAGCTCTTTCTGAGAAGAATCTGAACCTCCTCGGATGAGGTGGGAGCAAAGGAGCCTCATCCCTGCCTAAAGTCCTCAGTTTGACTTGCACCTTGCTGAAATCAGTGGGAGAACAACCTCCTGAGGGGGAACCAGCAGATGTTCACAGATAGTCCCTAAGGTGGGTTCAGCTGTTTAGTTGACAACTGAACACAACCTACTCAGCATGGCCTCTTCCCATAAGGAAGGTTTTCCCTTCGTTGTGAGGATGCACACAGTTAATAACAAAGTGGCAGTAGCCTGCATCCACAGATCTTGGGTTCCGTAGCGTGAGGAGCACTTCATTTCCTTTATGCTGATCTTTTCCATCTGCTCTTTACTGCCTGCAAGGTATTCCCATGTGAAAAGTAGCTCAAGCCCACTGTTTTCAAGCCTGATCCAAAAATTTTGGACATTTTATCATTAAGGGCACTAATACTTTGCACATATACAAAATTTGTCTTCTGATTATTGCTGGCTTGTATTACAGTGCACTTTGTAGGCACTTGGCCAAAATCTTTACCTTTAGTCAGATATATGACCTGCTGTGTCAAAGAGATGGGAGGCTGGTCCAAAGCCTGTTAGATCAAGGAGGGTTGTTATGCTGGTTTAGCAGAATTTGAATCAGTCTCCAAAGGCAACACAGATGATCTGAATTATCAGAAGCGATCCTAGGCAGTTCTGAGTAGGTAAGAGATCAGCTTGCAACTATCAAGGTATCTGAAGAAGTTGGACCAGATTGTCTCAAATCATCTGATAAGAATTAACTTGATTTAATCAAATCACAAGGCAGCTGGAAAATCCATCTAGACTTGATGGAATAGGCTTACCAACTAGACAGAAAGCTAAATATATCAACAGAAAAACAAACATGCAAACAAAAAAAGAAGATCCATCAGCTGAAACATGCAGCTAAACAAATTCTGACCAGAAACTAGTTGTGTATTTTTCCCTTTTATCTAGAGTGAAGTATTATCAGCCACGAAGAGTCTTTAAGCAAAACAAGAGCACCTTTCCCAAGGAGATAATTTGCAACACCTTACAAACTGATCATAGCGATTCCTTCTTAGCCTAAAATAACAAACTTACAGCAGTCTAAAAGCAGTACAACTGTAGCAGTAGGTAAAGTTCTCAGAGGTTCTAATAGGCCATAATATTCCCAGTAGCAACCAAATGCATACAGAAGACTTTGCATATATGCTGATGTGGTAGAGTTCAGCCAGTTGGTTTGTCAGGCAGACGCACTAATGGGTCTAACTTCAGCTGCAGCTCATAAGAACCCTCATCCAATTAACATCCCTATTAGCAATTTAGCCCAGCTGAAGTGTAGGGGATGGGCTACATGAGCTCATTGTGTCTCAGTCATCTTTACTCAGAATAGTGTTTTTTCATCTGAAGAACTGGGATTACTCCCACGACTTACAATATGCAAGTCCCATAATCTTACCTGCTCCAAATTTGCTCTTCGTATTGCCAGATAGTTCTTGTAAGTGACCTGCTGTGTATTCCTGACTCTTTTAAACAGCAATCTGTAACCTAAGCAGCATTACAGCAAGTTCTTCTCTGCCTTGAAGCAATATTTTAATGGTATCAGGTTTTAATTCCTCCATCTTCCCACCTCCCTCAACTCTGAAAGCTAGACCCAAATTTCCTGTGTAATTTGTGGCCCATTGATTTATACTGCCTGACCGCATCTCTGTTATACCAGTTAAATCACCTCTTTCTTGCCAAGTTAAATACTAAAGCTTTCCCATGTTTGGTGGTAAACTCCTGCAATTAGCATGTGGCATTCGACTGCTGGTGGACGCTCTGCTCTTTGTCCCACTCTGGTGAAACCCATGTCTGCTTGGAGAGGTGCCTCTCACTTATTATTCTTTATTGTTCTGGCCACTGGAAATCCAATACTTTTCCACAAATCCTTCTCACCTGCATCCTCCCAGATCTTAGAGCCACCTACAGTGCTTGTGGGCTGAAATAAATACTCAAAAGATTTCCCAGGCAACTGGTGGTTTCTTCTCTTCACTTTAGCTGTATTCCCTCAAAATGGATGCTGGGATGACCAAAGCTGAGCAAATGATAGAGAGCAGGGCTGTAAAAGCAAATCAGTGTATCAGACCATATGTCTCCCTGGTCCAATATCCTGCCTCTGGAAGCAACAAACGCCTCAAGAGGTTTGGGGAAGAGCATAAGGTTTAGACTACCCTCAGTGAGAGCCTACTCAGCTCCCACCAATGTGCAGATCAGGGACTTTCTCAGCCAACAGTGACTGCCAGTAGCTCTCTTCAGTATATTTCTCCTCTGTAGATGTGTCTGTGGGATCCCCACCACACCCAGAGTCCTGCCACAAGCACTTCCAGGGCTTCTTGTTTCCAAGCCATTGCCCTTCCCTTGCTTTGCCCAGAGGCCCTGCAACATTTCCTGTCTCACCGGGCTCCTTACTGCGCATACCCAGGCCTATCCAGGGCTGCTGAGGCTGCCAGTCCCCCAGCACACCCCTGGCAGTGCCTGTGGAGCTGGACTCCCCGTTGTCTTTCACACGTCTGTAATACATGTCATTGAAGTCCTACTGGTTTGGCTCCATTGGAGCAACCCATCCTCTGATCTCAAGGCATGAGTCTTACGCTCCATGTTGGTGGTGTTGGTGAAAGGTGAAAAAGCTCTTTACCACTGCCCTGTTCCTTTACAAATTGGCTGGAATTCGTGCCCTCATCATTCCTTTTCTTTCTACAATAAAGTCCCAAGTGTCTAACAATGTTAAATCACATCCACTCATCCATTCTTCACCGCCAGGCATCGGCATGTGTTGGCACCTCCCCTGCATTTCAGCGGGAGCTGCCATAGATGGACTTCCTTCCTTCTCCCCTCCTTTCCCTCCTCCAGCTCTTCCCGTTATGTGTCATACCACGGCCTGCAGCTATCCCCGCATGCTTGTCCCATCCTGTGGGCTGTTTGCAGGGAATTTGACCCCCCCAGCATCTACAGCATTTCTCTCTCCCCTTGCCTTGTGACCAGCTGTCTGCATGCAGAAGCAGCAGTACCACACACTTGTGTGCTCTCCCACCAACTCAACTCCAGCCTCTGCCATCTGGAGATGATCTATTTGTCTATTTAGAATCCAAGCTCTCCAGGGCAGGAACTGTCTCTAATTGTGTGTTTGTACCATACCTACAGCTGCGTTGGACTGAATACACTCACTGTCATCTTCTCTTGGAAACCAAGTTCCTCCTGGGATTGTCCAGCACTGAAAAGCAAGACCACTTGGACATCCAAGTTGCTGGAGGCACATGCCAGAGCTCCTTAGTTGCACTCAGATTAGACCACAGACAAATTCTTCCAGTGACTGCAATTATCATCCAGCCCGATTTTCACCACCGAGCTGACAAAGGGGGACTTAGAAGTGATTGGCGTGGTGGAACTCCCAGCTGGCTGGGGCTACAAATGTGCCCAAATAGTACTGCGTCCCACTGGGGATGTGTTTGAGGACCCCAGTGGTGCCAGCCTTGTGCTGACCTGCAGTCTTTGCCACTGGAGGGTGACGTCTCCAGGCCAGATGTTGCAGGCTGAATTTGGTTCTCAGTCCAACAATGCAGAATAACCTTGTGTGTTAACTTACTGTTCGCAGTGAGCACACAGTCTGCCTCAGATGTAAGGACTTCAAGGTCACGACATCCTTAGAAAAAGTGCAAAAATTAATTGCTTTTCTCCCCTTGCTACTTAGCAGCTTTATTCAAAACAACTGTCATTGTATTAAGACCTCTTCTCTGAGTTACAGTATATTCATACCACCCACTGTTTATCACATATTTTTCCAAGCTCTGTATTTGCAATGGCATTAAGCAGGTGGTGGTGTTATCACAAACAAAGGAGGTGATATCACCGAAAAAAAAACTTTCAAAAAAAGGAAAAGAAGGCAGCTTAATGATAAGCATTTAGCATAATTCAAGGGAGAGCGTGAATGTGATACCACAGAAAGTCTCCCACAGATGGTTAAAAGCATCCTGATTCAATAATGCAAGACAATAAAAAAAGCACATCTATATATTTTCCCACTCGGTTAGCTCCGGAACACCATTTCTGCTTGTTTTGGCTGATTTTTATTCCTGCCTTTGAGTGTAAAGGAATGGTAAGGAAGTTTATGAATGAGGTCTCGCTCGCATTCCAGGCTCAGCTATGTACACGGGCTGTTTTCTGCTGAGATCCTGGGATGAGGTCATTGCAAAACCACCTAGTTTGCCCAGTGTGTTAACTCAACAAAGATTGGAATGGACAGATTTGCAGTTACCGCAATGCAAACACACATACAGTAGTTTTCCCGCATGCCAGCGTCTGCCAAACTCCAGCCCAGAAGGTTTGCAAAGAGTAAAAAAAGCCCTTTCCACTATGAAAGGCTGTTTACAAAATCAGCTTGATCAGCTCAGGAATGAGAGGAGATAATGTTTATCTGCACAAACACAGAGGATCATGCAACCGCCTCAACATCCCAAGCTGAGATAACTTCTCAGCAGCCAAAAAAAAGGTTAGAACAACAGGAAATGACTCATTTACTACCAGTTGCTCAGGTATTTTAAAGAGCTTCCAGAACATTTGCTTTTGTGTACCTAAGAGAAAAAGGTCGCTGATGGCGGGGGAAGGCCTGATGCGTGACATAAAAGTGACTTTCCTTGCTGAAAGAGTAAAGGCAGAAGAAGAGCTCTTTTTGACGAGGGGATATGAAATACCCTGCAATTCGTCAGCAAGGAAGGTCCAACGCCACCCGAGTGATCGGCATTCTTGGGGATTATGGAAAGGATTACGGTGAGTTGTTAGCAGGGCGAGCAAGCCACTGAAAGATGGGCTTCCGGAGTGCCTCGGAATAAATGGGACAATTAAGGCTTTGGGGGAGTTAATGAGATTCTTCTTCAATTTTCAAAGCTGCCGTGTGCAGGAAAGCAGAGTTTATTTGAGGAACGGAGAGAAATGGGTAGCGAAAATCAATGTGTTTGCATTTCCTAAAAATATACTCCAAGTCTTTTGAGAGGGAGATAAATTATCCTACTGTTGGGCAGAAAAATCTCAGGCATTTTCCAGCACAAATTGATCTTTCTGTCAGATGGGTCTCATCACGGCGGCATTCGGTGCCTTGAGTCTTTCATGTGTTTAATCTCACAACGCACCTGCGAGACAAGGAGTTACAGAGTGAGAGCTGAGGAAGAGGCCCAAACGCTTAAAGGGATTTAGCTGCCCAGTTACCTGGCTTGGGTTAGACTGAGAGTCCCCACGAGAGCTGAGCGTACCTGAGTCTGCCAGGCTGTGGGTTGGAGCAGCTGCTGGTGGCATTTGGATATTGGATGTGGAGATCTGCATGTGCCCATGCATGGGCCATTGTTTCTCCTTTGGTTATTATTAAGAGTGCAAAGGAAAAAAATACATAAATCAGAGAGACTGAATGGAGTGCGTGAAGACCGGTTCTCTCTCTGCAGGGTCTCACAGCGCTGGCAGTTGTGCTTAGTCCCACAGAAACCATTTATGAAGTGCCACCAAGAAGTGTTGCTGCCATCTGAATCACAGTTCTGTTCCCTCCCCGTGCACCAGTGCCACTCACTACTCATCCACCCCAAGCTTCTTTGGCCTGCTCTGATCCTGGAAGAGTCCTGCTAAGAATCACAGAATCACTCAGGTTGGAGAAGACCTCCAAGATCCCCAAGCCCAACCCCATCCCACACCCCCATGCCCACTGCCCACGTCCCTCAGTGCCACATCTCCATGGTTCTTGGGCACCTCCAGGGATGGTGACCCCACCACTCCTGGGCAGCTGTGCCACTGCAGAACATTCTTTTGGAGAATAAATTTTTCCTAATACCCAATCTAAGGAGCAAGCATGGGAGATGTGCAGGGGAAAATATTTCCTGGGGGTATTCATCCATCCTCTATGGTTGAGTCCATTTTCAGCATGAGACACCAAGCATGAGCAGCCCTGGCTTCAGCATGGGGTCACCAACCACATGCGTGCCCAGAGTCACACCATGCCTCCAAGGTTCTCATCTGGAGAAGACTACAACCCCTGAATCCCTCCTTCTGTGGAATGGTTGTGATGAACGACACGAGCACAGAAGGAGGGATGAGAAATAACAGAGCTCAGTTGGCACAGTTTTGTTGATGGAAATACCTGCTTGGGTATAAAGACGTTTGGTTTTAATTATTAAATGCTGTCGTTCACGCACCTCAGAGTCCCTGCTTATTTTTTTTCTGCCACAGTATGACCCAGGAAACGCATTTCACTCTAAAAGAATTCCAAGGCAATATCACAAATTCCTCTAGGCCCTAATTTATACAATAGTTTTCCCTGTGAAGGGCTGCCATGGGTGTTGCGTTTTGATTTTTTGCCACAGCTTTGCTATCAGCTTCCGGTAAACCATAAAACTCCAGCTCTCTCAATGTGCAGAACTGCATGACAAAGTGCAATCAGCGTCTTATAAATCCACATCGGTATCGAGGCAGTTCCTTTCCCATGCACTGTTTCTTATTAAACAAATATCTATCGACCGATCACTCATGCTGTTACAACGCTAGGTATCCAGGCAACTTATTCAAAACTTGCTGAAGTCAATGGAAAGAGCCTGCTTCCCCACAAGACCATTGGCTTCAAAATGAGCTTGAGCTGTTCTTTAGGAACCGGCAGGCTTCTAGCTGGTGTGTCAGCTCCCTGCACCTGCGTGGAGCAGGGAATAAAGAAGGAAAGCATTAGGAAAGCTGCATGAGGCCTGATCCAAAGAGAATCACAGAATACAACAGAATTCACATGACTGCTGTTGCTGGTTGGACGTCTCCCATTTTCTCCCATTTTGTCCCAGCACAAGCAGGAGGGCTCGGCTGAGCGGCATGCTGAAGCTGTTGACGTGCGTGGCATCCATTGGCTCCTGGGATGAGCAGCGCGAGAGCTGGGCTTTCAGACAGCCGGCACCCGCCTGCCAGCTGAAGTACAAAGCCTAATTGAAGAAAGCTGTTCTTTCATCCACACAAAGCATAAACAGCCAGTGTTATGGTGACAAACTTCCCAGCAGCTTTGTCGCTGCCGCTCCAAGCGCTTGTGTCCATCCGTGCTGAGAGCAGAACAAAGAAGGCGACGTCTTTATTTTGCAAAACTTCTCTGCCTGACTCCGGCGGGGCTTTGGAGCTGATGCCCAAAACTTGCACATCTGCGACGGCCCTGAGTCACGTACTGGATCATTCTCGTCTGGGTGTCCAAGCCATGGAAAAATTACCATTGTGTTTCAAGAGCTTTTGCATAAGATCTTTATTTCCCTCCCCTCGTTAGATAACGTTATTTTTATTCCGAAGCTACTGCCACTCTCTCCTCTTTACTGATGGCTTCATGGACAACATCTGTGCTTTGACTCAAGCAATTCTCCATCGAAGAATGTCCCCCCAACAACAGGAGGTTCCCCAAAACTCCCCCAAGCTCCCCCTCAGGGAAAGAGGTGACAATTGCTCCGTGGCTCGATAGGTGGGATCCGTCAGAGGTCCACTCCGACACGTCGAAGGGCTCGGCGTGATGGTCTCGGGCTCTGTTTCTGTTTTTGGGGAGTGCTGGGAGGAGTGGCAGGAGGTTAGCCCTTTCCCATCACCTCCATGCCAGAGATATGCTCGGCCCCGCCGCCGCGCGCTGTTGGCTGCTCATCACAAGGCCCCCTGTCAAAACGAGGATGGCTGATGAGCTACGAACAAGCTCACAGCTAGATAATAGATGAAAGAGCCTCAAGATAAATTAGGTGCCTCCAGAAAACCTGGCCAAATGTGTTTAAAACAGGAGATCCAACACCATTAATTCTCATCAGGCAGCTTTAAAAAAGGCAACCCGGCACTTGACTTATGCTTAGAAAACGTTATCTTTCCTTTTAACAGGGGTTTTATAGTGTATTCTGAGAAGATGACAAACAATAGGGTTATTTTGAAGTCATGCCAAACACTACATTCGCTGGAGGAGGAGAACAATGTTACCTCCTATCTGTCAACTGACCCCACAGCCATTAAGCCATTTCACCAACAAACAATATTAATAAAAAAGGAGAAGTGCTGTTCTTGAGTTCCTTACAGCCGGAGCTGGAGAAATGTCTCTGAATGAGTTATTTGTCCCTTTGGGAAAGATCGCTTTGTCAAAAGTGAACCTTTTCTGCAAGAAAGCATCAGTTTGATCATTTCTCATCTAAGAAACTGAAACAAAATGAAGCATTTCAGTAATTCCCATGCTCCGCGCTGCAGAGGGGAAGGCTTTGGTTTTGTGTCCCAGCAATTTCTAGTTTCACACTACGCTGCATAAAACTGAGATGGGACGGGTAAGCCCTGAGCACTGGTGCAGAGGACGGGGAGCAGGAGCTCATTGTTTCTGGAGCAGGGACCATACTGGGGTTTTGTTTCTGCTCAGAGCCCCATGCTGATCTCTGACGTGCTACTGTAAGACGAATAAGCGTACAGCAAATAATAATAACAAATCTGTAACATCTTTGCACCAGTGGGAGTCTTTCCCAGATTGGCCCCAGCCACAAAAGGAGCCAAAGACTTCAAGGGGACAGATGGGAACAGCTATTTTGTTGGCAAAAGGGCCACCTGCTCGCAGAGCGTCCAGCCAGCAGGATGTGTAGGTGTGTCATTGCCAACAGCGCCGTGTCATCCCATTCAGAAGACATCAACAATTTCATCTGAACATTTTCAAGGAGCAAATTCCTTGCGCTCTCTCATAACTGGAATAACCCTGCTCTCATGTGACGCCCTTCTCTGTGCTTATTTGGGCTGCGTGCTCCAAACCGCCAAATTATGTGATCTTCCAAGCAAAGGGGCTGTTTGCATAGGTAGACCCAGAGACATGTGTGCCTGTGGGGTTAGGAGCTAGCAATAGCCATCCCTTCCTTCCAACGCAAATATGAGTAATAATGATGCTATTTCCAGCTTTACTGGCACATGTCACCCCGGGTGCTCAGATTGCTAACTCAAACACATGCTGAGCATGGGACAAAACCAGCTCCTCCTGGCCCCGATCCGCCCAGCTGTCTTCGCCCCACACCGAGTCCTGCCCTGCTCCCTCAGCTCTGGGCAGGTGCAGGGCTCTGCCGGGCAGAGCTCGGTGCAATCACAGAGCCTTTGCAACCCGATATGCCATGTCAGGAGTTGCTTTCATGTGCAGCATGTTTAGGCAAGCTTATGTCTTGCAACTGACACAGACACAAAAAAACATCCACCGTAAGAAAATTACTGGATGTTAATTTCCTCTAACTTCCCCTTAATTAAGCACGATTCCGGATAAAAATGGAGCAAAGAGGGAGAGCGGTTGTCTTTTAAAGGTGCACATGAGTTGGTGCAGAGCCCTCTTTGCTAAGAAAAGACTCTGAGAGGGGCAGGGCGGTCTCAGCCTGTGGGCTGTGGATGATGCATCATGACCAGGACAACAGAGGGCTGCAGCAACCCATGGCAGCAAAGATGCACCCCGGGAGCCCACATCCCTCTGTTACTTTGAAAATCCATACAGGAGGCACCGCAGCCCTCAGATCCCAAGATGGATGCTTGCTGGTAGCCTGTCCTCATCCCCATGGGGCCCATTTGAGCTGAGGGCACAGCATCCTTAGATGTCCCAGCTGGGAGATTGGCTGCTGTGCTGCTCCTGAGAGCTGATTAGTTAATTAACAGCCCATGAGAGCCAGGTGAAATCCTATCTGTCGGAGCGACCATGCCCCTGTTCCTAGGCGTGTACACATGTGGTATCGTTTTTCCATTATTTGGAACATACAGAACTAAATTAATAACAGTTCTTACAAGGCCCTGGGGCTCTCCGTGGAAGAATTTTGATCTCCTTAGGAAAGGCTCACCATTTCTCATAGGAGAGATGCACTTGACTCCTGACCTCTTTTCAAAGGCACCTGTGTGAGCTTTTAAAATCCACTACCACCAATTATCCACTTTCAACCTGAAGTGTTTAAACCTCGGACCACATTAACTGAGCTTAGCACATAGCCATGTCATTGCAGACTTCCTGATGTGAGGAGATGCCTTGACACGGCTGAAAGAGAGTTTAGGGATGAGGCACGAGATTATCAGCTTCTTCTCCTGACAGCTTCAAACAAAGGAGCCTTTTAGCCACCTGGTTTGTGTCTCCCACACCTGCATTAAGATTGGGAGACAAACCTTTGTACTGTTGCCTTGATCCTATTATTTGCATGTACCTGTCCACAGTCACCCTGCATCACTTAATAGCCTTCAGAGAGACCAAAGGGAAGAAGATGCACATCTACTATTTCTCTTTCAGTTTAATTCCTTTTATTTTTTTCCTCTCCGGGGCAGCAAGACTTTTAGGACACTGCGGCATTTATTTAAACTCGAAGGAGATTTATTTGGCAGGGGGATGAGAAGGCAGAAGATGGGGATGAGGGTTGAAAGAGGAGCAGAGGCCCTGTTAAAGGATTCTGTCTGGGCTGAGGAGTGCTAAGCCCCATGCCCGCTCCCAGCACTGGGCAGACGTTTGTCTGCAGAACTCCTCTACTCCTTGCACAAGTCCAACCCTGAGCTCACATCGCTCCCTTGGTCCTTCAGGTGAGACACTGGGGGCACTCCCCACCGCTGCACCTGCACCCAGACAGTAAGGGGTGCTCATCCTTGAGATGCTTGACCCGCATCCCAGTCACCTGCCCCTCTTCCCCACCCCATACTGGGGTGCAACCTCATTCTTTCCCACAGAATGGTACCACTTCCCCATATCTTTGGCTCAAGCCAAAGAAGTGAGTTCCCAGGCCAGATTTAGCCTGGATGCAGAGCTAGGGATGTGCCTCCCTCCGCCCGCTGGTGAAATTAGCTTTGTCTTCCCCATCCCAGAGCTGGAAGGAATGTCTAGATTTTAAATTAAATTCATATTCTCTTTCCCATGCTTGCAGAATTAGCCAAAAGGACAGAACATTATTAACCTTCTGGATCCAGCCCTAGCTGACAAGGTGTCTATGCAAGGGGAGATTTCAGCTGTAGCTGTACATACATACATAGCTGCCTTCAGCCTCAGCCAGCCCTTTGACTCATCACTGTAACTCAGTAAGGTAGAAATATTAGAGTTGCATTCATATTCCAGGTCTGGTTTAAATCACTAGCATTGTGGAAAGCTCTGGATAGGTCCAAAAAAAAAAAAAAAAAAAAAGGAGGGAAAAAAAGAGGAAAAAAGAGGAAAAAGGAGGGAAAAAAAGAGGAAAAAAAGAGGAAAAGGAGGGAAAAAAAGAGGAAAAAAAGAGGAAAAGGAGGGAAAAAAAAGAGTTTTCTGGTTCTAGTTTTTCATATTTTCTTTTCCCCTCTGAAAAGTGAAACCCTCCAGCTGCCCGGCATTGCACAATGGCCCAAATGCTGTGAGTTCCAGCCCTAATCCCTGCCGCTCTGCACGCCAGCCCGCACAGGGCTCAGCAACATTGTGCTCCCCCAAGCACTGAAGTGGGAAAGCATCGGGGTCCTGGGGCTGGTGGTGTGTCTCCATCACCAAACCATGCATTTGGGCTGTGAACGTTGCCCATCAGCTGTAAGAATCACTGGAGAGGGACAAAGAATGGGTTGACTCCCTTGGCTATCTTCTGGTTTGTGCTCTCACAGGAAGCAAAATGGGTGTAAATCTCCAGATTTCGGTCATGTGTTATGCATGCTTTCCATTACGGTCAGAGGATCCCTGCCAGGGATCCACCAGCGTGCCAGGTGGGATGAAACCAAGCCCAAACATGTTTTCTGGTTCCCAGATGATGGATAAACCCCTCATTCTCCTGCCATCCCCACAGAGGAAACATTGCCATGGGTGCTCTGCTCCCCTTGCTCACCCCAACCATCATGGCTGTAGCAAGCCAGACAGCTGGATGAAGCTACCTGGATCCACCTCAGTTTTTATTGTTGTTACTATTGTTATCATGATTATCATTGTCACTGAGATGGTGACAAAGCCTAGAATCCCCAATATCCACATTGCCAACACCCATTATAAAACAAAGCTTCACCCAGGTGCTGGGTTTCCCCAGGAGGAGCTGATATGAACAAGTGGTCATCAGGCATACTTGATGAATCACCCAAGAAATGTCCCTGTAAGGTGACAGATCCTCAGCAAGTAGCACTGTGCCAAGTGCCATCCCCTGGCAAACAACAAAGAACTCAACAGCACTGGAGGGAAAGGATGGGCCGTGGTTAAAGATATGTGCTGAGCCTTCCAAGAGGGATGGATTTAGTTCTTCATTTTGGCTTAGCTTTCCTATGATTATGACGTCAAACGAATCACTTCATCTTCTGCCACCTCAGTGCCTCATCTGCTGAAGCATATTTATAGTATTTTTTTTCTTCCTTTCTCTTGTCCTCTGTCTTTTCCATTCTGATTACAAAGTCCTCAGAGTAAGGTTGTCACTTGCTATGTGAGGTCCAGCAGAAAAAGACTCCGACCTGAGTTCTTGCTGCTGGAATACAAATATCTAGAGAGTAATGCAGTACCCAATGTGTTTATGCTGCTGGTTGAGGAACACGCATTGCTGTCCATGGAAAATTTTGATTTGAATGAAAACGTTGAGTGGTTTTGTTGAGAACAGAGAACATTAAGCACAGTTACCATTTTTTTCCCAGCAAAATCGCTGAAGGAAGTTGACAAAATCCAGAGATTCTTGTGAAATCAAAAAGCATTCAACAATCAGTGCTACAAACTAAAACAAAAGGCAGTGCTGTCTGTCCCACTGGCGGGTTTCCTTCCTCCCCACAGCTCGCTGTAAGCCCTTCTCTGACGCCCAGCTTTGGTCAGGGCTCTCGTTCCAAAGGGATTGCTTCTGTGTCAAGAAAAATCTGTTTCCAATAGGCGGTCAAAGGTTTGCTCATCGTGCTCGTACTGTTTCTTCAAAAGCACTCGCGGTGACATGCTGGCAGAGCTTTCATCTTGCTTTACTTCTCCTTGGCACATCGCTTCCCACCATGCCAGCCAGCAGCTATCTTCTCATGAAGGGCTAAAGATGTCTGTCTGTATTTTTTTCTTCCTGCAATTTTGTCAAAAGAAAAATTCAGCATGCAAATGAATAGTTTTGTAGGTGGCAAAACAGTTTGTCGATCTGTATTAAATTTAGCTACGGGACAGGATTCCACCTTTCTTCAAGCAGGAGAGAATGTGTTTGTGAGGAACAAAATGTGCCCATAGGTTTTTTGCCATCACAGACAAGGCTGAGGTCTTACCTGTAAGCCATGTTGCCCCCGAGTCAAGGAGCACAACGAGGACTTGTGCTGGAGACGTGTCCTGCTGTCACCCCTTAGGAGTGAGGGAAGGTCCAGAGTGCTCTCTCTGCTCCTTATTCCTTCCCCATTGCCCCCATCAGGTGCTGCCCACACCATTGCCATGTCCTGACCATATCTCCTGGAGGTCTGTCCAGAAGGGAAGGCCCCACATGCAAGCATCCAGGAGCTTGTTAATCACCCAGAGTTGTGAAGTTCCTCAAGTGGAAGCAGCAGCTAGGTAAGAAGCATCTATTTGTTCCCTATCTCTATACTCAGAGAGCCAGAGCATCACCAGCGGAGGTCAGGGTGGATTCCCAGAAATGTGACCCATCTTCTCAGCAATGCAAGCATAACTCTGAGAGGGCTGCAGGCTTGCTGGCACCTCCAGAGCTTGCTGTCGTGACTTCATGAAGTGCTGCACTCCCCCAGGAAGAGCAATCCAAAGAGGAGGAGCCCGGCAGTGCCTCCGCTGCCCTCAAACAGCAGGGGCTCTTCATTGTGTAATGTTTACATGACCACAGAGCTCACCATGGCTACACAGAACTCAGGAACAACAGCCCTTATGCTCATGGGAAACAGCTCTCTGCCCCTTGAGCAAGAGGAACCTGGGTGAGCAGCTGAGTGCTGCCTGTGTTGCAGAAAGAGCCTTCAGAGAATCACAGAATCCAACCCAATCCATTGGGTTGGAAGGGACCTCAAAGATCCCCCAGTTCCAATCCTCCACCACCCTGCCATGGGCAGGGTTTCCAACCACTACACAGGCACCAGATCAGGCTGCCCATGGCCCCATCCAGCCTGGCCTTGAGCAACTCCAGGGATGGGGCATCCACAACTTCACTAGGCAAAAACCTGCACAATTAAAAATCCATCAAAACCCTGCACATTGCTGTGTTGGTGTTCTCTATCTCAGAGCCTGTCCATCCTCCAAGTCCATCACTTTGTAGTTATTGTGCTCTCATTCTCTCACCAAGGTAGCACAACAGTGAGCTAGAAATGGTCAAGGATGGGTTCTACCATCCTGCCTACGGTTCTCAGTAAACAATCTTTGATAGAGGTCAGACTGACTTCCAGCTGAGGATTTTTATTGAAAAAGAGGATAGAGACAGACTTTACAAAGTGAGTGCTTAGGCATTTGTGATGCAGAGGACTAGAAGAAGCTTGGAGAGGTTTGGTACCTTGCAGGGTGGAGAACTAAATAGCAACTTCTTAGGCCTTTTCTTGCAACTATGCATTTCGTGGGTGCCTGGCAGGCTCCTGATGTCCATCCAGGAGAGGGCAGCGCCGGATTCACACTCCCAAGCCCAAACATTGCCAGCATTCATGCAGACAAATATCCGACTGATTTTGTTCCAACAGAGATTATGGGCTTAACTTGATGGAGAGCAACTTCTGATGGTAAATCCTAGGGTGGGATGTGTTGCTCAATTGGAGATTGTTTTCCTTGGTTTGTTTGCTTTGTATTTTTTTATTTGTTTATGTTTTTGTTTTCTTTTTAATGGAGATTTTTTTCCCTAAGTGTTTAGTGCTGGTACCTTCCTGATTTCCGAATTCAAGTGAATAGATGTCCTGGTGAACAACACCAGCATATTTGCCAAAGCATGCCTTCTGGGAAAGAACTGGGCTCAGCCATCAAGACAATCTCTGGACAGCTTCATGGGAGCAAATCCTACACATTTCTATTCAGAATTCCCCTGTCTCTGTATCAGGGGGTCACTTTTTCGCTACCTTGGGGAAGGATTTATTGTCTGGAGAATTTTTGGCCATTTCAGGCTTTCAGATCTGAAGGTCCAGTGTCCTTCTCAGTGCTTTAGGCAGCCTTGACCACCTTGTTCCCTTTGCTTTCCCTGATGCTTTCTAGCAGCAGACATCCATTTACTCCCGCTGCATGTCTTGACTTCCATTGATCCTTATTGCAGAGATTAGTACACTGGTGTGCCTGTTCTTTGCAAAGATCTGCAAGACCTGGAGAGCTTTTCCAGTTTTCATGAGCTGCAGTCCACTCAAGGTAGTACTTAACTCCAGCACACAACCCATCCCAGTCCCACGGTGGTGGCCATTCCCCTTCCAGGCAAACCCCTACAATGGTTTAGAGAGAACAGAAGCAGTGCAAAGGATGTGAGGGTATTTTCAAAGACTGAAGACCATTAAAGTGCAGCATTTCTCATGGTAAGGGCCAGAAATAGAGTTCAGGGTGAATGAAGGTTGTCAGTGTGGAACTGCCACGATGCTGAGAATCACTCAGTACAGCTGTTGTTGTGACAGGGCTGGGGCAGCTTAAACCAGTTCCTCCAGTGGAATAGGCTCTCTCTAGATGGGACTTCTTGGGAGGACTCTATTCAAAAGCTGCATTTTTTTGCACACTTCAAAGGCCCAAACCAGGCTGATAAAAGACTCATTCACCAGAAGTCACAGCCTTGTAGATCTCTGAGTACTGTCTAGTACATGACAGCCCCCCAGATTAGACCCTTTGCCTGGCATCTAGGGCAGGAAAAGAAAAAACACACACAAAAGAGCTGTGGGGACCGTGTACCACCCACATGGAGAGCTCCAGACATTCCCAGCACCAGCCCAGCAGCCACCCATCTATTAGGCACTCATTACCAAGTGTAGACACTGGCAGCAGCAATTTTTGGGGTCTACAGTCTGCAAAACTCTCTTTCTTTTCTCTCTCCACAGCCCTTTCTTTGAAGATAGCCCGGTCTCCTGCTGACACACATCCTGTGAAGATGCCTCTAGCAAAGAAGTTCCTCAGCACCACCCGATGCAGTGAGGGTATAGCCTCTAAGGATGGATGGTATCCAAATGTTTGGCAGAAATTCCAACTTTCCTTACTTTTAGGCGTATCTGTGGCTTTTTGATACTGTAAACAACTGACACAGGCATGGAAGAATAGTGTATCTGAAACAGTTTATACAAAAGAATTCCATCTGTCAGTCTGTTTACAGTTCACATGTGAAAAGGCAAAAATCTTTAAAAGGAAAACCCCGGGGGAAAAAACATTTATATATATATATATGTATATATATATACCCCATACGTATATATAGGATACGCTACAAATACTTGTTGAAGTGGAACAGTATCACTATGGACTTTCTTTCACTTAAACAGCAGTATTTTTTTCCCCTGGTGTAAATTAAATTTTCCCAGTTTGCTTTTTAACTTATTCAAAACAGCACAAAGAAAGCAAAGAAAGCAGACTGGAATTAAGAGGATCTTGGGTTTTTTTTGTTGTTGTTGTTGTTGGTTTTTTTTTCCTTTTCTCTTCTTTTTTTTTTCCCAAACACTTTCCAGTTTGAGAGTTGTCCTAATGCTTCTTGAAACTGCACATTAGATCACGGTATTGCAGTGAAGAAGAAATACTGCCATTACACTCTTGAGAATAACCCTGAAACCTCTCCGCTGTGTTATCTAGAGGGGGATTTTAGAAACTGCTGTGAGAGCTTTAACTTCTGCTTGGACAGCCACCAAGGAAAGCCAGAAATGGTCCAGATTTCACATCTTTTCCCAAGGGAAGAAAAAATCTTGTATAATTTTCCACCTCACTCCTCAACACCAAAGGGTAGAGCCCTGGAGGCAAGCACGGTAGAGACCTCATTTTGTAATGCTTGTGCTGGACTGAAACAAACCTGAGTAATACACAAGATCATATGTAAGTGTTACATAGGTCAGTGGCGCAAGCAGCCATGAATGCTTTTAGCCCTTCTGTGCCTCTCTCTGGACCCAAACCAACCAGTGCAATGGGTGAGTATTAGAACTCTTTGATGCTCAGCAGGCATGAGGAACCTTTCCTCATCCTGTGCTTCTACTGGTAGAGATGGTCTGGAGGATCTAGCACTGGAGAGGCTGGTTCACAATCAGAGGTTGGGCATGGGTTTCTCACACGCAGAGCATGAGCTCTCACACTGGTGCTTGTGATGGTCCTCCCAACTACACACTCACAGGGACCCCAAGAAACCAGGGTTCTTCTTTCTTAGAGCCATTACCAATAGTGGTGACCAACTGGTAGATGGGATCAGCATCACTCCACAAGCATCACACATCACGCTGATCCACCAGCAAGTGTCTAAGCTCAGGCTCTCTTCATCCTCCTGGACCTGCTGGTTTGGTTTCTGAAGGCTGCATCACGTCTCGGTCTTACTCTAACAACCAGGGTTGCATTTGGCTATTTGTTTTTAGGAGCTTCACAGATGAAGTGAGATGGCTAACAACACAAATATTTACATGTGGCAACTGTTAGTTTTAATAGCATGGGCTGAAATTCGGGTTTTCTGAAGCCCCCACACCAATGGGAGGAAATGGGGTTGTTTTTCTGTGCATACCAGAGCCCAGCCAACCTTGGGAGCAGGAAGAACGCTGCCCACCAGCTTGGCCAAACATGTGTTCCTCGTATTACTCCACCATGACAGAGCTTGTATTTTTTTGTACCCTAGCAGAGCTATGAGCCTGCAGCCCTGGCACAATAACATCTCACTTCTGTGAAACCCCATGGGGCCAGATTCTGCCCTTGTCTCACATGGAATAGCAAGAAGTTTGGGGCAGTAACCTGTGCTTTCTTTCCTGCAGATGTTACAAGCTTTTGGAGACCCTCTTTGGTTTTAAACCAAGATGGGAGGTTTAGGTTGGATCTTAGGAGGAAGTTTTTCCCCCAGAGGGTGGTGATGCACTGGAACAGGTTGCCCAAGGAGGCTGTGGATGCCCCATCCCTGCAGGCATTCAAGGCCAGGCTGGATGTGGCTCTGGGCAGCCTGGGCTGGTGGTTGGCGACCCTGCACATAGCAGGGGGTTGGAACTGGATGAGCACTGTGGGCCTTTTCAACCCAGGCCATTCTAGGATTCTGTAATTCTCTTTCTGCTCTATGTTTGCAATAGTGGATAGTAGAGGTAGAGATAGTAGAGGTCACTGAGGTGCATGAAAGGTCGTTGCCTGATGGGTTCATAGAAATATGTTTAGTAGAATTAAGCGACAGATTTGTAGAGGCTCAAGTTGGCTGCAATGTTTTTTTCCCATCAGATTTTCCTGAACTGAAAAATCCAAGCAGAAAAATGTCACCCAAATTTCTTCATATCTCCTTGCCCAAAGCAGTGTACTACCAAAAAGACAGTGGAAAAATTAATAGAAGACACTGATTGTTTAACATTCTGGAAAAAAAAAAAAAAAAGAAACGAACAGCAACAACAAAACACGAGAAAGCCAGAAACAAATATTTCTATAAAAGTGTTGATAATCTTGTTTCCATTGTTTGCCCTCCTGTGCCCTGTTTCACATCCCATTAACAGCTATGTTGAAATGATATTGCGGAATCTCCAAGGTCAGGGAGATTTCCTTAAGCAAAAATGTACATCTTGTAAATACCAACATTTTTTTTCTCTTACTATTTCTTCTCTGATATTCCTGGTTATTGACTTCAGCTTAGTTGAACCCCATGTCTCTTGTGAGCCAGGCCAGACGTCAGATCCTACACAGGTGGAGACAGGGACACACAGGCCCAAATGCACCCCTGCCTCTTCAAGATGACTTTGGACCTTGGAGCATGAGGTACTGCATGGGAATAAAAAGCCTCTGCGTGGCCTGCAGGTTAAGGGAATGATGTATGTGATGGCTGCCTTGACACCAAGGATATTGCTTCGACAGTGGATGGCTGGAGATGTAATTCACCCAGTCCTTGTAGAGGGCATCTTTTTAACAACGCTTTGTTCACCAAGAGGAACAGCAATCTGTTAAGCACTTCTTAGCTCTGGTTGCTTTTCTGGGCTTGGTTTTGGGAAGAATGAATGTAACCAACCTGGCTGTGCTGGTACATCCCCCACCTCGCCACTGGTGAAGGCACAAGCTACCTGTAGACAGTAGACTCTGTGGACAGTAGACTCTGTACCAGTGGCTCCTCACAATTTTCCAGTTCCAGTTTTCCTTCCAGACTCCCATCTCGCTCCTGGTGACAGTAACAGGAGGCCCACAGGCATCCCGACCCCAACATCCCTTGGGCATGGTACAGGTGGGGCACCGCCATGACGGAGGACAACAATGGGGTGGGATGGCATCCCCTCCCTCCTCGTCACACAGCAGCTCTGCCGTCCTGGCACGGCGGGCCGGACGCACGCACGCCTTAGCGATGTCGACAAACACAGCCGGCCAGGGCCATTACCTCAGCGCTGGGTGGGGTGGCCCAGCCGAAACGGCCTCCAGACAGCGCAGGATGTGAAGTGCTCCATCATGCACTCCAGTCAGGGCTTTGAGCAGTAGGATCGCGCACACACACACACACACACACACACGTACAGCCCTCAGATCGAAACCCGCCCTCCCTCCTTGCTTTTAACCTCTTGTTTCTGAAGTGGTTTCTAAAATAAGCCCGGCTCCCAGCAGCTGCGAAAGCCGTTTGCTGTCAGAATTGGCCCCTGTGCAGACAGCCTGGATATTGCAGGCACTTGTTTTGCATTTTAAGCCTAAACATTGCCCCCCTCCCGCCTCCCCCTGTTTTTTTTTCAGTTCAACTCTTAGTTTTTAATAGTCCTTGTCATGATGGAAAGTGCCAGACTCCAGCTGTTCTTCCCAAACCTCTGGGAGAGGCCTGGTTACATCTAGTTCTCATAAATCTTGAATCCAGTTCTAGCAAGTCTCTAAGCCTGACCACTGTGCTGCCCGGGCAGCCGTGATTGAAAACAGCAGCAAAGGAAGGAAAGAGGAAAGGGGGGAAATCGGGAAAAGACCGTGCACACGTAGAGGCTGTTTCTGGAGGAGCATCCAACGTGTAAGGCACACCCTGATGAGAGCCAGGGTGTTCTGTACAGTCGCAGCTCGCCTTATAAATAGCTTATAGCACTGGAGGAGGCTCTGGTGGAGAGGGATTATCTGAAAACAACAGAATTCACCTGGTTTGCACAAGGAAGGACTGGGAGAACACTCTTGTTTTAGGAACTTTGAGAGCCTGTGTAACTAAGATATGGAGTTCCTGGATGCGCCAAGGATCCTCAGCTGGGACAAACTAGTCCGAGCTCCAGTGTTTGCGTGCCTGATTTATATCTGTTGTGGATTTGGCCCCAGCAGTTGTAAAAGAGAACAAGAATAGAAGAGAAATGCAAAAGCATGTGCTGCTTGAGGAAGTACATGCCCATTAGTGTAAGTAAGTACATCTGCCTTCATGCTTGGTAAGGTGTAAGTTATGCTAGCCAGGACTTCGGCACCCTGCATGCTCAGCAGTGACTTAGAGGGTGGGAACCTGCTGTGCTCAACTCTTCGCAGCCCATGGTGGAGGACGAGGTAGATCCCTCCACTCGTTACTCCTGGGGTAGGACTTTTATATAGCTCTACCTGGGTGGCCATGTAGACCGAGACAGCATCCAAAACATTAGAGTTTCAAGAGCTGGGGAGAACAAAATGTATTTCCAAACAGATGAGAATGGGATATAATGGATGTAGCCCTTCCTAGGCAGTGGCTTTTTGTTATGGGTGTTAACCTCTAGTCTGCCAGCAGCACTGCCAGGAAAACCAGGGCCACTTCAGCTGCCATTCTGTCCTCCACAGGTGAATAAAGTCTTTAAGAGTTTGGCTCTTCTTCTACCAGCCAGATTTCCACAAGAAAAAGGAATCTCTTGGCTGGGAAACTCCTCTGTCTTCCTGTACAGATACAATGCTGGAACAGATCTCTTGTGGGTTACTGGTGGCAAATGGGTCTTCAGTTTAATGATGGAATCTGTTAAATTGCTTTCACAAACAGGGAAGGATTGAAACTTTAATTAATCATCAGCATTCATTCATGCAAAGTTTTGTTGTTTGTGTCCATGTGGGATGCTTCAGGAACCAACATGGGAGAACCACAAGAAAAAAGGTATAACAAGCTGCAAAAGATGCTACGACCTTTGCTCAGTTACTGGGCAGAAATCACTTCCAGCAAACAGCAGTGAAATTGTCCAGCAACACTGAAAGAGGCACGTGTTTGGAGCATGGAAACCAATAACTTGGAGGAAATGTGGAAGTCAAGGGCCATGTGATGGATGGACGGACTGCAGCATTTCAAAGGAGCATAAATGTGTTTCTCCAAGTGCAGTTTAACCTCATCTGACTCTAGGGGCATCTTTTCATCGGCTTCAGTGACTATTGGATGGGGCCTATCAGAAGCACAAGTTTCCATGGGTAAGCCATGCACTTAAGCAGCTACATATTTAAGTACTTAGATGAGCCTCCTTCCTGGATTTCCCAACATCTGTGCCTCCTCTCCTTGGAAGCCATCCCCCTCTTGGATCCGGATGCTCAGATCGTGTGGAAATGAATGAGAGCAGCTAAGGACACAATTTCTGCTGCAAAGCATTGCTATCCATAGCGAGATGACAGTGCTGCAGCTGGTGGGTGCTCTACAAGGTCTGCAACCAGCCCTAATTGCCTTATTGCCACTACCACGTGAAATGGTGAGAGTATGAAATGAGTCACAGAATCACAGAATCACTAAGGTTGGAAAGGACCTATAAGATCATCTAGTCCAACCATCCACCTATCACCAATGGTTCTCGCTAAACCATATCCCTCATCACAGCATCCAAACGTTCCTTGAACACCTCCAGGGTCGGTGACTCCACCACCTCCCTGGGCAGCCCATTCCAGTGTCACGGTGCTCTTCATCCTTTCTTCCCTTTGTCCATCGCCTATCCTGGGACTATCTTGACCCCAGGCTCCTCATGAGGAGGCAGGGGAGACAGACTCATGCCAACGCAGGCTGAGCAGCAAGGGTGGTTTTGCTGTGTATGTGTCTCATTTATTACCACAAACACATTTCCAGTGCTGCTATAAAGCTTATCTCCTCCTGTTATTTCCCAATATCAAATAGCAGTAAGAAAACAGATTTCCCTTTGCTTAACACAGGTAGTGTTACGCTAGGGAGTGTTAATGGCTTAAGCAAAGATTTTTCCACCTACAGGCGAGTGACTGATAGTTTATCCATCTGCTGCATAAAACCGAAGCTTATGTCCCAGTTTTAATGGGTCATATCACCTGTGGTTTCAAAATAACTCTGAATTTCCCCTGAAGTAAGATGCAAAATAATGAAAATTAGTTCTTAGAAGTCGAACAGATTTTTTTCCAGCTCAACAAACAACCGAGAGCCCATCACTTCTTCAAGTTAAATCATCTTGAGTGATTTTGTCATAGGTCAGGGGGAGGTCAGACGAGTTAGGCTCGGTCTTGTTCCTGCGTTGTCGTCTCTCAGCGGGAGGAGGAAGTGTACCCCAGCAGGTGTCATAAACACCAATTTCCCAAAATTTCATAATCATTTAGATCTAATTACAGGACACACATGGTTTTTGACTTTCCCCAGAAAGACTTTGGGGAGCATCCACTGATAAATCAAATAAAGAGGAGTTTGCATTCCTTTTGCAGCACTGGGTGCATTTGAATTTTTAATCCAGGAAATTCAGTTTAATCCCAGAAAATTATTTTGACAAGCTGGATTATAAACTCCAGGTCAATTTGCTTACTGTAGCACTGCGGAGACAAGAGGGGGAATGACTTGTGGACTCTGCATTGGTGTGTCCAGAAAGAAAACAGACAGCGATAAACTCAGCCTGGGACATGGAATGCCCTCTGATGTTGCTGCCTCCATCTCTGCCTCTACTTGTCTCCACAAAATAAATTCTCCTCCTTGGTGTCAATTTGACCCAAAGCTAAAAGGCTGAGAGAAACCCCAAAGGTACCAAATTTGTGCTCTCACTTCATTTTCAGAGAGTAAAACACGTCAGAGTAAGCTAAGAAACCCATTTGCTCTGAAGGTCATCAAAAGCTCCATGAGTGATGGTGGCATTTTCAGCAGCAGGTAACTCATAGGAGGCTTCTCATGACCTTGCCTGAGCTGTTTATAGCTTTCAGGGGTGATTAAGATTAGGTCACTTACTTAAAAGTCCCATTTTAGGTACTGACTGGCAGCGTTTGTCTCTCTTTGCTTCACCCTTCAAAGCTGCAGCACCAAACCAGTGGCACCTCTCTCTCTGAAGGCCATGCTAGGGTGACCTCAATGGTCCTGGTGGCATCCATGGTCCCCTTCATACAGAGGGGATATTTACTTGCCCATAGCCCTCAGGTGGGGGCTGTCACGCGAGCCTTTTCTTAATAATAAACAGCAATTTGCCTTACAAGAGAGACTCAGGGTAGGGACATTCGAGGCTCACCAAGATTTACTTCCTCTCTGGTTGGCCCTTTGGAGGGAGCTAAGGCACCACAGAAAGGAAACATCACTAACACGGATGCTCCAGTTATCTCAGCTTTCTGTCCTTGCTGGTCATTAAATTATCCTGCAGCCTTTACAGACAGTGCTGCTAGAGCCACAGCTCTATTAATAAACCTTCTGCTGCAGTAAATCCCCGTGCCTGACTGCACACTGTCAGTACCTCCTCTGATTTATTCTCCATTTGCCCGCTGGTTTGCTTCATGAATAAAATGAAGTGGCCGCTGGATTTACTCCCTTCGTGACTCCCCAGCAATTGCAATGACAGCACTGAGAGGAGGTGCTGAGGCCTCCCAGGGTTTGCAGTGGTGACTGTTTGCCAAGGAAAAAAAATAATCTCGAGATGGAGGTGCCCGAATGTACGATAACCAAGGGAAAGGCAAAACCAGTGACATGGGGCAACCACAAGCATGAAGCATGCCAGGAGAGAACGGAGTTAGAGCTACAGAAGTCTCTTGGCTCCCAAGGGCTCTGCAGCACACAACGGAGGAGCAGCCATGGGGCGTGTGAGACAGGAGTCAACATCTCATTCTCCACCAACCTTCATGGGTCCAGACCCACGTGGAGCCCTAACACAGTGGAAATGCTTCTGGACAACAAGTTATTCCTGTTCCTCATTCAGTTCTGCAGTTCAGAAATTAGCTTTGCCACAAGCATGACTGGCAGCACCATGGAAGTGAGTAAGAACACTACAACATGGCCAGCACTGCCAAAAGCACAGCTGGCACCACCGTGAGGGTGATGACCAGTGCCACCACCATAAGCACTGCTCCACAACTGCCTTCTCCTGGACCACCTGACCACTGTTATCCTGGCAAACACTCAGAAAAATTGTAGTGAGGCATGTTCTTGCAAAATCCTCCCTGTGAGGTTTGCACTGGTGGGAGGACTGCACTGTTGCATGTAGTCAACCATACCAAGGAGGAAACTCCAAGCCAGACAGATGTCAGGACAGCTGTTGACCCCAGGTGTCTGTGGCTGGTCCTCCAGACAATGCTGGAAGATGGCAAGGGAGCTCTTTGAGGGAATGTAGAAATGGAAGGAAGATTTACAAAGGGAGGTTCCTGGCCAGGAGGTTACTCTAGCTTAAAGCACAGCTACACAAAACAGGGCCCAGGGTTCTGGGCAAGGAAGATGAGCATCAGAGTTCTGCTTGTATGAAAGCAGAATGGCCCAATTTCCTACAATTTCTACAGTTCATAGCTGACTTATTCTGTGGTGGGGGAAACTTTAATAGCCTGTCTTGGCCTGGACAACACTTAAGCTCATTTTCTGGACTCCAGAGAGATTGTGGTTGGCCTGTATCAGCCCCAAACACACTTTGATTCATTTTATTTCCTGGACTCCTGAGGGATCCTCCTTTGGCCTGTCTTGGCCCCAAGCCCTCTTTGATTCACTTATTTCCTAGACTCCCGAGGGAGTGTGGTCGGCCTCTTTTGGCCTTGCGTTGCTGTCACTTTTCCATGCTGGTATGTAATGCATGTATACTCTTTAGATTTCTTCACTGCTTGTACTCACTCTAGGCCAAGCCTGGATGTATTCTGCAATATTTCAGGAAAGATAAATACATTGCTCTGTCTTCATTCATTCACCTTGCTAAGATTTTCTGTGGCCTTTCACTCCCTTGTTTTTCCCAGCATCACTGCATGGCCAGAAGCAGTATGGCCATGATATGGCTGTCCCTTTGCTGGAGAGAGGATGTTCACTATGTGATTTGCAGTGGGGCACACCACAGGAGATAAAGGGAAGAGCCACCAACCAACCACATGGCTACTGTCCCCACCAAAGGGTGGGAGGATCAGCTTATGGAATACTGTGGGTTGTGCACCTTGCCGGCCTGACATCCCACGATGGGAGCCTGGTGGCCATGATCATGCTGGTCTTGGTGGCACAGGTCTCTGATGGCATCCTGAGAGTAAGCATTGGGCAGACCTCATGGCAGGTATGGAATTGGATCTGTCATCATCTCACATGTGACCTGGTGTTGCACAGTCATGTCTGCCGAGCTGGCGGCCCTTGCTCATCACATGTGCAGCAGGAGCATAAATCATTATCCTCCATTTCCACCTGATACCACTGATGTGGCCTCAAGTTTCCTCAGGGGGGATTCAGGTTGGAGGTTAGGAAAAATTTATTCTCTGAAAGAGTGCCTAGGTGCTGGAACAGGCTGCCCAGGGAGTTGGTTGAGTCACTGTCCCTGGAGGTGTTCAAGAAACATTTATATGTTGTACTAAGGGATATGATTTATTGGGGAAATATTGGTGTAGGTGGATGGTTGGACTGGATGAGCTCAGAGATCTTTTCCAATCTCGGTGATTCTACGTTCCTGCCCTCTATTACTTCATAGACCTTGTATATGAATGCCCATATACAGGTCCCTGCCTGGTGTCCATTACCATGGTGCAGCAGCCCACCCTCCATTCGCAAAATTACAGCTCCAGTGTACTGGGCAGCCTTCATGGGAAAGCTATTGTAAGGTTAACAGGTCATAAGGTTAACCAGTATATAGAGAAGTTAGGCTAGTAAGAATAGTTAAACAGAGAGGAAAGGCACTCACCAGTGTTGTAGGCTCACAAGACTCCAGAAGGAGAGATCTCCAGGAAGAGATCCTTCCTTAGTGGAAGTCAGCCCTTAAATGGGGTCTAGGAGAGGTGGAGCCTGGCTCCACCCCTTCCGGGCACACAGCTGAATTGCCTTCACCTGTGCTCCCATGGCTGACTCAGTGCTTGCCTCAGGTGGTCAATCAGAGGTTCAGGCCGTGATTCAACAGTTCCCATACAGCTATGCAAAGGAAAGCTCTTCAGTGCTTCCATAAAAGAAAAGGGATTTGTGTATGGTGCTTACTTCTAGCACAACAAATCCTGGCACCAAACCGGTCTGCCACTGGAAATCAGGACAGAACAAGCTCAAGGGGCAATGGCCATTGCTATCCTCTCACTCCTCCTCTTGGACACCCTTTAGACTTCCCTGGACACCCTCAATTGGTATTTGCTCACTACTGAGATCAATAACTCTACAATAACACTCTTTTCTCCTAAAATTTCAAAAGAATTTGTCAGAATGTAGATAGGCTCGTCCCCTATTAAAATCCTGAAGTGCAAAGCTGCCTGGGGCAAAATCCCAGTCCAGAGCTGTGACCTCCAGAGCACGCAGAAGAATGAAGTCTCACTTTCAGTAATGAGAATATTGCACCCAAGCTGCAATAACAGACCGATGTTATTTCTTTTATAGCTTACAAACGTGACCGCAGTACAAACTCATTACATACCCCAACAGAAGCACATTACTCTTCACAGAAACTGTTAGGAGATAAAAGTTTCGGCGCAGAATTTATTGATTACGAAGCTCACTCATTTACTGCACAATGCAGTTTTATCAGTGACTATTTTCAGAGCCTAAGAAAGAAAGGAATTCAATAAATTCAAGAGACTTTAATAGTGTGAGGAGAAGGCAGCTCTTCATTGTGTGACTGAGTCTCATTGTCCAATTGTCCCAGGAAATTTAAAGCAGAATGTGTTTCTGACAGCTTCGTTAATGTGACTTTTTTTTTCCCCTGCCAGAAATTCAAGCATAATTGAGACATAGTGTTGAACTTCAAATGTTTCCCCGAGACCTGAATAGGGAACTTGATGAAGCATGTAATATGGCATAACCTCCCAATTATTCACACGTTTAGATAACTATAATCACACAATTCCTATCGTGGCAAAAAGGTTATTGTAGGCAGATATTGGCAGAGGCTAATGGACAGCATATTGCAAGGGCAAAGAGGGTTTGGAAGGAAGCATTAATCAGAATTTGGTAGTAAAGTCATCATTCACAGCTTAACAAAGCTGTCACTCTCTGCTGCAGTCCCAGGACCTCTATCAACTCATCATTCAACTCAGCAATCTCAAGGAACAGAATGTATCAAAGAAGAAATGTGTTGCGTAAGTGTGACTGTCCCCAGGACGCCCAGCCTTTCGCAGCAGGGTTTCCCTAACAAGAGAATTCATCACCAGGATTTGTAGTAATCAGGGCATGTAGTTTTCAGTGAAACACCATCACTTTGCTGTACGACTATTTGACACTCTTGCTCTGGGTTTGAGAAATGCAACTGCGTTCTTCTTTTGGACGTTGTTCCAGCTTTTCTAGCTGCTTGCAGAGGCATCCACAGCAATTGTGACGAGTAAAGAGAGGAGAACTGCAGGAGAGAGGGTCAGCCAGCAGATGAGGCAATGTGGTTATTCTCCTTTAGTGGGCACTCATTACATCCTGGCTGGGATGCAGTGTCCCCAGTGCACATGAAATGTGGATAACCAGGACTGGGCTCAGCAGAGGGCCACCAAGATGAGCTGGAGCTGTGGAGGAGGGATCAAGTCTTGTTCAGCCTGGAAAGCAGAAGTTTATAAGGGGACCTGATGCCAGCCAAGTTTTGCACCCCTCATCCTATCCTCTCAATTTCAGTTGCAAGAAATCGCCCCCGTTGAGGCTCCCCTCTGGGGTGTGGTGACACAAAAGCACAGGAATAGGGATTTTTTTATTCCCTGTATGGCTGGCTTCAACCTGCAGTGCTCCCACACACAGACAGCAGCAGTGAAAGGTCTATGACTGCCTTAGGACCAGGAGAGCCTCTGTAAACAGTTCCTGAAGGCTCAAGCTTCCAGTGCCCTCCTCATATCATCCTGTGTTGGCTAAGACACTATATTTTGACAGCACTGGAGCACATGGAAACCTTGATCCACCCAACATATTATGCTGAAAAACTTCATGCTTTGGGTGCATAAAGTTTTCCACATAAACAGGTGGGAGTCTGGCATGGGCAATGTGATTTGAAGCCAGCACGTGGTGATTTTCAACACTGTGTGGAAAACTTTGGGTGCTGGCTGTCTTCTGAGGGGTCATCTGAGTCATTATTTTCATTGGCTGTCCTCTGACCAGGGTGTCCCAAAGAGCTTTGTAGCTCTTGAGCCACCTTCCTCCCCCTCAAACCTTTGGCAGAGCTGTGGGCACCCAAAACTCCCTTTGGTACAAAGGCCAGCAGGGACAATTCCTCCCTGCTGAGAGGTCACTCCAGCAGTGCCAGTCTCATCTGTACGCACTTGCAGTGATGGCTGGTTTGCTCTGACATCAAATTGCCAAGGTATGATGTCACTTAATGTTTAGGAACTGGGGCCCCTGGTGATACCTGAGTCATTCTACAAGAAAAAAAAATACATGAGCATGATAGGGCTGTATCTGCCCTAGCTGCACTGAAGGGTGGTTCTGTAGAAGGGAGACATCACTGCTGACACATGATGTGAAGCAAATAGAACCATGGAGTTTAGTCATATCCTTACCCAGTCATGCTTCTCTTGTGCCCCAGGATCCCTCCCTTATTAAAAGAAAATAAAAGTTTTCTTTAACACCTTCATTTATGATCTGGAGGATGGACAGAGAGCTCTTTAAGCAAGTTTGCTGATGACACCAAACAGAGGGGAGTGATATGTACACCGAAAGGCTCCTGCTGCCATCCAGAGGGACCTAGGACAAGCCGGGATGTGGGCTGGGAGGAACTCAGTGAGGTTCAACAAGGGGAAGTGAAGAGTCCTGGCCTGGGGAGGAGCAACTCCAAGCACCCGGACATGCCTGGCAGCAAAGAACCTGGGGGTCCTGGTGGACACCAAGCTGAACGTGAGCCAGCAATGGGCTCTTGTTACTAAGAAGGCTAACAGTGTCCTGGGCTGCATGAGGCAGGATGTTAAATGCTGGTGAGGCCATACATGGAGTTCTGTGTCCAGTTCTTCCCCCTTCACTACAGGACAGACATGGACATATTGGAAAGAGTCCAACAGAGGGATGCCAAGATGATGAATGGACTGGAGCTTCTTATGAGACAGTCTTCCTCCTTGGAGATCTCCAGAAGCAGTTGGGACATGGGCCTGGGCAGCGGCAGCTCGGACTGGTAACTTCAGGACATTCTCCAGTTGCAACCTTCATTTCCACAGAACACTTCTGGTGCTGTCTTGCACCTTCAGCGATTGGAAAGCTTCCTGAAGGGACAGATCTGCCCTGCAGCCTGCAGTTGATGCCACTGGTGTGACAAAGAGTATTTTTCATCTGAGATTTTGGTTTTAGATAAAAGGAGAATCTTTCATCAGGCCACTGTGTTTGGCTGGAGGCCAAGTGAGCTCCAGCATGCAAAGAGAGCATACACAGGCATAATCTTTTGGTCCGTTGTGTGCAACAGAAGCCCTGAAAAACTGGACATAAATCGATACAAGACAAATGAATGGTTCTGCACATAATCTGTAACTGTGCAAACACAGGAAACAACCATGAGCCGAGCAGAGTCACCAGTGCACACATCCTACTGTGACATATAATTAGGAGTGAAATCTGTAAGCCAGGCAGGTCCCTCAGCTTCCCCCAGTGCTAGAGTGATGTCTGGGCTCTGGATCCAGGGAAGACAGGAACATCTGGAGATGCTCCAGAAAGGAAAAACAAGGGCATGGGACACATCACCCATGGGGAAAGGTGTAAGGACCTTGGGTCATTTTTGAGCACAAGTGCTTAAACCTCTTGTTAGGGCTACAGTGAGTGGCTCAAGCACGGCCAAAAGGCTGCTCTGTGCTATGGTTGGTTGTGCACTGACAGGATGCCGGGGCAGCCTGGCCATGGTGGCACCGAGAAGGCATGGTGAAAGCTTCCCAGCCTGAGGCTTGCCAGCTTTCATGGCCAGCAGTGCCCAAGGGAGGGACCTGGGCACAATCCCATCCAGTCTTCTTCAACCTTCCCAGGCCAAAGGGCCAGACACCACTGACAGCTGGGTCAGGCAGGGACAGCTTTTACCGTGAGCCAAAGCTCCTCCTTACACCTTCTTGAGTGGAAATAAGAGGTTTTGACTCTCTCCCACCACACCCATAAGGGGAAGGGAAGGGACAGGGTGGGGAATCGTTATTTTAGTCATTAGCTGATGGGGAATTTACTGAGGAATACTGAGCTCAAAATCCCACGGCTTTCTTGTTGCAGAAGTATCCAGTGTGAGGAAAGTGGCACGTACTCCAGGACTACGACAGAGAGGAGAAAGCCCTCTGTTTTGGTAACTCCACCAGGATGAACTCTCATACACTGCACACAGTGCAGCCAATCCAGGCAGCCTGTGTTCTTGCTCCATGACTCCTCTGACCTCCATGGATTTTCTTTTTTGTAAATTATTTTTATCACATACAATCTACAAGAAGTGAGCCCTGGTTGCAGACTCTCACTCAACCAATGGACACAAACCATCTCCCCCGTGGAAAGAAACCAAACCTGGGCAGAAGGCTGCACTGCAAGCTCAGTCGTGCAAAGCAAGTCTGCTTGCAAAGGCATTTTGGTGATGACCCCTCAATTGCTGCTGATGAACATTAGACTCTATTGCATGATGTCTACACTTGGAAACCATGCTCACATCTACTTCCTCTTAAGACTTGCTTGGGGCCAAAATATTCCACCTCCCCAGGTTTTTGGTTTCATGCTGTACAGGTGGCGGCTCTGGAAATCTGTTTTGCTCAACTGGTGGTATGCTGCAAATGCGTCTCATCCAACCCGCAGCATGAGCCCTGACTGCTCACCGCCGTTTGGTGACATATCCCAGAGAAGTCAGGTGAATGGTTCCCACTCTGTTATTGTTTCGGGGCTCACGATGATGTATAACATAACATGAAACTGTTTATTTAAACAGAGAGAGTCCCATCAGGGTCACAACCTGATGTGTCATTTCCCACCCACTTGATGGGACTATGGGGAGATGTTTGGGCTGCCTTCATACCCAGTATGGTAGGCAGGAGGAAAAGCCAATTTGGGGGTACTTGTTTAGAAAGAACAAAGTCAAGCCATACTTCTTACAACAGGCCCATCTTGGGAAAATGACTGCTGATAGAATGTGTTGCAGGTCAAGGCATTTAGAAGGAGAAAGTGCACGCAAAAATCTTTTAAAAGCCTTTCAAAACCTGCCATAAAAAGCTCTTGGCAGCTTTCTAACCAATGCAGACCGACCTAGCACTTTGGAGTTACAAATACAAGCTGCTCTACCCTGAAGGAGGGTCTGCTCCATCTCCTGGCCCCAGCACTAAGTGATGACTTCCAATTTCCAGTGCACCCTTAGAGGTTGCCTGGAGCCATGCGAGAATGGTTGGATGTCCTGCAGGGTAGGCTGCGACCCCAGAGCAGAACATTAGCCCTTGGAAACAAATGGAAGAGATTCAGTGATGTGGTTCCCTCCCTCGTAGCTCTGTGCCCTGATGGGAGACATGCTCCAGCTCCACCTTGGGTGACCCTACAGTTGCACTCAACCCCACAAGCGTGCCTTGCCTCACTCAGTGCATAGGAAAGACTTCCCAGGAGACACTGCAACTGGGGGCACTGTGTGTCCAAGGGGGGGAAATGCTCATTGACAAGTGGCTGATGGTCTAACCTCCAGAGCAGGCTCCTCTTTGGGGCTCTGCCCTGCATGTGCTCAGCTTCAAGCATGAGTCCTCAGCCTTGTGCTCTACCGTGGATGTTTTTGGAGCAGCCGGGAGTTTGTACAATGACTTGCATAGTGGGATGATGACTTTAGCTCAGGGCTTTTGGCCCCATGATAAAGCCTGTAGTAATGTAACACAACGTGACGGAAAGAAACCAGGAGTGCAAGAGAGAGAGATGCCTGCTCAGGAGGAGGAAGGAAAAACCTTTTTTGTCATAATAAAGATTGTCCCGAATTTGCTTTCACGTAGAGGAAAGATAGAAAAAAGGAAAACCTGGGAAAGTCTTGTTAGCAGAGGCTGCATTGCTGGCTCAGGTAATTGGGGAGAACCCATGCTTTGTGCGTGTGTCTGCATTTAACAAGCAAATAAGGCAAAGATTTCTTTAAAGATACCCAACCTGAGCACGCCACAGCTGGGAAGCACATACAAGCAATAGCTTTCACATGCTTACAAATAAAAGATCCTTGCAAAACAGATGCTGAGGTTTGCGGGGCTGGCACAGGCTCGCTGCTGGCAGGGAGTTAACTCACAGAAAGCCAAAAGGTTTGGAGATGGAAGAGTATCTAGAGACCGTTTGCTCATAAACACAGCTGAAGGCCAGCAACCTGCTTTCTGCCCTGCCCGAGCTGCACTGCTGGAGTCATTCCTTGCAGGGTTCCTACAAGAGAGAAGGCAGATATGCAATTCTTCTGCAGCCCACGCTCTAGAGAAATAATTAAACAGTTTTTCTTAACCTCTTGAACTTTTCATTTATTATTGCCATCCATTATGTCTACCTTCTCAAATAGCAGGATCCTGAAAGCCAGCTCCAGGGGTCAAGGGTTTATTGTTTAATGGAGATAGAACATTCTGTAAATTGCACAAAGTCACAATGTTTAGAAGAGAAGCTTCTGGTGTACTGAATCTTTTCCATTTAACAAACAGTGAGCTTTGACATATGTTCTTCCTCCATAGCAGGAAATTTAGGATAAGTGCAGTACTGGCATGGACATGTTACCAAATCCTTCCTGTAAACCAAATGACATCTGCATTCAAATAAAAACATTCCTTGCACCAAATACCAGGAAATACTAAAAGTATCACTATTCTTCTAAGGTCATGCTAAAATGAAGTTTTTGGCTTTTAGAACACAAAGTAAGTTTGTACGGGGCCAAGACGTTTTGTTCAACACACATTTGCTGTTACAAATCCCAAGAGGCGTCCTTCTGGGTCAAATATGTGCATGTGTCTGTAGAATTTTGCAAGCATTTAATCTTCCTCATATGAAAAAAGAATAAATATTTTAGGAGCGTGGACTTACATTAACAAATATTCCTGTTGCCTTTGTTTTTACTAGCGCTCCGCTTTTCAAAGGCAGAAAAGGGATTTGCTTAAAACAAAGCAAACATCCTCAAAATGCGCCGTGCCAAAATAATCAATGGAATAAATACCTGGGATTTACAAAATATGAATATTCTTCAGTAAATAAACCGAGGCGAGAGCAGGCGGGGAGAGAATGCTGCTGCAGCGGTGGGGAGGGAGCACTGAGTGTAAACACTTTCATCTCATGGATGGCAAATCAAGAACATTTAAAGAAAATAAATGTATGCAGAGCAGATTCTTCCTTCTCATGTTACTTTCGGGGGGTTTTACTGACGATAGTTAACGCCACATAAAACCTTGCGAATATTACGCCAGCAGATGAGAAACTACAATGGCAGAAACAGCTCCCCGTGGATAATTAGCATAAATATCTGCTTAAAACTGAGTAATTTGTTCACTGTACGGGATGTACTGCAGCAGTTTTATGAGCTAAAAGACACGGGGAATGTTTTGAATGAATGACATTTGAAACAGCACAGGCAGACATCGGGCACTTCTCAGGGACTGCCACAAAAAAAGGCCCATCAGCGTGAATGAGTGTCTGTTCCCACCCAGCATGGGGCCAGACGTCCCTGGGGGGTTCCACCCAGACCTATCCCTGCAGCTTCCCACTCAAAGCAACATTTCCACTTGCCGGGAGGACTGGGGAGATCCAGACACTGAAAATGGAAAAAGGAGAATGTAGAAACAAATGGGAAGAGAGAAAAAGATGAAAAAAATCAGTGCTTTCTGTTGTCTTTGAAATAAAACACGCGGTTTTCAAGATGGTGACCTTCACCAAAAGGCCTTCAGAGAAGTGGGTCATTTCATTGCTCAGAAGCTGTGCTTGACAAGTGTGACTGGAGAAAGTGCTATGGAGGACAGCCATGGCTTTGGGGACAGGTCCAGCAGTGCTCCCCACGTGTCCATCACATCCATCTCCAGCTGCCAGGAAGGCTTTCTTCAGGCTTCCTTTATGCATGCTTCTCCAGAGCTCAGCGTGGACATGGTAGGGTCAGTGTTTCCAGGTGTCCAGCTTCCCCAGCCATTGCAGAGAAAAAGAGATCGGGAGGAGCAGGTTGGGCATTAAGAAACACTTCTTCTCAGAAAGAGTAGTAATGCATTGGCACAGCTGCCCAGGGAGTGGTGGGGTCACCATCCCTAGGGGTGTTCCAGAGCCATGGAGATGTGGCACTGAGGGATGTGGGCAGTGGGCATGGCGGGTTGATGGTTGGGCTTGGAGGCCTTGGAGGTCTTTTCCAGCCTTAATGACTCTATTCTGTGATCCTATGGTCTCCATCTTGGACCCTTCAACAAGACCTGAAGGCTCAGACTAGGTGTGCACAACAGTAATCTCTGTTTTCAACATGTTTTTATCTTCTATTTTTGAAGATTTTATTTATTTTTAAACTTCTAGTTGCAATTCCAGCAGTGGGAAGAGAGACTGAAAAGTGTCTCCCTGCACCCTACTGGAAATATCTAATGTAGGCAGTACGCTCCGTGCCAGTGCATGACTCCCTTGAAGATAGTTTGTAAAGACAGAGAGGCAACTTTGCGGTGTGATCAAAACACAGCCCATAGGGGGGACTCAAGGAACAGAGCTGAGCTCAGCTGTGGCTGTTTGTGAGTCCCCGTGGTGCCCCAGTCCACTCAGATACCTCAAGGACCACAACACCTGCCTGTAGTTCCATTCATTTCCCAGCAAGTCTCCCACCAGCATGGGTGCAGCTTACTGCCATCTGCCCATGTGCTTCAGTCCCGATAGAGCAGCTCAGCCGGTGGCAGGCTGCAGGGAAGCCCCTGTCCAGGTTACAGTCTTGAGGTACCACCAGAGGCAATCATCTCCCTGCTGAGTTCAACCCCAGCTCCAGCTGCAGCTTTCTGAGTGAGAGCTTGGGGCTGCTATTCAGACCTTATATTTAGAAAAATGTGGGAAAAGAACTAGATCAATTTCAGGGTTTGTATTTTTGTTGGCAGGATATCTGGTATCATTATGGAGAGCAAACTGAGGGTTTTTCTTTCTTTTTTCCTTTTTTTTCCCCCTCAAACTATGCGTTTTCTTGCCAGAAATGTATAGAAGTGGGATATGATGGGGAATTTGTGGGTGAGAAGCTTGAGGCAGCAGCAAACTGATTTTACTGTCATATCCTTCATGTGCACATCCATGTGGGTCCAAGCTCTGGAAGGACTCCAGGGGTCTACTCCTTCCTCCTCCTGCCCCATGGCATAACCAGCTTGACCTGTCTCCCCCCAAATGTTGGTTACTGTCCTCTTAAATGGAATGGAATGGGCTGCCCAGGGAGGTGGTGGAGTCACCGACCCTGGAGGTGTTCAAGGAATGTTTGGACACTGTGTTGAAGGACATGATTTAGTGAGAACTATCAGTGATAGGTGGATGGTTGGACTGGATGATCCTGTAGGTCTTTTCCAACCTTGGTGATTCTGTGATTCTGTAAATCCCTCCAGTGATGGAGACACCACATCCTCCCCGGGTATTCCCACCTGACATTGTTAGCATCCCTGCTAGAAACTTCCTTGAGTATGCTCCACGATAAGTTCAGGATTGCTTTTTCTGCCCATAGTGAATGTAGGGGATAGATTAATTCCTCCCTTTGCTGCTGCAAACAACACCAGCAGACGGCCGCCAAGTAGCACAGCACAGAGCTCCTGAGGGATGTGCAGAACAAGCCGAGTCTGCTTGGCAACTTTGAACAGCAGTACATGAGACTGAGGTGAGATTCATTTTGAAGCTGATTTTTGCAAACCCAATAGCGTAATATAAGGACACATTCTGTGCAACATATGTAGTCTGGCAAACTTACTTGAGGATCACTATTAAAAAGCTTGCAAGACATACGCATGTCCAGAAGTCTCCTCTTGCAGGTGGGTCAGTGGGTGGCAAAGATGGAAAAACATGATGATCATGGGAAAATGATGCCTGCACTTTTCCACTCTTTAAGAACGAACAAAATCACAACCAAAATGCTGGGCTGTGGGCGTAAAAAGCAGAGAGGGGTCCTTTGGGAAAAGCCATCTGGCAAATGCCAACAGGGACTCATCATGTGTTGCCCACTAAGCTGTCAAGTTAAGGACTTGTCCTGCTATTGCTCAGTCCTCAGAAGGTCAATGACAGGATTTGCTTATCGCCCAGAGGCACTTTTCTCTGGTTAATTGGCACCCTGGTGACAGGGTAGATTGATAGCCTCCCATCAGAGCCTTCCACAGCAAGCCCAGAAATGACACAGAGCTCTCCTTCACCCCCACTTACCCTTTTACAGCACTTCCCATGGAAGTCAGGGAGCGCGCAGGATGCAGGACAGGATGCACTCATGGGGGATGGATGGGTCATGTCACTGATGTCAAGGGAGCGTGCAGTGAGAGGAGGGTGGGAGAGCAGCCTTGGTATTATCTGCCCATGTGTTTGTCCACAGCGGACGCTGGACTGCCTGGAGAAGGGGCATGTTGCCTTGTCCTGGTCCGGCAATGTTTTGGCAGGGCTGGGGCAGAACCAGAGCAGTTTTTGTTTCCTACAGCCAACACTTCCTTCACTTCAGAGCAGCTCAAGTGCCTCCAGACAGCATCTCCCCGAGGAGCACAGGTGTGTTAAGGTGGCCCTCTAAGTCACAAGGCCATTTGTCCATGCCTGGTGCTTTTTTCTACAACATGGAGAGATACTGGTACTGGAAGAAGATACCAAATTAATGTCTCTGAGTCCAGTTTTCCTACTCATGTTCCCCGGCCTGCTGAAGGATTGTCTCCTCTGGACAGTTTGCCTTCTCCAGAGAAATATTCTTTCTATTGGCGATCACTGAAGAGGACCAGATGTTACCTTTTAGCTCCCTATTGGCTCTAATCTCCTTTCTTCTTTGATCCCAACTCCACTTAAAAAAAACCCCGTATTTAAATCCTCTTGGGTGGTCCTCAGGGAAGGCTCAGCTATTTCTAACCTCTTTTTGCTTTCTCAAGGCTCATTCCATGTGGCATATTTCTGCCTCTTTGTATGGTAGGAGCAAAACAAGACATGACCACCCCAGGGCTGGAAGCAGGTTTCTGTGGTGAGGCTTGGTATGAGCCTTGCTTTCACGTGACACCATCAGTGTTGGCAATCCAAACAACCCAAAGTGGTCTCCTCTGCCCTCAAAGTACCAAACATCTCATTTCTGCCCGCAGGTCTCCAAACATTTTCACACTCAGAATGCTGTTTGTTGGGTAAAGCATTGGGGGCTGTGGATAGCCCCTCAGACCCATGGAAAGATCTCATGAGTTCACCTCCTGTGTGATTGTCCTTGCAGTTACTGCTTCGTGCACGAGCCCTGATGTCCCCAGCTCACAGCACACACATGGTGTTACTGACCAAGATCTACCATCTGTGCCGGAAAACTGCCGCAAAACCAAAGACAAAGTCTTGCTTTAAGCAAACAGAAATGTCCGGGACATACCAGACTTTATGTTGGAAATCAGAGCCATATTCTTCAAAACTCTGGCCCTTTGTTCAGACGCCCTTTGGAGACCTCCCGCAAAGACCTCACTTGGACTTCCAGATGCTAGAAATTAATTTTATTTTTTAATTCTGCACCACAAATCTTTAATTTTGGAATGTGCACATTTCCTGTGCGGTCCCTGGTTCCTAGAGACTGCAAATACATATGAAATTGCAACAGACATTGATAACAAAAATTTCGGGGCAAACCGAAAGCTTTTCAGAGCCTTCTCCAGATAGTTTATCCCAGACTGGTGGGCTGCTGCAAACTCGATGGTGGGGAAGGAAGCTGCTTTTGATTTAGCTGATGTTTAGGTGTGAATGAGAAGGAGAGATATGCGATTAATCATTGGAAGCAGGGAGATGGTATTATTTTGATTCATACTTGACAAGTTTTCTAGGAATGCTGAACTCGAGTAGAAAGGCATGGAGGACCCAGCTGTTCAAACAGTGTGATTAATTAAACTGATTCCATGTGAAAAACAACACTGCCTCTCACTCTCAAATTGCAAATCATTTTCAATATATTGGGGAACGGCCAGCCGAGTTTTATTAATTGCTTTGGAGGTGATGAATCAGGGTTGTCTACAGAGACCCACACAAGTGCGCATTCCTGAGGACGTACGTGATGATGGACTCGTTTCACAGCCGCTCGCATCGATGAGGGTTGCTTTCCCAGAGATGCTGCCATTTACACACAAGGGGGGGATGAAGACCCGGCATACACGTGCACCGACCAGCACTCTCCTCCCAACCTCGCACTGAGAAGCTTGCAAAATCGCAGCGCGTGCGTGCGCCTGCGCACACATGGAGCCGGCACTTGTGTTTCCACCGGCGCTAATAATAAAACATCCTCTCCCCACAGATATATGCAGCTCGTTCACCTGCCAAACCACGGCTCTCTCAAAATATCAGCAGAATGAGAGCGGGCCTTGCAGCGTATGATTTGCCCAAGACCACACAGGAAGTCTGTGGCCAAGCTGGAAATCGAGCCCATCGCTCCTGGCTCTGGGGCAGCGGCCCTGCTGCAGGCTCGGGGCCATCCTGGGACCCGTCCCCAGGCAGACAGTGAGGTATGGGTTGGATGAAATCACCTTGCTTGCACATACTTAAGCCCAGTGGGGCTGCAGGATGCCCTTGCAGCAGGTGCTCAGCAGGACTCGCGCACCTCCAGGAGAGCGCGCTGGGGGCTCAGCCTTGCCAAAATGTCCAGCAAAATCCTGCCCTGCAGCAGAGGTTTTTGATTTATATTTTCTCCGTGAGCTTGTCTGTTTTCCTCATGCTGCTGACATGGAGAGGGATATTTGATACGTGCTGAGGGGCAGATGTTGAGCAGTGCGCAGCGGTGCTTGCAGGAGGCATGGCTGCTCTTCAGGTGTAAACCGTCTGATGGTCATAAAACGGCTAACGGGGAGTGTGGGGGAAAGAAATAGATTAATCTGCCTGGTGCTCACAGATGTGGAAAAATACCCTTGAAAGATCTTGACTGGATGTTTTTCATCGCAGCTGCCAGTGCTGGGGGAGTGACAGCCCAGCAGCAAGTGTGCAGACACCTTCCAACTCCATCGAACACCATGGGGCACTGCGCACTACCCAGCAGTGACCCTGTGCTAACCAGTTTCAAATGTAACATTTTAAATACCTTGCAAATGTACATCCGAGCCAAGATTTCCACCCTGAGCCTTGCAAGACTTGATTGCAAGCACCTGTCTGATCTTCAGAAGCATTGAGCTCCTACTGAGGTCAATGAGAAGAATTAGAGAGGTTGGAGGTAGACATTCTTTCTGCAAAACCATGATCGTGACCTCAAAATTCTCTCCATGGGAGCCCTGTTCTGACCACTCATGTTTGATCCCAGCAGGAGAAGTCACATATATGGACATATGTCCCAGATACCTCATGAATGTGGAGCCCATTTGGCTCCAAGCGGACATCCCCAGCAGCACAGCAGCAGGCTGGCTCCAGCAAAATGCTGCTTTGTCCATTCTCTTCAGCCCCTACAGGCTGCCATTGCACCAAACAGCTGAGTGACAATTAAAAAAAGATTGCCCTCTTTCCTTTCTCCCTGAAAGGAATGGGAGTCTCCATGGACCCATTTATATTGCTGTCTCAATTGGAGTTAATAGGAATATTCTCCTTCTTCTCCATTGGGGCCACATTTTTCCCTTGGGAGAGCTGTAGGGACATTTGCTAAATTCCCAGACATCTCAGCAGTTCCCCCTCATCAACCTGAACTTCTTAGAAATGGAGAATACTATCTTCGCTCTGTCCCTGGGCGATGTGACGCCCTTGCATTCTTGCTCGTGCTGCTCCAAACAACACATTTTCTGAGCACACTGTGTTTGTCTGAAAATACACCAGGAGGGCTGCCCAATTTGGAAATGACTTGAATTACAAAAAAAGCACAGCTGTCTTTAACAGCTCTCAAAGCTCATGCAACTAGTCTGCAATTTATTGACTAGGATTAGATGCTTATTGTCTATGACACTTTAAATACCATTACATTGAAGTTTATACAAGAAAGTCCAAGTTTTCAAACTGGAATCTTAGCAATAACAGCTGGACCATTTGTTTATGTGATAGACAGAAAAGAATGACTTCTGTAATCTGTGTATTTGGCTTCGGGATTTTCTACGACATGGGGAGACAGAAACCTACCCCATCCCTAATTGGGGATTGTTAGACGGAGCGAACACCGCTGCCTAATTCATCCCTGATGCTAAGACTGCTGCCAAAGCTGGGGTTGAATCCTTCCCTCCTCCCCTCACACCTGACGGAGAAGCACTTGAAACCCTTTAGCCCACCTCTGACAGTCAGGGCTCAGTCTCCTGTCTCTCTCCCCCAGGCTGCTCACATTCCGCGTTTTGTTTCTAGCATGAAAGACTTTGTTTTAAATCATAATAGTAACCAGGCTGTAATCACATTATAGCACACATGGAGAACTCGCAAAAAGTCATGTGCTTTGGATTTGACATTCTGATTTATGGTTGTGCGCTCCAGTTACACAGCTGCAATCTCATTTTCGACAAAGATGTTTTCTATTTTTCTATTACTTTGCTTCACCCTGTCTTTATGTCGAAGAAAATGAAAGCCACCAGGTGAAGCCAGCACAAGAGGACAAATGTTTGCATGTTCTGGATCAAAACCGTGATCAAATATTTCATGCTCTACTTTCATGAACAGCTTGCTATGGGCACATGTGGAGGGGGTGTAGATTCTTAATTCTGAGCCATTTGAAGTTCAAAAAAATAAATTCCAGACTTTTATTTATTCAGAAACTAGATCAGCCTATGAAATCCACATCCCAGCCACTTGATCACAGTGACTTCACTGAAGAGGGAAGAGGCTTGCGGAATTATTCCTTAGGCATTTGAACACGGGACCCAGTGCTGCTCGCTGCCTGCTCCGTCAAGCAAAACCCAGCTGAGGTGGCAAAGTCAAGCTTTGCACAGTTAAGAGCAGACTGCAGTTATTAGCCCTTCCCTCTGTCAGTAACCCGCTCGTTTTGCATTCCTACGATGAGTAGCAGCATTCCAGCTTAATTAAAAAAGTGAGCACTTTTGCAGTAAATTGCATTAACGCTGGAAAGGGGCCAAAGCTTATGTTTTACATGAACCTCTTTTGTCTTTAGTGGAGTAAAGAAAAGAAAATGTCATCAACATTCTTTTCACGATTTAAGTGCTGATGATCTATCTTTAGGGCTGGTGCTGGCTGAGCATTACAGTGAGCACAAAACCACCACTGCATCCCTTACCAGGGGTAATTTAAGCACTGCAGACTTGAAAACCAAAAAGCACAGTGTAAAATTGTACTAAGACCATCATTTTCACTATGGGTTGAGGAGAGTCTAGAAACATAGTGGTTATGGAGCATCTGTTAAGGAGCTGAAAATGCTTATGAATTGAACCTGCGTGGGTTGGATCCTGACCTTGAGTCCTCACTGCAGCGTGGCTTTCACCGTAGACACTTCGGGTCAAATGTCCACCATGGATATAGACTTTCACCAACTTTGTCTCGATGCATAATTTTGCTTCCTACAGAAATTCTGCAGGGTCTGAATGAGGGAATTTTCCATCTTTAGGACAGGGCTACCTCAAGCTAACAACTAAGCGTAAAGGTAGAGATGGGACGTGGCAGAGCTGAGTACTGGAATGAGGTGCCTGCTGTTCTCTGTGGACAAAGCTGGGCACCTCTGAGGATACGGCCACGTCTCTCTGTGTCTTGAAAGGAAAGTCCAGAAATGCTGCGTGCATTGGGTAAGGACCGGAAGAAACAGCTCACATTCCTTTCCTAGCCCAGAAGTTCCCAACCCTTACGGACTCAATATAACCAAGTCCTGGAGCCACTTCTGCATAACATGCATTGGTGGGAGCTGGGAGAAAACACTTCCCTGAGCCATAGTTTGAAGGTGTCCTTGGGGACAATTTCTGCTGTTCACTGGTTACCAACAATCCGCAGAGCAGCAGTAATTCGTCTCTGTGGGGAACGGCAGTGTTTGACCTGCTGGGTAGTAAGAAAGTAACTACATCAAAAACCTTGTATTTTTTCAGGCTAAAAATGCAGAGTTGAAACCTCATCCCTGCTCTGCAGAACTTTGAATAACAAATGCAAAATCTGAGAAAAAGAGAGTTATTTGTTTACAAAGTGTTGGTTAAATCCCATTATTCTGGCTATACTACTAACATTAATACGAGGTCTGTTGGTCATAACTCTTTCTCAAAGTGCACACAATGGGCAGGCAAGACCAAGATCAGTTGCCCCTGAGCCAAGCAGAGCAGGAGACCACCAAGACTTCTTTTTCCATGACTGCTCCTATTGATGGGATTATTGCAGATATCTCTTGGAAGAGGTATCATGAGGTTTGGGTCTCTCAGCCAAGTAAAGAGCAGGGCAGGTCACTGGGACTGCACAGCTTTGGGTCAAAGCAAGAAAGGATGTGTCTGGCTGTTTGCTGCTGTGTGAGCCCCTGGAGCCAGCTCCACTTCTGGCCCAGAGACCCCCAGCTGGACAGAATAAAATCAAGCAGAATGCATCAAGGAGAACAGGCAGAGTATGTATTTTTCCTGCAGTGGCCCTCTGTTTCTAGTCCTAGTAGAGCCAGTCAAAACATTTTGAACCAAGAGGTTTTCCACTGGAAAATGCTATTCTTTCTGAAGTTAAGCAGGAACTTGTTCAAACGTCAATGACAGTTTTAGGTCTGGAGGAAGTCAAAACATTACAGTTTGATAGTGCAGCTTCAATTTCTGACATTTTGACTTTCATATCATAATACAATCCTGTTCTATTAGAGTGCACTATGTTGGACTACATAATCAGTTATACTTTAAAGTTTGATGTGGTGTAAAAGTCAAAACAAATTTCCTCCTACAGCATAGTCTAACAAAACTTCCCAATACACCCTCTTTCAGAATTTTTATCCTGAACGCAACAGCAACTTCTAGTTTTCCATTCTAAGTGGGAATGTATTCTCGTTTTGCAAGCACTGGAAACCCTGACAGATAGAAATTTCTGCTCTTGATGGATGTTGAATCACTATTCAGTGCTTTATAATCTCATTTCTGATGGTAATAATTAAGGGGTGTCACCACAATGCTCACAGCCACCTGCCCATCTGCTCTGGAGACATTTAGTCAATATAAGATGTAGCCTCTCCTAATTTTGTTGCTTGTGCCATGGGTGTCTTCACTTGATCACTTCATCCTAGGATTTTACTTACGTTGAATGAGAAAAAAATACACCTTTTTTTTTCACTAATATTTATCATGACAAAAAGTCAACATCTACTTCAGGTTGGAAAAAAAAATGGCACCTGGCCGCCCTTCTTACGGTTATCCATATCATGGCCTATGTCCCATATTGATCAGATCTCTGTTGTCTATAGAGGAGTGGTGGATATAGGTGGATGGCTCAGATGTAGAGCTGGACGTAGCATCAGATGAAGTCTGCCCTTGGTGCCTTCAGTTAATCCATGGGAAATCTCCCACCCTGTGCCAGCTGGGAGAGGTGTGTTGGATTCTCTGGGAGTAATGGACATCCAGCTGCACGTTAACTAGACAGGATAAACTTGGAAGCAATTTCAAAACAGTTCCTCTTCCATATCGTTCATTTGTTTTTGTTATAAACCTTCTTGAGAAATTCTACTCAACTGTTTTATAGTAACAGTCAGAGTGCTATTGAGGATCAAAGTTTATTGTGCTCGCTGCGGTGCGCGTCACCGTGTGCCTTTACCAGAAAGGTGTCCTTTCTAAAAAAGCCTACCGAGAAAAAATCTCTGACATCTCTGAAATTCCACCATTTCCCCCAAAACTATGTAAATAAAATGATAAGAGGAAATGATGTTTGTAAGCCTTCATTTCACAGACAGCTGTTTGGCCATGCCCTTACTGCAGACAGGATTCCAAGGGCAAGATAATTAAAAAAAAAACCAACCTTCCATGTATTTTTGAGGAGAATAGCTTTTGTGGAGAAATTGCTAAAACCAATTGACAGGAAGATGGGCCCATCTAGCCCTTGCAAAGTGTAATGATTTGGGGTATTTTGCATAAAACCGTCTTCCCACTTCCTTTGCCAAGGGTCACTGCAACTGCAGAGAGAATGGCCCAGAAAGATGTGACTTGTGGTTCCCCTGGGAAAATTCAGGCAGGTGAGAGTGAAATCCTGAGCAGATAAGGGAACATGAACCCATTCTCCTTTCACCACCAAAGGACATCTCCAGCCTGCTGGGGAAAGGCTTGAGAAGTGCCATGTGCCTCATGTCTGAGAGAGTGCCAAAGTTTCCCTAATCATCTTTAACTGCTCCAGCATTAGAATAGGGTTTTTCCATCATCTGGCACAAACTATCAGAGAAAAGATGCATCTACAACTATCACAGCAGTGCAAGACAAGGCTGGGAGCCAGAGATACTGCACAAGGAGGATAAACATTTCTTCCTGAGGGTTCACATAAGCTCTCCGCCACGAGCAAGGAGCCTGTAGAGCTGCTAAACTCCATACCTTGCAAAGAGACCCTAGAAAAGAGATTATGTTTTCACATTGTTTCCCAGATTAATTTCAATGTCAACTTAAAAGGCTTTTAAGGTTTTTATTTCAAGCGGAAGTATTAACTGGAACTGCCAGGGGCAGTTAGCTTGAGAAAAGCAATACCGTGCATCTTAAACAGGGTAGAAATTTTTATGACCCAAATTCTTCATTTATTGTACACAGATGGTGGAAGAAGGCTGCTGTCTCCAGTACCCAGCAATGCAGCAGGCCTGGCCACAGTCTTCTGCAGACAAATGGTGCCTGCTCAGAGCTTAACATAAAATGATGTTTTCTGTCATTCCTTCTCTGTAGAGCAATCTAAAACATTCGCAGGGCAGAGACTGATTTGTAGGGATGGTGAAACCCATCAAAATCCATCCATACTTTAGACTGAAAGCACAGTGATATGCAGCACGGTGCTTCTCCTTTCTGAGCATGAACGTTGGCTTATGCTGCCTGCGTCTGAAAGGCATAAGTCTGTGTAAGCACTCACACAACCTGAGATGAAACTATACCCCTTGCCCATGTTTGCTCATCCTTCCAACATCCCCTTGCGTATCAAAATTCTGCTGCTTGCTGGCAATCAGTGACTTACACAACAGATGCCAAATACCTGTGCAGGGTGTGCTGGTGTTGAGAAACCAATGCACACATGCATTAAAAGCACAGAGAGAGTCTGGCCCCCACAGAAAGCAGAAGGAGGTAGAGCTTACTCTATCAATCACTAAACTGGCCAATGCATTAACCTCATCTTGTGGTTACGTAGCTTTTGGCAATTCTCTCCTCCATTGCCCTACTTTCCCTTCACAGCTGTCAGCTCCTTCAGGGTCCATCTCTCACTGCATGCAGCACCGAGCAAAACAGGTTATAAGCTGCAGCCCTCAGCCCCTGTAGAGGAGGGAATAATATGGGAAGGAGGTGGGCACGGAGAGAAAGATAAGAATCAATAAATTCCTTTGAAGCATTGTCAAAGGAAAGAATCTTTGTCCTCGATAAAAAGCAAAAATGGAGAAGATTATAACCAAAATCAGCTCCTGGGACTGAAAAAGCATGTATTGCAGAGGAAGGGATCAGGAAAGATCAAGCGTGGTTTTGGATACTTGGGCCATGCAGAACAAAAACATGTCAGTTGAAGATGATACTTGAAAGTAGTCCATACCCCATCCATCTCCAGAAGAGGGAATCCCAACTGTCATTGTCTATTTGTGTTGAGAGAAAACTTCTGCTTTAGCATAGATCGACTGATCGCTATAGAGTCAGTGAGCAAGGCCCACCTGGGAAGCATCTTGGTGTTAGGGTGGTCAGCTCTAGCTGAGATCAGTCACCAAACCTTTAGAGAAAGGCAAAAAACAAAGGCAGGATTGCACAAGGAGAGGGAGAGGAGCTATGGTGGGGAAATAAAGCCCATTCCCTCCAAGAGCCAGGAAGTTCCAAAGCCTGTAATTAATTTAATGTCCTGTAAATGCTGCATGACAAACACGGGGATCAGCTGTCCTTCTAAAACCTTCTTGGAAATTCCAGCAAGTCCAACACCTAACACATCATCCCACAAGTTTTCATTTCTTCTTCAAGGGCTGTGCCTACTGGTGTGATGCAACACCTCTGGGCTCCTCATTCCCTGAGACTGGTGAGGGGTCCAGAGACCCACAGTTCTAAGGGTCACACTCCTGATTGCCAGCCCAAATGTGGCGGGCATGACCAACACTTCAGCTGTTTTTATGTTGGTTGTCTGTAGTCAGTCCACAATGAGACAATACATCCATCTCTCCCATGTTCTACATTTCCAAACCACTGGTGTCCACCTGGTCAAATGGGTCTAGCTCACACTTGTCCTTGCATTTATGCGGCCAAGTGTCTATCAGTCTACAAAATTACTCTATTTTTCTTTTGTTTTTCTCAGAATTAGCAATATTGGCCATGAGCGTGTTACCCGAATTTTACACTGGTACTGTATACGCCCTGGCAGTCAAGTCCTACAGCAAGTCTCCCAGAAACACAACAGTTTATTCGTTAACCTCTTACTCCAGAAATGGTACAGACTTTGCTATTGTAACTCTGCAGCCACATCCCTGTGCCTTTTTTATTCAAACCCAATATTAAACTGCTTAGGGTCAGGTTTGGATCATTAGTTCCCCTTGTATAAGAAGTCAGTTATCTTGTTAAATATCTATGATTATATACTATATTAGAACAACACAGTCTGTCTTTAACAAAACCACATGGGACTTTCCCCATCTGCCACTTCGCTGCTCACTCTTGCACCAAACTCTTTTCTCAGACCTTCCAAAGAAATAAGGTCAGCTAATGGGCATGCAGTAGCCACAGGCATCCTGATCTCGTTACCTCACTTGTGTGAATTTAGCCACTAGTTTTTCTCTTCTCCAGTTCCAGGGTAGTGGCCCACAGTTGACAGATTCATTATCCTTCCTTGCTGCTAGAGATGCAGTTTCATGTGCTGGTGCTTTTAATACCTCACTGTTACCCGTTCATTTAAACACCCGTTATTCCTGGGTTCAGTGCGGGGGTAAGCAGGCAAAATTCTCCAGCTTGCATTATACAGGTCACAGTAGATGATCTAATGATCCCTTTGGCCTTAAGGACTACAAATGTTAAAAGCATTATATGGCACATCCTTTAAAAAGCTCAATATTTTTGGCAACGTCCCCTTTCTTAATGTGATCTTATCAGCCCTCACAAGCTGAACATTGTTGAAATTTATTGGTTACTTAACATGAACGGGGGACATCAAGAAATGCTCTGGGGAGTGTTGTGGATGATTCATAAGTGGGAAACCTTCCTCCCCAAGCAGTACTGAACCCTGTCTGCACAGGATATGAGAGAAGAGAAGCACCATGCAAAGACACCAGGAGCCAAGCTCAGAATAAACAAAAGGAGGTATTTCCCCCACGGTGGGGAAATGGACCAGTGCAGATCTTTGCCAAGGGTTATCATGGATGTGAAGTTTACCTGGGGTCCCGGGGAGACCGGAGCAATCCAACTGGCTCATTAAATAGGTGAGTCACAACAGGCCAGGGAAATCCTCCAAGCTGGAGGTGGTAGCGGAGGCACTACATGCACTTACCCTGTTGTGTCTTTTTCCTGTTGGAGACAGATCCCGGACTGGATGGAGCCAGTTCAGATGTTCATAGTCTGCTGCCTGAAATGTTGCCTTTGGTTGAGCTGGAAAACCAAGGCCTCCTCAACCACATTCCCACTGATGATCTTACACCAAGACGAGGGGCTGTTTATCTACTGACACTTACATCTGCAGGAATTCTTCTGAACCTGGTGGTTACCTTCCTGGAGCACAACCTGCTGGGGAGGGAAATTGCCATCGTGTAATTTCACTATTAACACCAGTGCAGGAAGTCAGAACATAAATGGCATTTTCCAAGGAGAATGCTAATAAATGGTTTTTATAGGTGTATTTTTATGTTGCCATATTTATATTAGAAAAGGAAGGCAGAAAACAGAATAGTTTTCATCAAAAGAGGTATTTTTCAATATTTGATGTTCAAAGAGTACTTTCCAATTTAAAAATAAAATTTTGAAACCAGCTTTTTGTTCAGAGAAACAGAAAAGCAAAAAAATAATAAAAATAGATTAACTGTATTTTGTTTTAAAACGAACTCTACTGATCTAATTCCAGATGGATAATTATATTCTGACTGATTATTGTAGGACTGAAGTTCCAGTCGGGTAGAACATTCTTTCTATTGGAAAGCATTATGTGATGCTGGTTTCCATTAGGGAGGCAACCCTGAGAAGGCTGCATTGCAGTCTTAGCTTGCTCCCAGAATCCACTCCGAGAGACATGCAGGAGAATGGTTGGGCATTGTTTTTAAAATTGATTAAAGATTCTGGGAAAGAAAATGTTTTCTATGCAGGTCACCTTGCAATTCCACCTTGCACAGAGATTTCCCTGAGGGGCAGATTTTGAAATCTTTATTATTTCTTACCTGGGCAAAAAATGTCACAGACTTACTTACATCAAAACTGACTTCTTTTTTCCCTATCTACTTACACAGATTTCTGTCAATGGAAAAACCAAGTGAAGACTCTAAGATTTGGCTCTATAATTTTAAAAATATTATAGATCAACAGCTATGTAAACATACAAGCACAGGCTATTTGTTAAGGGTATGTTTATGAACTGTTTTTCTTAAATCAATCACTCTGGCCCAAAAGGATGAGTATATTATGAAAAGCTTCACAGCTTTCATTTGTTTGTAGTTTTCAATACTGGAAAATGAAAAAGAGAGGAAACAAGTAAAACAGTGATTTTTTTTTGTCATGAAAGCAAAATATATGTTTAAAAGTTTACTTTTCTCCTTCAAGAACAAGTCATTTCACAAAGTTTTATTTGTGTATTTCAAAGAACTCTGTTTTCATCAAAATAACTTCTCATTAGGGATTGAAACCCACCTATTTCTAATCATAAGCAGAGCATGATCTGTTATACCGTGCATTATAGAAAAATATAAGCAATGGCTCCTGGAGGACCCCATCAGGCACTGAAAGGAGTAACCATTTGCAAGGTTACTCAATAATTTGTCTGAACCTTTAATAAACTTCCACAGAACCATAGAATTAAGGTTGGAAAAGGCCACTAAGATCAAGTCCAACCACTAACTCATCACCACCATGCCCACTTTAAATACGATAAGTGACCATTGTGTGGCCTATTATGGGTTGTGATCAGTGCCTTGGGGGAAGCTCAGTGATTTGACTCTTTCTATTGAGAAATGACAGTGCCAGAGGTGAAAGGAACATGGCAAAAATCTTTGTGGCAGGTCTTCTGGAATTGTTAAAAGACCAGAGACCTTGGAATCACTGCACATGCCTCTAGACCTAGGGTTTCGTTACTTTCCAATGGGCAAGTGTTGCTCTGTCAACGAAAAGCTTCACAGTCCTGTTGCAGGGCATCCCTCGGGTTTCAGTGAAGAAACAAATGCACCATGGCATGCCGCTAGAAAGCTGGGGCTATTGGGTTCATCAGGCAGTCAGGGCTCAAACAGTGCACTAAGAAGCTACAGCACTGAGAAGGTACAAATTGAAATGGTTCTTTCCTCCCTTCTGCTCCCCAAATAGTTTCAATGCCATATCCCCCATACTTAATGTCCCCATAATGCCCTTTTGGGTGATGATGTTGCTTTGCAAGAGCTGCCTCCTTAGACAGCCAGACAGGAGAGTTGTTTTAGTGTTTACACTTACACCCATACTTGCTGAGAGGGTATTTTTCATTGGAGCTCTCTGAAGGACTCTATAGAGACACAATGAGCAGATGGGTACAGAAGTTTCCTCTGCACTCCATAAATCCCAAAGGTCAACTTTAAAGGAGCAGTCCATTTTCCAGTGCAAGCACCCACTTTTCCATATGCCAAAACCAGCTGCCTACTACCCAAACAAGTGGTTGACAGAACAGAAGACCACATATGCTCCACCATCTTCCAGGAAGCACTGCAAGATAGAGAGAGACCTTCACACTTCTCCTGGAGTGATCCCCAGAGAGCAGAGCTCAGCACTGCCCTTCGCTCCCTGTGAGGAGCTGCAGCCGCCATGACACCTCCCCTCAGCCTGCTCTGCTCTGGGCCCAACAAACCCAGGACTTCGTCTTCCCCTTACACACCTTGCCTTCCAGATCCTTCCCAATCCTCATAGCCCTCCTTTGGCCGCTCTCTGACAGCTTTCTGTCTTTCTGATATTGTGATGCACCCAGTGCTGGAGGTGAGGCTGCACAGCACAGAGCAGAGTAGGACAGCCTGTCCCTCACCCGCTGGCAGTGCTGGGCCTGGTACACCCCAGGGCCTGATTGGTGTAACAGCATTCACACCAGCACTGGGAGCTTCCAGAGCGACTTCCTTGCTGGCTGTGCTTTCCAAGCTCCAGCACACATCTGCAATAACCAGAGCATCCCATGGCCCCTGTCTGAACCAGGGCCCCTTGGCACCAGGCACGGTGTGGAGACATGTGAAGACATGGTTTCCTGCCTCAGAGAAATTCCCTCCCCAGAAACCAGAGCCTGTAGAGTAAAACACAGCTGCAAATGGCACTTGGAGACTCGGGAGGCCAGGCTTTAAGAATAAGCAGGCACCTTGGGCTGGGAAGGTCCGAGTACATTTTTGCAGCTATGTAAACAACAATAAACTGCTCCTTTTGGCCGGGCTGGAAACTGATGGCATAACAGGAAATTCTGGTGGATTATTTTCTTTTTTGGAAACCACATGAAAGTTAACCAAACTTTCCCAAAACAGATGAAAGATTGTGACCAGGAGCAATCAAAGGATGAAGCAGAAGTTTTAAAGGTGGTTGTAATCCAGCCCAACGCTGGGTATGGCCATGCCAGCAGGTTCCTGTCGGGGAAAACAAGCTACTGCTTGTCAGCTGCTCTGGGATATGACCCTACCACAGTGGGGTGACACATCCCAAAGTGGGTTACCAGAAAGGAAAGATAGATGTCCTGAGGGTGAAGATGGCAGAGCAGTCAGCACCTGCCCTGCCTTGGCTCTCTACAGCCCTGGTGGAATATCTCTGTAGGACCTGTGGGCCTGGGGAGCAGAGAAGTGTTGAGGCTTTGGGGGACATACATGGGTCTTCTTTTATAAGCCAGAGAATTTTTAAGGTGACTTAAACCAAGCCCCCAAAAGAGCTGCTTTGGCAAGTCAAGATGATTCAGTAAGTAACTCCATTAATCTTCACCCTGCACAAAAGCCATTGGTATCTGCTCAGCCCTGAGCTCAGCTCTGAGCATGCTGTCCGGTTCGCTGGTGGCTCTTGGCCCGGTTAGAGGATCAGTGAGGAAAAAAAGCCCCAGAAATAAAAATAAAAAACCTCTTCCTTCAAAACCAACAGTGCCCGGCCAAGAGGCTTCCACACACAAGCGGCTTCTGAAACATGAACCAACCACAGCGGTCTCAGCTCTTCCCACAGCACAAGTGCGTGGGCTCAGCTGGAAGCCCTGCTGGTGTGAAGGCCCTGCCTGCTGAACACCAGCCAGCAGGCAGAGCAGCCCGGCATTAGGCCTTGGGAAGGAGGCACACCAGGTCTTACAGGCCACTTCCCAGAGCCCTGTTCCTTCATATGGAGTCAGGGTGGGCAGGGAAAGGGAAGAGCTGCCCCTGGGAAGGGAGCAGCCATCACAGCTGTGAGCAAGGACATCCTCTGCAGCTGCAGAGATCCTTGGTCCCAGGAAGTTTCCATGGGTCAGGACTTTGCAGGCTGCTCTGCAGTGTTTGTTTGGGTTGGCTTGTGAGTATCCCTGTGCATGTGTTTATTGGGGCGGACACATCACTGCAGGGCTGGGGATGTGCCCTAGATGTCTCTGTCCCAGAGGTAACTTGCCACTAGGAAGCAGGGGTCCCAGTGATGCATTCACATTTAATCAACATCGATTGCCGTCTTAAATGAATCCAGCCACAACCCTGGAAACTTTCTCTTGAGGAGCAGATACCATCTCCAAAGTGCAATATTCAGTAAGCTAAAGTGAATGGTCTAGGCTGGGTTGTAAGACATGAGCTAACTGCCAGCTTCTATTTCCATCTGTGAGCTCAGTGGAGCCAAAATCAATAAATCATCATCATTGCCACCAAGAATTCGGTTTTATTGGATGATAATATATTTCCTACTGGTGAGACCATGTACCAGCATCTGGAAGAGGAACAAATGACTATTTACATTGCAGAGCAGGGAAGACAGAGGAAAGAAATAAGTAAACATATCACATATGTTATATGGAGATTACTGTGGGGTTAGTCTCAGTTATGACATCTATCTCGGAGGGGAGGGGAAGGGAAAGGTGACTCATAAATGTCCCAATACTAAGTGAATTATTCCATCACTTCACTCCCCTGTATCTCTCATGTACACAGATCCTTATCCCCTCCTATGCAAGCACAACACATGGACCAAATGTGCAATTGCCTGGTTTTCAGATGACGGCAGGGGCTTTGCTAAAGCACAAGACTATTGCACAACACTTGGGACCCCCACAACAGGGAAGCTAAGGGCATTTTATTGTCCCCTTGAGGCATAAGGGAGTGTTTAGCAGGGAGGATCCTCCTGCCTTCAGTAGACTCTTATTCTCACCTCATGGAGAAGAGCTGCCCCTGCAGTAGTACTGCAGAGTGGAGGTCTGATAAAGAGCCATCAAGGAAATAGCTTTGGAGACAACAAGGGGATGGCTTCAAAGCCACAAAGACTGCAGAGAGCATTTCTACTCACTACATGATCCAGGTCTCCAGATTGATCCTTCTCCCCCACCAGGCTGAGATTTCTCATCTGCTGTCAGCAAGGTCTGTGCCACCCCAGGCAGTACACATCAGGTGGCAGCGAGCAAAGTGTTTCCTGCTGAAGTTGCCTACACTGAAGACTTCCCTGAGACAGTGACTTTTCCTTTGATGAAAACTGTCCTTTCAAACAAGCTCATTTCAAAAAAGCTCCTCTTTCTTTTTTTCCCCCATCCCCTTTTAATGCAATATTTTCCTCTTATTCCTGTGGGACAGCCCAGTGTGCCTCCCTGACCACTCCAAACCTCTGCCAAATGCCCTGAGGAGGACCAGGAGCATAGCCGAGGGCAGCACTTGCTGCTCAGTCCTTGCTGCATCAGTGCCATTTCAGTTCCTGCCTCCCCTGCTTCTGACCATTTGGTCTTGGCCTCCTCAACAGGCTTTCATCACCCAATTAGAAACAGAGCAACCTCCTGCTACTTAGTTATATTTGGCAAGGCGAGAGCACACACAGAAATAATCTATAGTGCTCTCCCTGGATCAGCACGTGCTTCGGAGGAGAGGTTTGGCAGCCTGACCCTCCAGCCATGTTCCCCTTCTGCGTGTGAGCGGTCACTGCTGATCAGCAGCTCGCCGGGTCATTAAGTGCAACAGCAACGCCCATGCTTGTCTTTCCAGCGGGGCCGCCTGTCCAGAACAGACACCAGCTCTCCCACAGAGCTTGGTTGACAAAGCTCTGCAGGAGAGCTGATCTCACCCCCATCCCATAGTGCTGCTGGGAGCTCCCTTCCCCAAGCCCATCAGGCGAAACCGGGGCTGGTAAGCGATGCGCATCCCGCCATGCAAGGCACTGGGATGGGGAAGAAAAGGAGCAAATGTGGTTTTTTTTCTGAAGATCTCAGTTGCCCCTCATGAAAGACATCCCCAAAAGTTACTATACCAGCATTTGGACACCTCAGGCTTCTGAGAGTGGGTGCTTAGTTTAGTTTCATTTGTCGGGTTATACCCACAGTGTAACTGCCTCTGTCTCTGGAGAGGGACAAGAAGAGCTCTGAAGAGCAGCAGCACCAGCCTGGACTTCCCTCAGTGTAACACCAACCTGATGCTTTAAATCTGAAATACAGCGTGGGTTGGCACAGGCTCCATAGCCACATCAGGTGCACAGCTGAGCATGCTGAGCACTGGGGAAAAGGAAAACCCTGCAGCAGCAGCAATTATAGAAACTTCCAGAGAAAGGAGAACACAAGGCTCGAGGGACTATTTCAACCTTCAGGGCTGTAGGAGAGCAAGCAGTAAAACAACAGACCTGGAAATAACTCTTATTGAGTTTAAGCAGGTCTTGGGGAATGCACCAGCTGCAGCACCTGATGGGCACAATGCATCAAGCACTGTGTGTGCCTTGGGAGCAACCAAGAGCTGCTGCAGAGGGCTTTTTGAAAGATGGGTACTACAGTGTCTTTTTAGGCACCTATGACTGTTTCTTAACCTCATTCCCAAAGGAAACAGGATTTATGAAGTTGTCATGTGCAGGTGTATATACGTGATAGCTATCCATTGCAAGTAGTTTTTAACCTCTAGATGATTTCAGCCTAATTTGGCAGATGAGTAGCACTTTCAAAGAGAATGCAGTGTCTGTAAGTTTTGTGGAAATAGCTGGAGCAGATAGCCCTTATTTCTGACCTCCGGGAGGGAAAGGCTCAGCCCTTAAGAGACCTCAGAGAGTCTACACTATCACTGCCCAGGGCCATTGGCTCTGTGACTCTTCTCCCTTCCAGACCCACCTGGTAGAGACGGCAACGAGGGGGCACACATGGAGGGAACAACAGCATTGTATGTTAACGAAGTTTGGTAATAATGGTTTTATTTATAAGTGCCCCCACCCCTGCTGAATCGCTTAGGGCTCTGCACAACAACCACAAAAACAATTGCTCATTAATTAAAACCACACTAACCTCCCCACGATTGCAAACAGATGGATGAATACATCATATGATATAATATCTCAGGAACTGAGGATGGGAAGGGACCACCTGTGCCAGCCAGCCTGGGCGTTAGCCCACACCTCTCTGTGCCACTGGCTGTGGTATGTCCCTACAGAAATGACCCCTAGATGGGCTGATGGTTGGACTAGGTGATCTTAGTGACCTTTTCCAGCCTTAATTATTCTATGATTTGCACCCTAAAGCACTGCAGTAGCCTGTAAATGTCCAGATGCTGTTGGAGGTACAGTACCCCTCTCTCCCATATATGCTTATTATACAGCAAGGACAGATAGAGGAAAAATCCATGGATTTAACAAATCCTTTCCCAGCCCTCCAGTGCTGCACATGTTTTTCATCTGAGCATCTCTCGCCCACTGCAAGCATTACGATTTACCTCCAGATCATCTCCACTAAAGAAGGAAAGCATCATTCAGTCTATCCACCCCGATAAATCTGGGAGCTGAGCTGAGCTGAGATCCATTGTTTGTGATTTCATCAATGAGGCAACAGTGGTGTAAGAAGAGTGACTTTAATAAATCCATCATCCCCAATGCCCATGGGCTTCACCTCTCCCCCTCGAGCCTGGCACCTGAGAAGCACTGGGGACGGACTGAGTTTTCCTCCTGCCTTTCTCCACTGCACCTCTTATGAGTTGCAGACCTTATTTTCAGAACTGTTCCTGCAGCTGTGCCCTGGGGGCCTGCGAGCGGCTGCCAATGTTTTCAGAAAGGTGAGGACGGGCTGAGCCGGCGCTCCTGACTCACGGAGGCAGCTGGCAGCTCTCCCCAGCCAGCTGGAGGGTGGGAACGGCACGCTGAAGGATGGGGACGCAGGGTGTGGGCTGAGCCGGGGAGCTGCTCCATTTGGGAAGGAAGCTGCAGGGCCTCCAGCTCAGCCTCACAGCTCCCAGATGTAGCAAGTGCCAACCATGCATCTAGGAGAAGATGCCTCTTCTGCATAGGTTTAGACATTCACCCCTCTGCAGCCCACTCGTCCCTTTCCCACTCTTTTAAAGATCAGGTTAGTGTGTGTGGCGGAGAACTTGAAAGTGTCTGAGAGAGAAACTGCATATGCCACCTTGGGCATCTGGAACAGACTGCCCTTGGAGTGCCTGTTAATGGGATTGACCTTAGTTTCACCTCAGTCCTTGTGGGGACACAGCACGTGCTTTGCCCGGGATGAAGGATTTCTCTTTTGTCAACTATATATATATATATATATATATATATGTCATGGGATGTATGTGCCCCGGNTTCAAGTATGCCACAAAATCTTAGTTTTCTGCTTCTCTAACATTTAGCACTGTTGGCTTGTTATCCAACGCTGGGCCTACTCAAAAATAAAATAAAATAAAATAAAATAAAATAAAATAAAATAAAGCTAGTGTAACTCTGTGTCCTTACAGTCCAGTAGGGATCACTAGCAAACCTGTTGTCTGCAACAAATGATGTGGAAAACACAGTGGCCGGATGTTACATTTATGAGCACTCAAAAAGGGTTTAGAAGCAGGACTGTGCCTTCCTTTATTATAAATATTAAGTAATTGAGTCGCTTTGTTTTTGCTATGGGAATTCAAGTCGTTCAGGGGAGAGATGTCAGGAACAATCTGGCAACGAATGGGGTTTTCATCAGAGAATGATGGCTCCAAACAAAACTTCCTGGAGGAATGTACCAGTTTCAACCAAACGTTTCCTAACAAAGTTGCTTAGATCCAGGCTCAGTCTTTCTAGTGAATTAAAGGCTGTCCTGAAAAGCCCTTCAGAATGGCTCAAAGAAATGCATTTTGATCGATACCTGGGGGAACTACTGTTCACTTCTCAAGGCTCATCTGAAGTGCAGCCGCTGCTACTCTGAGCTCTTCACCCATGAAACTATTCTAGTTTTAACACAAAAAGTGAACGAGAAATGCAAATTCACCAGTCTTCCTCGGTGGGTTCTGTGCTTCCATTTTGCTCCGGGAGTTTTTCTTCTGCAGGACCTTTCTTCAGCTTTATCTTTTTATCTGAATGCTTCCGCTTTTGCTGGGATGCTGGCACGACAGAACGACTGCACTCAAGTTCCCCAAATAAAGTTCTGACAAATTTATTGTCTGCAATAATATTTTCCTACCTCTGTGAGGTGGATTAAACCTATTCCACTTTCCCCTTAGTAAAAAACAACTGTGATGACAGTAATTTATGTTTTGGTCGAGGCCAGCAGGACTAATTAGAGCATATTAAGTTGGGCTGTGCAGGCAGTTCCTGCTCTTCTCCCCAGTATAGACCCTATACACCACACACATCCCCCTGTTGGTGTCCATAGGCTGGAAAGAATGCTTTGTGAGTAGATATTTGTGCAGTTCCTTCTTAGGAACTTCCACTGTTTCCGGGATTCCTTAATCATTTCCCTAACAACCATGGATAACAAATGTGACCTTCTCATGAAAAATGAGGTTAGGTCTATAAACATGTTATTAAGAATAAATGAAGCTTTTAGTAGAAGGGGTTAGTTGGGGGTCTTTGCTGGACAGTTAGTCCCTGGAAGCTTGAATGTAAATAGAAAACAATTAAAAACCGAAGCCCCAAAGGATACTGCACTCAGTCAGGGTAGCTGTAATTAGGTTTCTACTGCTGTTAATCGCTTCTAAAGTGAGTGATCATAAATTACAGAATGTGTTCAGAATCCTCCCAGAGCGTGGTCTGAAAACCAANTATATATATATATATATATATATATATATATGTCATGGGATGTATGTGCCCCGGGCGTGCAGTCTGTTCCCCAGCACTGCATCCTTCTCTCCACAAGCCTCCCTTGGAGAAGGACCCAATGTCCCTAGCCCCAGCTAGAGGCCAGGAGAGGTACACAAACTGACACACAGCCCAGCAGAGAGGCTGCTGGAGATGCCAGGGATATATGCCTGAATAACAGAAGTCAGAGTCTGGCCCTGGTTTGTTGATTCTTGTTACTCCGATGACACACACAGCACTGTGTGGCCACGGCACAGCTGGGGAGCTGCTGTCTTATCAGCTCTCGCTCCTGGAAGGCTCCTCCATCTCTTCTCCTCAAAGACTGACTTTCCGACACAGCTCAAAGCTCCACGCCTGAGGAGCCAGTGGCCTATCTCAGGTCTGGATTTATCCCCTCAGGAAATTACTGTGGGCCCTGACTGATCTCCAGTGGACCCATCCAAAAAAGAATAATACAGCTTTTCTGCAGACAACTCTATCTTTGCTACATACCAATCCCATGACAAACCAGTTGGCACACGAATGCAAGCACGAAAGCAATTTGGCTTCCCTCCTTCTTATGTTGACAGCTTTAAAGCCGCTCTCTTTAAACTCACCTCCCGTAGGTGGTTCGGCAGCAGAGCCAAAGGCTGTGATTACACTTCCAGAATGTTTGTTAGCTGCAGGTCCCCAGGCACTGAGTTCTGGAAAATATTTTTCAAGCAATGTCCTCAGGGTCAGAGGCAGGTTCTCTGGCTTGTTCCTGGCTGACTTCACACTGGGGTATGCGTGCTGCAGCCAGTGTGTTTTTTAGGACTCATAGGCAGACAGACAGATCTGATAGCCTCTCTGAGTTGCCGTCCACTTAGATCTCTGCCTGCACCTAGCAGGATTTACCCTTTTTTGCGTTGGTGCAGTGGGATTTGATCCCCACACAGTGTCTGAGAACAAAGCTATCAGAGAAGCTCTCCAGGCCAATCAGATAAGGTGAACACATCTTTCTGAACTTTGTTACTAGGAAAGAATTGGTCTGACCCTGCCTGAATGGTGATGGCACCACAAAGTGCTGGAGCTGCCGAGCAGGAAAGTCACGGCATCACTGGTCCAGGTCATCCATTTCCTTGCATAAGAAAATCCCCACCAAAGCAGAACCTCCAGCCATGCCCCATCCTGGATCACAAAGGTTTGCTCCAGTTAATATATGCACCTCTTAGAGCAACTAGGACCTCAGTCTTGTGCTGTTTTAGAGCTTATCATCAGCATGTAGAGCTCAGCCTCCATTGCAGGACAGAGCTGCTCTTGGGTGAGAAGGAGGTTTGTGACGGGAGGGCCCAACACAGGCTCGCAATGAGAGTGCCAGGGGTTGGGTCATCCTTTGGTTGGAGTTTGGCATTTGCATAACTTTAGAATCATTAGAATCATAGAGAATCATTAAGGTTGGAAAGGATCACTACGTTCATCTAGTCCAACCATTTAGGGCACTGTCATACTCCTGCCAAGCTCAAACCTGTCAATGAAGTAAAAACTGTAGTTAAAGCTGTGCTTTAGAGCTGCAACCTTGTGTTCCCACTGGAGGAAGGAAAAAAGGGGGGATGGTTTACTTTATAAATTAGGAAAAGAGGTGAGGATGTGGCAGAGCAGAAAGTGGCCAAGCAGTGGCAGAGGTCCGTGGCTCCTGTTCCCATAGGGACAAGGAGCTGCTCTGTGACATTTGAAGATGGCACATTCAAGATAAATAAAAAGCAACACTTTTCTACCCAATGCATGCAGCAAAACTGTTGAATTCCCAGCCTTGAAACTAAGCAGTGTCTCATTTTACATACACCACCCAATGAGTCTCAACGCTACCTCCCAAGACTTAAGTCATATCACTGGTGATGCTGGAGAAGGGAATGAGAAAAAGGAAACAGGCTGACATATCTGACCCGCTGAAGTCACAGTCAAGAACAGCTTAGCTAAGAAGCCGACTTAAAGCCGAACAGCTCTGCCAGCAGCACGTCATTTTGGCTGAGCTGCTACAAGACCACCGCACCTCTATGAGCTGTGGCTGACAGAAGTACACCTAGTCTTTGTTATGGGTACAAGGCCGGAGGAGCGACCTTGCCATCAGAGTCACCACCATTCAAACATTAGTGCAAGGAATCTAACACAGAGGGTACGATCCAGTGGGATAAAAGAAGGTCACGCAGTCTCGGGTATTTGGGATCAAATCTTTTGGTTTCTCCTTTGCAGCGCTGAGGCCCATGTATGGAAAAACCCAGCGTCTCATTTCTTTCCTCTTCCAGTTCTTAACACAAATGAAATACAGATATTTTTATGCTGTTTTATTTGGTCAATTCTGTACATGTTGTGCAAAATGGTGCAGAATCTTCTCAGCAAAAACAGAATTTCCTTGGGTCACAGCAGCAAAACAGAGCACATATTCTGCATTTTGCAGCCTGGTCTTACCAAAAGCCAGCTCTCTGGCCATGTCTATTTAAATTCTGGAATTCTTTCCTCTACAAAATAAGCTTTGAGTCCAACCTGTGCTCTGAAATGTCACAGGCAGCGCGAGAGCACAAGGGAAATGGTTGTGAATGGGAAAGTTATTGAGACTATAATTAGAATGTCCAAAGCTAGAGGCAGAGACCTCTGCCAGGAAAGGTAGCCTTCCTGCCCCAGAGGCACACTGACCTCAACCCCACCGGCTGCATGCTGCCGCTTTGCCTCCTCCAGTTCCTCAGTAATTGCAAGGGAGGGGGAAAGAGGGGAGCTCCCAAAAGCCTTGAGCACCTGGGACTGCTCCCTGCACATGCATACCTTGCCGGTGTGACTGACAGTGCATGCACACACAGAGAAGACAATTTATAAGCAACCTGCAGCCTTTCAAAGAAGGCAAATTGCAGTGATGTGAGGTACACCATACCTTCTTTATTCCCTCTGCTTGCATGTTTATTGAGCAAAGAAACTCCATAAAGCGCTTGGGCTTTTATCTTCTGTGTCAGGGGAACCAGCAATCTGGTAGTGTGTAGCAGCCTGGAGTCCTCCATCCTGCAGGCCACCAGCACATGAAAAACACATTCAGTCACTCCAGGAGCCACAGAATGCTTCCCCGGTACTGTAATTCAAATTCAGAAGTTTTGCCTTCACAAACTTCCCTCTGGAGTCCTTTTCTTAAGCACAGATTGCTTGTAATATGCTTGACGTTTATTCATTGCATCTCTAATAACTATTAGTATTCAAGAGGTCACATTAAGAGCCTGGTGGGCTTCCAGCCACAATTACCCTGCTTTGTTTTGCTTAGTTGTCAAAGAGCTGGTCGAGGGGGTTATGTTTGTTCTGCTGAAATAAAGCTTTATGGCATGTTTCAGGGCTGACATTATGACACTAGTAGGCTAGACAATCTGTCGTTGGAAAGAATTTCTGCAAATCCCCAAAGTTTTTCTGCATTTCTATGCTGTCATCTAAAAAGCAGCATCTGCTCTGCAAGGCTGCCAGAAGAAGGTCATATTTTTATTTTTACCAATAAAAGGAAAGGACGAGCCCATGGTTCAGGCACTGGACAAGCCCGAAGTTCACTTCCCGATTCGGCCACGCGCTCCTTGTGTGACTTTGGGCCGCAGGCTCAGCTGGGGTTGGGTCCCTTTCCCCATTTAGAAAGCAAGAAGGTGCCTTCCTTCCACTCATCTGAGTCATGTCCCTTTCTCATAGAATCATAGAATCCTTAGAGTTGGAAGGGACCTATAAAGGCCATCTGAGCAGGGACACCACAGCTCCATCAGGTTGCCCAGGGCCTGATCCAGCCTTGCCTCGAAAGTCTCCAGGGCTGGGGCATCCACCACATCACTGAGGATCCTTTTCCAGTGCCTCACCACCCAAACTGTGAAAGATTTTTTCCTTATATCCAACATAAATCTACCCTTTTTTAGCTTGAAACCATTTCCCCTTGTTCTATCACCACAGACCCTGCTAAGGGGACCCTCCTATGAGTCTGGGATGAAGTCCTCTTACCCAGTATATACACATGCCAGGAAGATGAAGAGCTTGGGCATCACGGTCTCCACTTCTGCAGCTCTCCTCTTCCATCTCCCTCTGGCTCCCCTGCACCTACCTTTACCTGCTCTCAAACTGTGGCTTTTTTTTTTTTTAAGCTTCTCCTTCCTCCTAAATGAGGTTGTTCCTCTTGATTTGGCCTCTTCACAGCTCTGAATACAAACAACTGACACAAGAAAAATGTTTCTAAGGGAGGGTTATTTTCATGCCATCTTTGCTAATGGCATCTCTGTTGGAAACTGTCAGTTGAGTGCTGTTTGACACATCCCTGGCTGTCACACACAGAGGAGAGCCAGAAAATGGGAACCGTCTTTCCAAAGGAGATGAGGTTTCAATGGAAGTGTCAGTTTTTAACTTAAGTCTTCTCAAATATTACATTCACAAAAAAGAATTCACCAACAGCTGCACTTCTAAGAGACCAAGGGACTGATTACATCTGTCATGCAGATAATGTATTGCCCTTTGAATGATAGGTGTGTACCCGAACTTGCAACGTGTCTATGGCCAACGAACTGACTTCAAAGGTGGTGGTGGGTGGCAGTGGTGGTGGAGGGCTGGGCTGGAGGCCGGGCTGTGCGCTGCCTCAGGTGTTTTCAATAAATCTCGTGTACTTCACACGAAGATGCTTTAAAGGCCTCTGACAGCTTCAGCATTTTAACACCTATTTTCAATTATGCAATAGCCACTATTTGTAAACAGGTTAAGAAAATGATATAAGTGAGCCGCATTCATATTTTAAACAGAAAGCGCAGCACTTCAAATGCAAATAGGAGACATCCTGTCTACAAGGACATTTAGCCAATTGCCTGATGCATGTGGTTTCAGAGATGGTTGACTTCCATCCAAAAGACACAGATGGGATGACTTAGACACAAACAGCTTTTAATTTACCACTTATGTTGAGTCTTTACTTTACCTGCTGCTATTAAAGCAGTAAGGGTGCAAACACAGACCTAGAAAGAGCAATCCTGGTTAGGGCCCCCGGTTGGAGCTGTGAAGAAACTGTCCTTGAGATGGCCCTTCTGCACTGAAGCACTTTTTGAAGTATCAAAGAAAGAAACAAAAACCACAGGAAGCAAAGGCTGGAAAGCAGGTCCCCATGCAAAGAGCAATCTCTCATCTAATTTAAAGCAGTTCAAAGGTTCAGTAAGTTTTATCTAGGGACAGAGCTGTAGACGAAACTCTCTGCAGGATTCAGTGGGATATCGTTCTGCTTTATTCCCCCTAAACAGTGGCACAGCTTTCTTGCAAACATGTCAAGAAATACAGGGGAGTTTCATGCCATATAGGTGTTATGGCAGACGGGTCATTTCTACTCAAGTTATCCAAGTACTCCAAGGAGTGACCCCAACTCTGCTCAGCTCTACTGAAAAGAGATTTTCCAAAAGCTCCATGAGCCGGATCTGGATCAGGCCCATCAGGCATCTGCTGGAAAGGGCAAAGAGAGCCGGTTATACAATTACACTAAAGCAGACAAAATATTCAAAAATAAAATGTATGAGCAAACAGTCCACGTGTCTACAAGGGGCATGAGTTTCTGTGAGCTCTGTGCCTCAGGGACATGAAATAATTGTGATTCTCGTGTGCCAAAATAGCCCTGTGTAAATATTGCTCATTGCTAAACAAAACAACAGGTTGTTTGAGCAAATCAGATGTGACAAAACGAAAAGAACACCACGAGGAAGTAAACATGTGAAGCCCACATTTTCTGAGGAGCTCTGAATAATGCTCTAAATGAATATTTTGGAGCTTGGTTCTGTGCAGGTGCTAGGAAGTTTTATGCTCAGAATGCCTGGAATATTTTCTCCACTACTGGGAAATTAATAAATACTAGTATGCTCGAGTCTTTTGTGCCAATACTAACCATTAACTTTTGGCTTTCAGCCACAGCTGTCTACTTTGCAGTGGATTCTGCCACCGAAGGAAAGGTCATTACAGGCCTGTACTTTCTTCTCGTTAGAATGTTCCAAAATAATTAACAGAAGTCGTTCAGCAGATGGTTCCCTTTCTGTCAGCAAGTACCTACATTTTAATGGGTTATGCTGGATTCCTAGCCGTGAGTGGGTGAGGCTGGAAGGAAAATTAAAACGTATGCTCTTTGATCCACCCACTTGTAATTAGTTCTTACAGTTTTACATAATAGAAAATAGAAGGGAGGTGGGAGAGGGGAAATGAAATCATTATAAACCAGGAGATCAGCAGCAGCCATGTAAAGCTGTGATTACGTTATCCGACGACATCTCATCGCTGCACAGGCATGGAGTTGTAATTGTTTCATCTGGGGATTTGAAGATTTACTAATTGTGTGTTTCAGTGTCCTAGCCAGGAGATTCAGCAGGAAACCACAAAAGAATAGGAGATGCCTGTGTTTGTAAACTGAAAATGATGATCCCCCCATGCCCTAGCAGCAGCCGGAGGCCCAACCGAGAGAGGATGAGCACACAGCCAAGCACTGTGCTGCAATCGCAGGGAAAAAGTACCCTTGCCCTGGGAGTTTACATTGTCAGCAAACAAAGCCTGGTCGGGAATTGGGATCGCTAACTTCATTTACAAAAGGAAAACCAAAAGTCACATCAAGAATTTAAGGGCTACATTCTCAAAATCTGAAGCTGTTTCGGCTCCATTGGAAGCACTGGGTTTACGCAGATGCATACTTTCACCCCACTCCAGCTCCAGTGGATTCATCCCTCCTGAGCTCAGCTGTGGGGTCCAGGCCCCTCTGATTGAGGGCAGAGGGTCCATGTCACCCTGCAGTGTCTCCCTCCTGTGCCTCTGTTCTCTGGCTGCAGAACACAGCCTCTGAGCAAGGCATCATGCTGGTGGAAACACCCCAGTTTCCATGGAAAAATAATAAAAATCAGCCCTTCCTAATTATTACCATTGGTGTTTCTTCTATTATTAGCTCCACTGTCATGGAGCATAGGAGAATTCAATGCGATAGACCATTGCCAGCCTCTGCATTTTGTCCTTGACACTACGGCAAGAGGCTTTGAAGGAGATTTTGGGTTACTTTCTCCATTTGGGATGGGTGGCACAAAATCCAGCACAATGAAAGTAAACATTAGGGGCCTGTGCAAAGCCTCTTGATGCTGAAAGGGAAGGGCATGAGTACTGGACACAGGGAAAAAAAGACTGATACAAATGAGATGGGGAACCATGTAACAAGTGGACATGGTGATGATGGGTTGATGGTTGGACTATGGATCTTAGTGGTCTTCTTAGAATTCTATGATTCTAAGAGCTCTGGTGACATGAAATGGTAAAGAGCACCACACAAAGCTGCAGCTGCAAAAGGCAGAGAGTTGGGATGTGTCATGGGGAGAGCTTGGACAAATTCATAGCTCCACTGATGGGCAGAAAAAAACTCCACATCTTACAGGTGTGCTGCAGAAACCAGATGTGTTAGCTGGGTACACGATGATCTTGTAGGTACAAAAAGGCTTCATAGATGCTCAAATGCCAGTAATGGGACTGGTGTTAGCAGGGAACCAGGGAAACCCAGAGGGACATTGTGGATGTTTGCACTGAGGATCTAATTAGCTAATGAGCATGTCTTTGGCATTGTTCTATGTAGCTACAATTTGAAGAAAATTCTTTTTCTTTTCTTTTTTTTTTTTTGAGAAAAAAATATTCTTTAGGGATTTGTGGTATTGAGAATAAAAGTACAAAAATTGAAAAGTCTTCTTGCTGAAAAAGTAAAATGATTTTAACTCTTGCATTCATGCATTCAGAAGAGAGGATATCAGGGTGCTGAGCTTACTGGAGCTGCAGAAGTACCACAGTACTTCATTCAGTGTAAACAAAGAAGCAATCACACGTCTGTATGACTTTAAAGAGCTAGGAAATAAGAGCCACCAAGAAACATGGACAAGTTAAGGCAGAGTCATGAAATAAAAGAAGCTCTGGCTTTGAAGAATCTGACCAAAAGCCCTTTTTGGGGCAAACTGCTGTCTATTTGTGCAGGAACTGTAAACGTGTGTCTTCTATGTACTCAACCACAAACCTGGGCACTTCATACTCTTGAGGAGCTCTTGCCTCCATCACTTCCTGCTCCTAATGCACATCAGCTGCACCTTCCCAAAGCCATCTCACTCCCCAGGCAAAAGGGTCTAACAGCATAACACCTCTTGCTGCAATGTCCCTTGTCAGGTTTGAGTCCACACCAGGATCTCAGGCCACTAGCAAGCCATTAGCTCCTATATGGAGTCAAAGCCACTAGAGGGAGTCAATGTGTTTGGATGGTTCACACATCCATTCACCTTCTCTCTCTCTCTCTGCCCCTTGGAAGAGAGCAGGAAGAGAGAGGGAGGAAAAAGCACAGGGAACATGCTCAGGACATTGCTCAGTTCCCACTGATGTACACTTCAGTAGCTCCAATTACTCCAGTGTTTCCAGTGAGAGGGATTGCTCTGGGTTTCCAGCAGTGTAACTCAGCAGAGGAAGGTCTGTTTGGGTCCCTAGGAATATTTATGTATGTCTGAAGATCTCTCAGGAGAAGGAAGGGATAAATGAGAGTCCAAAAAACTTTGGATGGTGAAGGTGGTAGAAGGAGTATGCATAACCTCCAGGGAAAGGCTGGAGGAATCTTGTTGGCTTGGTTTAGAGAGGAGATGGCTGCAGCAGGGGACAGGGCAATGGGGTTGTTATACAGAAAAGGTTGTTTTAAAAGGCCCAGGCCTTGCTCGTTCTCCATGACCAATGTGGCAGGATAGACTCGATCCCTCTCAGGGTACAGAAAGATTCACTCTGCCTCACTGAAGCAAGCTGAGGCAGGAAACTTCTTGAGTTCCCCCAGCCCTGCACTCTGACGTGTTGTTGAGCTGTGTGACACAACCCAAAGGCAAAGAAATCGGCCATGACTGTCCATACTGCATTCCTTTGGTATTCCTCCATTTTGGGATGAGCACCATGATTACCAAAGAAACTCCTTTGGCCATGGAGTTCATTGAATGCCACATGGACAGGTGACCACATCTTCTCTTCATGCTTTGTGACAGCCCAGATACTTCGGCAAACTCAGTTCATGAAACCCAATGGGAATCATTTACCATTTTCTCCAACACTGTCACCCAAACCCGCATGGCAACCTTCACAGCAGGGAGATGATCTGCTTCCTGCCTCACACCACAGTTAGTACTTCTGGGTTGCCTTGCTCTGCAGAGGGAAAATTTGGCTTCTGTGAACTAAACAGCTACAGCTTTTAAAATGGGCTTAAATAAAATAAAATAAAATAAAATAAAATAAAATAAAATAAAATAAAATAAAATAAAATAAAATAAAGCTAGTGTAACTCTGTGTCCTTACAGTCCAGTAGGGATCACTAGCAAACCTGTTGTCTGCAACAAATGATGTGGAAAACACAGTGGCCGGATGTTACATTTATGAGCACTCAAAAAGGGTTTAGAAGCAGGACTGTGCCTTCCTTTATTATAAATATTAAGTAATTGAGTCGCTTTGTTTTTGCTATGGGAATTCAAGTCGTTCAGGGGAGAGATGTCAGGAACAATCTGGCAACGAATGGGGTTTTCATCAGAGAATGATGGCTCCAAACAAAACTTCCTGGAGGAATGTACCAGTTTCAACCAAACGTTTCCTAACAAAGTTGCTTAGATCCAGGCTCAGTCTTTCTAGTGAATTAAAGGCTGTCCTGAAAAGCCCTTCAGAATGGCTCAAAGAAATGCATTTTGATCGATACCTGGGGGAACTACTGTTCACTTCTCAAGGCTCATCTGAAGTGCAGCCGCTGCTACTCTGAGCTCTTCACCCATGAAACTATTCTAGTTTTAACACAAAAAGTGAACGAGAAATGCAAATTCACCAGTCTTCCTCGGTGGGTTCTGTGCTTCCATTTTGCTCCGGGAGTTTTTCTTCTGCAGGACCTTTCTTCAGCTTTATCTTTTTATCTGAATGCTTCCGCTTTTGCTGGGATGCTGGCACGACAGAACGACTGCACTCAAGTTCCCCAAATAAAGTTCTGACAAATTTATTGTCTGCAATAATATTTTCCTACCTCTGTGAGGTGGATTAAACCTATTCCACTTTCCCCTTAGTAAAAAACAACTGTGATGACAGTAATTTATGTTTTGGTCGAGGCCAGCAGGACTAATTAGAGCATATTAAGTTGGGCTGTGCAGGCAGTTCCTGCTCTTCTCCCCAGTATAGACCCTATACACCACACACATCCCCCTGTTGGTGTCCATAGGCTGGAAAGAATGCTTTGTGAGTAGATATTTGTGCAGTTCCTTCTTAGGAACTTCCACTGTTTCCGGGATTCCTTAATCATTTCCCTAACAACCATGGATAACAAATGTGACCTTCTCATGAAAAATGAGGTTAGGTCTATAAACATGTTATTAAGAATAAATGAAGCTTTTAGTAGAAGGGGTTAGTTGGGGGTCTTTGCTGGACAGTTAGTCCCTGGAAGCTTGAATGTAAATAGAAAACAATTAAAAACCGAAGCCCCAAAGGATACTGCACTCAGTCAGGGTAGCTGTAATTAGGTTTCTACTGCTGTTAATCGCTTCTAAAGTGAGTGATCATAAATTACAGAATGTGTTCAGAATCCTCCCAGAGCGTGGTCTGAAAACCAAAGAGGGGAGGG
>JACDJE010000254.1:80196-160955 GCA_016647715.1 Pavo muticus
GAGAAGAGAAGAGAAGAGAAGAGAAGAGAAGAGAAGAGAAGAGAAGAGAAGAGAAGAGAAGAGAAGAGAAGAGAAGAGAAGAGAAGAGAAGAGAAGAGGACATTTGTTTCTTCTCTCTTTTTCCTCCATTTCCGTGTGTGGAAGCCAGGCTTCTAAATCAATGGTGGGATGAGAGGCTTAGGCTAAACTAAGCCCCGGTGTTACTTTTTTTAAATACACACACACATACACACACACGTACAGTTAGTTCAATGGAGAAAATGTATCTCCAAACATCATATTTAATTTCATTAGCTACTGTTTCTTTCTTGGAATCCACTTATAGCACATGAGGATAAACATTCTTGGAGTGATAAGGGTGTGTTTATAAACTCTGTTTGGGATGAAAGAAGCCTTAGCTGCTGTGTTTTTATAGTAGGGTTAATGGTGCTTTACTAATCCCTCGCCTATGACTAAGAAGCACAGACATCTTGACTTTCCTGTGAGACGCACATACATTTTCCTTCTTCATGGGGCCCTCAGCGTGTAGCTGGAAGACAATGCACCACCCCCAGCTCCATGAGGCTGAATTGCAAAGCAGCAGCGTCACATTCCTGGGCCTTCACCTCTAGACACTCGATGTTCCCGGATAGCAGAATTAATTCAACACGTTGTTGTTTTACAGCTTGGCTTTGGCTTCTTGGGGCTTTTTTTTTTTAATTTAAGAGAACCATCAAAGCAAATGCTCGCTCCTGCAGCCTCCACTCTGGCACATCTTTATGGGACCTTGAGTGCAGTGTCCAGGGGAGGAATTGGGCCAAATTTGGATAGGGAAGGACGCATCTTTGTTTGGCTTGAGGACACTGCAGCACCTACATACCCCTCCCCGGCTCCCATGCACACAAGTCATTGCCCGTGGCCACGCTGCCCTCAGCTTCTTTAGCAACATCCTTTTGGCTGCTCCGTTTCAGCTCCTCGCTGGTAAACTGAATTGGAGGCTTCCTCCCCCCGCCAGCCCCTCTGCGTGGTGCAAAACCCAACCTTCCCGAAAGGTCAGGGCACTCTGTTTTTCCAACCTTCTGTTTCAAATTTAAGAGACAATGGCTTGCGGGGAGCTGAGCGGGGGTGATATGCCGCAGTGCTGAGTCACAGGAGTCCCAGCTGAATCTTCTGTTAACACCGAAACACAGCCCCAGTTATGATATTATACACAATTACTCTCCAACCAGAGAATGATACAATGCTGGGAGAAATGGAGCTCTCCTGCACACCCACCAGCCAGAGGACCATCTGGATGCCATGGGCTTTGAAAGACCCCAAACATCTTCTTACATGCATGACTCACTGGTGATACCTGTTTTCTTTACGGGTTTTGTTGCATGTCTCTGTGACACCTACCAGCACTGCTTTCAGTTCCTGTCTTTGCCCATGCATGTGGGGCACTCTCTAATAACACCTTCTCCCTGGCTTTTAAATACTGAGCACATATGCTGGTTGGGCTGCTGGCAGGAGGAACAGAGGGGTACTGGCTCTCACTGGTCCTTGCCTCCTCTACCAGCTCTCTAGCTAAAAACAATGGTTCTAAGTTCAGAAACTCTTTTTCCCAAGGAAACCAAAGAAGGAGATCAGGATTCATGTGGATGCCAGGAAGAAGAGTATCAAAGATAAAAGCAATGCAAAGGCCCATCTCAGGGGCATTCATGTCCATCTTTAACGTGTCTTTAATATGTTTCCATAGGAATAGTTTACCCTAGATTTGCTTCGTGCAAAGGGTTGTGCCTCCCCCTCAAGGTAGTTTTGTAAGTAAAATATCCCACCTTGCTCTCCCAGTAAGGAAAAAGGGCTGACCTGGAGACTGCCTTCCCATTACTAAATAACCCCCGGCCTAGCTATAGGCTGCAGTGCTGCAACTATCATCTCCTCTCTGCAGATAATCACTCTCTGCTAGGCTGGTCTCAGCACACAGCTGTTTCTCAGATTGGCAGAGGATGGATATGCCAGGAAGAGAAAATTCTGTGCTTCGGGAGAGTGGTGTCCCTCCATAAGCCATTAGAACAGCCTGATCATTGGAACAAGCTGCCCAGGGAGGTGGTGGGGTCAACGTTCCTGGAGATGCTCAAGAGCTGTGGAGATGTGGCACTGAGGGACGTGGTTAGTGGGCATGGTGGGGGTGGGTTGGGGCTGGACCTGGGGATCTTAGAGGTCTTTTCCAGTCTTAATGATTCTATCATTCTATGAAAAGCTTCCACTGAAATGTGACTACTGGGAAACATCCAAGAAAAAAAACCCACATAATCATGAGATGGAAGAAAGCAATGGGCCATCCTGGACCCACCTCAGACCTATCCCCGAGCTTCCCTCTTCCAGCCAGCATCCATACCTACAGCAGGAGTGCGCTCTCTCTGGGCAGGGATTAGGCAGGAGTGCGTCTTCACAGTGACATTTCTAAGAGGAGTAGGCTCAGGCCATCTCTGTGCTAAAGCACCTGGCCTTACCCAGTAAATGGCTGTCCAGCCATATGCCACTTTGATTTGCTTTCCATTACTCAACTCACTGCATCCGCTTCCCCAGATGTACACTGTAATGGCAGAAAGACATCGTGTTTCCAGCAGGGTGCTGTAACAATGCTGGCAGCTGACTCAAGATGATGACCACAGGTATATCTGGCAAATCCAAGTGTTTACAGAAACAAAGAAGTTTTCAGCCACATGTTGCTTTACTTTCATGGGGAAGGTTTGAAGCAAAGCGTGGGATAGTGCCCATGGCATCATTTCACAATGAGTATCAGCACGGATTTTTTAATGTACCACTTGCTGCCGTGCAGTCAGTTTCTCTCTGGAGGCCTCATCCTCTCTGAAGGGTGTAATAACCTTCAACTTTTCTCACCAGCTGGAGGCAATGCATGTTTGTATCGCCATAGGCAGCAAAGCATCTAAACCTTTTGCTTTGGAGCAATGTCCTGCAGGAACACAGCCAGCCCAGAGGAGACTGTGAGAAATTCTGTCCTCCGGAGAGTTCTGTTTATTTTAAGCAAAACAGCTAGTTTACATGTTGGCCTTTTAAGCAAAATACTCTGGTTCATTCTGCCTTGGATTTAGTTATGTAACCAAATCGCTATGCTTTTTAAATAATCTAAATGGAATTTGTAACATTGCCTCCCAAGGGAAAGAGCCCGATTCTGGTTTTACGGCTAATGCCATGCAGGTGAGGCTCCACCAACTTCTGCTTGAAGACAGCACTATCTATCTATCTGCTTCTGCCTTGCACTCAGCGCAGCTGAGGCACAGAAAAGAGGAAGTGAGTAGACCAAAGCTACTGAGTAAAACAACATTAGAACCAGGACCTGATGTAACATCCCTTGGCCTCAGACTGTCTCCTCCTGCCATGGCAAGGCATTAGGAATGATCCAAAGCAACATGGATTCTGCTGGCCTCTGGCAGTGTGGTGTTCCCACGAGATGGTAGTCCCAGCCTTTGACCGACCCCAGTTGCCCTGAGTCCTGACCCATGCGTTCCTACTCTTGCTACATCAGTGCTGATCCCTACCCCCAGGCTGTGCCACCTCACAGGAGGTGGTCTGTAGCTCAGGAAAGTGCCGCATCTGGTTTAAGCCCCCAGCTATGGAAGGTATGTAACTTAGGGTTGAGACACCACTGGGGAATGAGGTTTGGACAAGCAGAAGTAGCCTCCAGTCCCAGCAGCTGTGGTCAAAAGTTGTACAGTCTGATACAGCAAGGTACAAGTGTCTGACTTTCAAATTCTCTTTAAAGCTGCACCCCACATTTCTCCCCACGTCATGTCAGCTCTCAGACTTGGGTAGCTCCCAACATACAGGGACGCATTTCTCACAACTGTCCCACGCAGTGCTCTTTGTTGGAGCATCTTCTCACAGGTCCTCCTAGAAGGCATCAATCTGAAAAGGAAAACTAACCTTTCCTCAAATTCAGAATCCAGATCTTGTAAGTTTTAAGTTTATTTTGGTAACCTAATTAGCAGTTACGTGAGTCCCAGATGTATTTACTATATAATCTCAGGCAGACCCCTCTGGTAGCTCAGTTTGAGTGTAAAGCACCAATGTACCCATTCGAGGGACACTGCCCTTGGCTCCTACCTAGGATGTGATACACAGAAATGGTATTGAGCCCTCCTTGGGAGCTATTTGTTGAAGTCACTCTTTTGGTCATAGGTCATTTGTTTTGCTTACTACAGGAGACCAATGTAGTATTTGTATGCTAGCACATATCAAGTGCTGCTGTCACTTGCAATTGCCACTGCCTAGCTAAACCAGAAAGTAGAATTTCTGGAAAACTTGCTTTTGTGAGAATCCCAAGCCAAATGAATGAGTTGTGGAGAAACGTGTCCTTTGATGTATGAACAAACGGCTTCAAGCTCTCAGCCTTCCTGACTCAAACAACTCCTAATCCCTGATCCCTTCCCTGCAATTAGAGCAAGGGCAGTTGGTGCTCTCCACACACCAGATGACCAGTAATGCCGTGTTCTGGCTTAGAAACATCTCTGTTAGCAGAGTTAGAAGTCCAGCTTCAGCCATGTGTGGTTAGTGGCAGCTCTGATTTCTGCGGTGCCTATTCATACAATTCAGATCAACTTGGAATTTTGCAGTTTAATTTATTTTCTGTTACAGTACTGTGCGAGAGAACGAAGCCCCGGTCTTGTAACTGATCGTTATATTGTCAGAGCAAGATCCAGGGGTGAATTTCTTGTAGATATGTGTGAGTTTTGACATGGCACATTGCTCTCTCCTGTGCTGAATAATGGAGCATGTTGAAATGTATGGAGTATATTGCTTGATAGATCTTAATTATACCACAGGAGGGAGCCTGTATGGTTTAACCTGAAAACATGTTCCAAACCAAATTCCAGACTCCAGAATGTACTAAGCACCTATTCATTTCACCATAGAAGCCGATCATTTTAAGTCAGCTGGATATAAAGAGGAAATATGTGTAATACGTTGGGGTGGAAAAACTATTGAGTACTTGATACCTCTGCCGTTGCTTCCATCACCATGAGCAAGGTCTCAGGGAACAGAGGATTTGTGGTGACCCCTACTGAGCCTGGCCCTACAACAGACCTGTCATCTCTCACCGGTCTCCTTGCTGTTGAGCTTACAGCCCAGACCCATGCTTCCCTCACCTTGATCGTGTTTCTCAAGACCAGTGTGCTTTGGCTGTCACTCTCCCAGCTCTCTAGTTCTCAACTCTGGAGTTATTTCAGGCAGCACTGCACAGTTTCCCTTCCAAAGGCTTATGAAACGCTGCTCTGGGACTCTTCACCTGACTCACTGTTTCCTGTGCCATCCCATGCTGGGAAGCACGGCCGTGCTGATGACTTCTTTGGGAAGTCCTGAGGAGAAGAGAGAAAGAGTAGCCAGGCAGAGCCTTTAACCCAGGGTTTATCTCCACGGGCCCATAAGAATGTGTTGGGGTTTTTTTTGTGGCAGTGATTCTTTTCCTTTTTTTTTTTTTTTCCACAAATCCTTCTGTCTCAGCTCCTTTTCTCTTTGAGGAGATTTGCTTTCACTTCGCTGTCACCCGAGCTCACACTTCGGACAGCTCTCAGCCCAAACAAAAGCGTTGCAATGAGGACCGCTCCATACTTAGCAGGACACGCCAAATTGCTAAATGCCATATAACCACACCCATCATCAAAGGCCCATACGTTCCCATTTCATCCGCTCAATTACAAACCACAGAACGACTTTGTTTTAGTTGGTGGCAAACAGTCTGACATGGAAGCCACCCACCTTCAAAGCCTCTGTTTGCTCCCTTGCTATCATCCTCAGGCTGGCTTTTTTTCTGCCACCTTCTCACTCCTCACATCTGAGTGGCCGCTTATAATTGTGGACACACTTTTTGTTTCATGTCTTTTTCCTGAAATTGCAATTTCTACCTCATGGTTTTCAGCTGGAAGCTAGGAAATGACTGTCTGGATGTATACAGAATTAACCCTTTTCCACCCTCCCTGATGGCCTGGATCCTTTCCTCTAGCCACTGTTTTTATTTTAGGAAGCCTTTTCTTCCTATGCAAAACAGAGTATTTCTCAGCCTTGAAGTAACTGATGAGTACAAACAAATCTGGTCCCAAATCTACAATCTCTTCCTGTCTCACGTAAACACGTAAATCACAGCACCTCTGATAAAGAGAACAACACATTCTTCTGCTGAAAGGCAGTTACAGGCACCCACCTACATGTTAATAAAAGCAGGCATCCCATAGACTTCTTATGACCTCCACCTACTCTCTATTAGCCCGGCTTGTTATGGAAACAAGACCCTGTTTGATCAGACTGTGTGTCCATCTGCCTGTCACTCCTTGCCAATGACTGTGGAATTCTCCAGCCATTTTTCTGTTGAGTTTGATGAGGTCTTCATGATGTTAAGCCCCTACGAGGTCAATGGATAAATGAAAAGGCGGCCAGAGAGAAAAGCTGAAGCAGAAGATCAGCTTTTATGAAATATTATCAAACCCACATGGGAACTCACATTCAAGTCTCAAACCCATAGGAAATGGAGGCTTATTAATCCCATCACTGACGTAACAGCTCAGACTTCCTTTCTGCTTTTGTTTTTGTTTGTTTCCGTGTTTGTTGAACAAATAACTCACTCTGGTGAAGTGCTACAAACTTCATAGATCCAACCCAAACATCATTCTGGCTGTGAACACTCAGGAATGTATGTCTTCCATCCGATCAACAGACAAACCATCCCAGACCCACGAGGAGCAACATGGGCAAGGAACAATGATGGGAAGGAGTCTTCTCTGACCTGTGCAGTCCCTTCTCCATGGAGAGCCTGGGGGGGTCTTTTTCAGGTCCCTTTGATAAAGAATACACCAGAGACAAATCTTCTGCTTGAGGATAGCCAAGAATATCACTGTGGAGTGGCTGGTTGTTGTTTTTTTTTTCTGTTCTTCATCCCACCCCTCTTGTATGTTTTCACAGCTTCGTTTATAGGCACTGCTCTCAGAGTTCATGGTATCCCAACTTGCAGCAATAAGGAGCTAAGTGCTTCACTCGTGTTAACTCTCAAGATGTGTGAGCTGAAGAGCAAGAACAGGACTGGAAGGGCTCCTGCTATTCCCCTTCTCACAGGCTGGTTGCTAACATTGAATTTGGGGTACAGGGGAGCTGCCAAAATCATCTGTCAGCTCCAAAGATCGTGTTCAGCTCATCAATCTATCCTTCTCCAAACCAAGTCCTGTCCTGTTTCTGTGGCAATGAGACCCTGGAGGCAAAATACCCAAAAGTGTCCACGAAAGCTGAATTTCCTTTTCATTTCAGGGAAGATGACACCATCTTGTCTAGAAGCGCAGAGACTGGATACAGCTCTGAGAACATCCGTGTCCGTCAGTGGCTCATCTCAGCCTGCCTGCTCCTAGCTCCATTTTGGAAAAGCCTTCCTATCAGCAGGTCAAGGCAATAGTGCAGAACTTGATGGTACAAAGAGCTGTCTTAGAGAGAACAGGAAGAGCCAACATACACCCAGATCTCTGCTCGCTACAAGAGAACAGAAAACGTTGGTTCTGATTAATCAGAATCACAATATTTTGCTCTTTTACTAACAAAATAATAAAACAGCCCTAAGCTTATCTATAGCGTTGACTCTGCACACACCTCTGATCTGCAAAGCAGACAGACAAAAATCTTAAAGTTAGAAGGGACTAAATATTCTTAGATTCAGAACATAAATTTCATTTAAAGTCAATTTGCGATTACTAAAGACTCAAATGCAATAACCAGCTTGTATGAAAATTGTCATGAAAATCTGTGCTTTATTGAGTGCTAAAAGCTTAAGAAAGATGGAAACATATGAAAATAACAGAATACATTCCCTGCCACCACCACCACTCCAAGTGCAAAAGAGAACCAAATCAAAACAATGGGCTCATTACAAATGCTCCATTATTTTATAATAACCAAGCACTTAAAATGTTCTTGGTAGCTGCTCTGAGGATGCCATTTTTTTCATTACAACTTACATTTAGCATGTAATTTATAACTGGTAGGATGAGGATAATCCCACAGTGTGAACGCACAGTGAGACTGCTGTAATTACACCAGCACTGTGGTTATAGCCTTGTGGAACTGATACTCCTTTTTAACTGTGGAAATGATAAGATCAAATCCAACGCTGTGTTTCTCAGTGGCAGGTTTGAGGCTGTAACTGTAGCTGCCAGCTGCCTTCCTGCTCATCTGCTTTCCCTCCAGGAGCGTGCAGACAATTGGGGCAGTTTGCAGAAATGAGGGCTGCTGGCTCAAAGCCAATCTATTGAATCACAGAATCATTAAGGTTAGAAAAGACCCCTATGATCATCTAGTCCAACCATCACCATCATCATCATTGGTGTAGGCTGTTGGAAATGCAGACACCTGTAGGTTGTGTCTCTCAATATCAAGAGCGCTGTAGAAACTGCTCCACAAGATAACCAGCTTTGTCCAGGAGACTATAGAATCACAGAATCACTCAGGTTGGAAAAGACCTCAAAGATCATCAAGTCCAACCATGAGACAGGCTGGGAGCAGAGGATTTCTTGGGTGGACCCACCAAGTTCACCCACCGTTCACCCACCTTCCACATCACAGAATCATAGAATCACAGAATGGCTTGGCTTGGAAGGGACATCAGAGATCATCTTGTTCCAGCCCCACGTCCATGGGCACAGAGCCTCGCCCAGGCACAGCAATGTGACTGACCCCAAATCCACTTTTCTCAAGTCCCATGTCCCCAAAACCATTGAGAGCCATCAGAGCTTGGCTTCATTCGAAACAAAAATACAGCATGAGTAATTTAAATGAATGAGCAGATGGGATAAAACCAAGCAAAACATCCAGTTGTTTCTTTTCCGTCACTTCTGGTTTGTGCTCTTGTATTCTCCAGTAAGTCACTAAAACGCTTTGATGTGAGAATTTAATATTGGTGATGGATTTGTATCAGCCAAGTCATCAGACATTACGCCCTTGGTGTCAGTGCTAATTGACTTTGTCATGTTCTTGGGATAAAGGAAAAAAAGAGTCCTAAAACTGTTCTCTACCAAAAATAACTTCAGAAAACAAATGTATTGGCCCCATCTTGTGAAAAGTCTGTGTGACATTTAGAGGGAGCTAAGAAAAGGAGACTTTCCTGCCTTAGGAAGAAACTCAGCTTAACTCAGGTCCTGTTAACTTCGTCAGAGTATTCCTTGGGCACTGTTTGCTATTAGTCACTAGCTGCTCCCTTTCAGCTTTATCCAATTTAATTTCAAATATAGTGCAAACAGATGCCTTTATGTTTCATTTTTATATCATTTATTGTTCTACATGCAGCAAAGAAACTTAAAAAAGAATGCAAAAGAATTGCCAGAATTTTTATTTTTATGTTTTTTAAAGATATATATATATAATTGCAGCTGTGGTTGCTGTGGTTTCTTTTGGGTGGATCAGAAAAAAAAAAAAAAAATCAAGTCTTCCTTCCTCGGGGATATAAGGGGAAAAAAAGATGGAGAGGAAAAGTCATTCCCATGTCTAGTGCTTTTTATCAGCGCTGGAATGGAGCAATCAGGTTTTAGGGGTTGTCTAGACGGAGGACTCTGGCACAGATGCAGCTTCTGTGGTGTAGCAAAGTCTGTGCGAGTCCCAAGTGCTGCTCAGCGCAGCAAGAGTAGCTGCAGGGATGCAAAGCCACCGTGCAAAGTCAGGGGGCTCCATGCCCTGCAAAATCCTAGCTCGGAAAAGGCCGTGCAGACTGTTGGTACAGGGGACAGCCAAAAAAAAAAAGAGAGGAATTGAATTTTTTAATTATTTTATCAAAATACCCCAACGCAGCACTACCTGCACAACGAGCTTTTGGTCGATTAAAGTATTTTAACAGCTGCTTCTTTTAGAGGGGATGGAGTCTGTCACTGAAGAAGTAAGAAATATTGCTGAGCCCAGTCAGGAAGTACTGTTTTTAAAAGGCCTATTTTAATTAGAACAGAACAAGAAAGCAAACAAGCAAATTATTTAAATGAATCTTCTTACTGTGATGCATAATGATACAACGATACCTTGGTGTCATACCACTGTTTGTCAACAGATCTTAAAGCACACGATGACCTCCTCGTGTCACTACCCCCAGTTTATTGGCAGGGACACTGAGTGCCTTCCCAAGGCCTCATGATGGTTCATGGCTGCAGCAGAGTGAGCACGTCTCTGGAATGCAGTCCCAACATCAGGACTCATGGTTCGTTAGAACCATAGAATCACTGAGTCATTCAGGCTGGCAAAAACCTTTAAGATCCCCAAGTCCAACCCCAGCCCACCCCACCATGCCTACTGACCTCAGTGCCACATCTCTGCGGCTCTGGAACACCTCCAGGGATGGGGACTCCACCACCTCCCTGGGCAGCAGTGCCAATCATGTATTTCCAATTAGATGTCTCCTTTGGTTGTTGTGGTGGGACACTTCTGAGTTATGGGAACGCTGGCAAGTCCTAAAGAGCCCTATGTCCTACCCTGTGTAGGAGAGATAGTCAGAGCCTGTCTTGTCCATGCACCTAAGGAACCAGGGTCCAGATCCTGCTCTCAGCTTGCCTCGTGTGACTCTGACAGAGCTTCACAGCCAGAAAGCAACTGAAATTTTAGCAAGTGACATCGTGGGACAAAACGCAAAGAAAGGTGCACAAAAGATTGAAACCCCCAACTCCTGGGTCCCATATCCCCCCCAGGATTAGGGGAGCTGCTCTGAATCTCCAGCTCCTCTCATACCATCAGCCACATCCGGACAGCAATTTGAAAAGGGTACATTTCCAACATGTGAACACTCCTTGTCCCCACACCAAGACCTCCCCCTTCCCCTCATGGGGCTGTCCCAGCGGGATCTTGAATCAGGGCAGGTAAAGCCCCAAAACACATTAAAACCCATCTAAAGATTCCACCACCTAGGGCTGGTTGAAGCTAGGGAGAAACTAAAGCAGCCCTCTACTTCTTCACCTTTAATAGGAGAAAGAACATCCACCTTCCAAAAAATAACACAGAAACCCCTACACCAAGTCAGAGCAGACCTCTGGCAAGTGCAGATGGCAATACAGGAAACTGCCAACCAGCACTGTCCTGGACAGCCCAATATTTGTGTAGTATTGAAAAGCTTTTGCCTTTTGGATCCTTCCATGAGAAAAGGCTAAAATTTTGGTGTACACATTTCTCAGGACGAGAACATACCATACATAGTTAAAGTAATGACTAGTGCTCTTAATCCCAGACACAAACTTCTCACTGAAGCTTTTTTGGGCTGGGTCATGTGATTTATTTGGTTTTCAGTACCTATATATAAAACTACTCGTTTTTTTTCCTGGTTCATCCTTACCCATATTCCAAAACCTGCACACTTCATAAGCTATTCTGGTTTACCACATAGCTTGGCACATTTTTCCTGTGATGTGAAAACAAACTTCAGCTTGGCTCTTGGTGGCCATTATCTGAGATGCGAACCTTCTCGTTTGATTGCTGGGCGGTCTAATTACCCTTTTTGGCATTCAAGCAAACCTGTTACTCAGAGACCTTCATGGGGTTACCCCAAACCCCCCCGAGCGGGAGTCCCCAGGGACCTCCACCTTCCCACATGGAGGACTGCTTGATTTTGGTGCTAAAAGTTTTGGCTTTGGGCAAAAAGCCTCATGGCCAGGCAGGGAAGAGTGAGCCTGATCCCGCTGGCTTGTTATCTGCTCTACCGCATTGCCCATATTCTGGCCCCAGAGCTTATGTTTGCTGTGAATAAATTAATAGTAAATATGTCCTCCGGCCTCAATAGCCCATTCGGAAAACTACTCTGCTCAGCCACACGCGTGACATCATCATAAATTTTAGTTTCACGAAAATAAAACCAGGATTACCTGCATTTTTAGCACTGGGAGAGGGGGAAAAAAACAACAAAGATGGGGCCTCCTCTGGGGGGTGGATGTAGGGTTTGGTGGGGGTTTTTTTCCAGTGCTCTTTAATTCTGACTCTCTTGCAGCAAACGGCCCCACATCGGCCGGACTCGGCTCCATGCCGCTTCTCAGGCTCCGCAGAGGCGCGTGCGCCCAGCTGCTCCCTAACAGAGCTCACACCCGAGCTGCCAGCCCCGTTGTTCTGCCCCCCGCCACGTCCCTATTGTTTGCGTCCCTCGCTGGTGGCATCACATCTTGCTCAGCCAAGCTCCTCCTGAGCGGGGGCCCAGGCTGTGGGGATTGATTTCTTTATTATTATTTTTGTAGTTATTATGCATGACTCCAAACGATGGGTGTTGGGGGGCCAGTTTTAGGTGCTGCCATCTGGAGCCGGTTTGCACAAAGAGGGTATCTAGGGGGGAGTTCTGCAAAGCAGGCGCTTTGGCAACACGGAGAAACGGGAGCCTGAAGGCCAAGAATCCGCATACAAAAACTTGCAGCCCGCTTTTTGTCCTTCTCATCTCTGTCAGATTCTGCCCCACTCATCGCAAGGTGGAGAGAAGGGGAACCATCAGCCAGGCACAGACGCTGCTCTCTGCAAAGCTTTCATGTTGGCAAGATGTTATCTTCTGCTTTGGCGCTGGGCTGCTCTGGGGCCTCACTTCAGGGCAGTGCTGTTCTCAGAGAGAAATGAGTTGTCGCTCAGGGCTGTCATCTTGCTGACAAGCATTGCAGTTTGTGGTATAACAGAACAGCATGGGAGCATCGTATCCATCAGCTCTGGTCGGTGCTCAGCATCCTCTTCTTGTTAAATATTGTCGTCCTTCTTTTATAGGAAGCCGGGAGAACCATGCAGCTAGGATTCCTATCAAGTGTCACCAACTAAGTCACTTTTCAGCAGGATGATCAATGCTTCAGTAGGCTCTGTTTGTTCCCAGCTCTGGTTTCCAAGCTCACCTCCTGGCTAGCAGATGTCGGCTAAAGCACAGCATCTCTCCAACCATCCCAAGCTACCTGCCCCTCTGCTAACCCACCTTTGCCAGGTCCTCACTGGCACGGCCAACAAATAGCACATACCTCCTACGTGCATTTTAGTGAGACAAAAAGGAAACAAGGTGCAGCCGCATCACTTGGACCCCATGGCACAAACAGCATGGATGTTGTGCTATCCCTGCTGCATACAGGAGAAGGGCAGGATCCCAACCCTGCAAAGCTGTGTTGCTCAGGTCATGGGATAGGAAGGGGTCATTCTGATGGGGGCTTGGCTTTCGGTTCAGAGATGAGATTGAGCAGCCCCACATGTGGAATCAAACACGTGCCTTTGGGATAGCCAGCTCCTAGGGCCACTCCAGCACACAGAGACGGAGATTGTGGAATGGCTTTCTGCTTCTGATTCCCCTCAAGAAGCCACTTCTGCAGCCTTGGACCCCAAAGAAGAAGCTCTCCTGGGTTGTGCCAGGCACATCATCTGCTGCAAGCAGAGCAAAGCAAAGTGATGGTCTCCTACCTACCAGCAACATCTCCAGGGGTGGTTACCTTCCCAAGGTCAACTGCTCTCCTAGATCTGGAGGACTGAATGCTTTGGACACATTCTAGCAGAGAAGTTTTACCTTTTTACTGGAGTTTGCCTACAGCCACAGAGCTCCAAAGCTCCAGCCAGCTCAGTAATACCGGCTTGGCTCCTTAAACATACATAAAACATTCAAACATACAACAAATAAACAGACACATTTTGTGCTCATCCAGCAGGGCTTAACACCTTTACAAAGGGATTTCTTTGATACTTAAGCAATAATAGATTGGCTTTCATTTTCTTAAGACTTGACTTATATCAACATATCTGTTCAAGTACTACACTTCCTTTTATGAAACGCTGGAATTTTTTCATGCTGAAAATGCTTTTACAGCCAAGTCCTCAGTTGTGCTGGCATTTCTTGTGTCTTGAACTCCAAACTGGCTAACCGCAGTCTCAGAATTCCCAAAGGAAATAATGAAAATTCCTAAAATCCTTGGCAAGGAAACAGTTGAAATTTTAAATTGAGTTAATCGTTTTAGCGAAAATGCTTGTAATAAAATAAATATGGGGATCTGGGGTGAGGAGGGGGAGAAATCTGCATCAGAAATGAGCGTCAAAGGAAAAAAGAGAGAGGGGAGAAGGTCTTCGAACAGGAAGCCTTCACTGCTGCGTTGCAGTATTTTGTGTTGAGGATGGCTGAAAACTCATGTTGAAAGGAGACTTTTGTTGGGTTTTCTGGTGCTGTGGTGCAAGCAATTTGCTCGAGATCCCTCTCGGTGCTTCAAGATTGCTCTGGTCCTAAAGAATTGGCATGGACAATGCCTGGTGGCTGCAGTGGCTGCTAAAAGGTTTCTGTGGGCAGAAACCATGTCGATGCGACTGCCCTTCTGTGACACCAGGATGACTTAATTAAACATCTAATCAAAACTATCATGATTTTTGTCTCTTCCTTTCTTTCTAGCTTATGTAAAAGCTGGCTACAAGAACACTCCGGTATCAGATCATCTAAGCAATTAATTCCCAGATGATCAGTTGTTGGTCTTCACCATATCATTTCTCCCCAACCTTTTTAGGTGAACAAGCAAATGGGAAAGAACAGCAACAACAGCAAGAGAAGGGCACAGTGACAGGTGGCCAAGCCCCAGAGCTCTGCACCTCACATCACTGGTGTTTCGCAGCTTCCCCTGACAGCTTTGCAAGGCACTGCTTTGTTACTTGCTCTTTTGTAACAACCGGCACACTGACCAACCCATGCTGCACAGGAAGAGTTGAGTATTTCTGGATTCACTCCTTCCCCAAGCCAACCATCCATCTGCTGGGAAATCTCCAGCATCCAAATATTCCCGCTTCTGTGCCACGTACTGCAGTGTTTGTTCATCGCCATCTGGGGCTTGGAAAAACACAACAGCTGGGCTCAGAGTAGCAAGCAAAGGTCCACAGCCTCCATGGGGTTTGCCATTCCCTACTGAACACCCACCAGCATCTTCTATTTGCAAGCTCTGGGAGGCCAGCAAATGACATGACAGTCATATCCATGTTGAAATGACACCCCACAGGCAGCCCCTTCCCACTTGCGCTGTGCAGCCTTGTCTTACAGGAAAGACCATAAAAGACTTTACCACAAGATATAAGGCTGGCAGCACTTGGCCAAGCCAAAGGATCATCTGGACTATAACTGTGCCTCCACCCACAGGCAGTGCTAGGGATGGGGCGTAGGAAAGGATTGCGCATGGAAATAGCAACGGGGTCCCTTCTGGAGCTCTGCTCTGCGGTAGATCTTTACACTTTCTCCAGAGAAATACACTCATCTTTTTCCAATCATGATGCAAAATCTGTTGGTATCAATTTCAGTTTTCTCTCCAGGCCATTGTGAGCAGTTGGTGTCGCAGAAGCCAGTGAGCATCCCTGGCGTGATAACTGCATGCAGCTGGTGTTGGCACGAGAAGGACCCATGCTTCAGAGCACAGAGCTTCTGCCTTGAGACCTGAAATACAATCAGTGCGATATTGCAGCTACCAGGTTCCTGACCTGCCCCAACTTACAAACAGAAAGCAAGCATCTCTCTGTCTGCCTGAGCCATCTTCCCTTAGTACACCAGGCAGGTGCATTAGCCTCCTCCAGGGCTTACATAGTCAGAGATCAGGCTCTTGATACCAATTGCACCTCTGCTCTTTGCTCAAAATATGGTTTTCCAAGGTTCTATGCCTCCAGAACATAGTAGGTTCAAGGCATTTTCAAGGAGGTCTTGCCCAACAAAAGGCATGTGTCCCACATGGTAGCACTGAGGATATTTTACCGAGTGACACCAAGTTTCCACTTCCTGCCAAGCACGTAGAAGAGCAAACACTCTCATTTCCCTGAGAAAGGGATCTCCCCATTTATACATAGGAAAGAAGTGATAATTGTAGAGAGAGCTTGGATATTTGCAACAATAAACAACCTTGAAAATAAAATATTATTATTATTAAAGAAAAAAAAAGCAGACTAGAAAAAAAAGCTCTAAAATATGATGTGAAGGTAAGGTCAGGAAAACAGAGGCAGCAGGGGTAACAAGTCAGATAAGATCATGCCACCAGTGAAAGCAGTTGAAAACGGAAATGGATATTGTTATAAACCTCAATTAATTTAATCTACTGCTTCAGTGAAAACAAACTATGACCTCAGATAAAACAAATCTCCAGCGAAACAAAGAACAAAGCTATTGCAGTCATGATTTACAGTTCAAAGATATTTTGTTTATTTCGTCTTCAGAGATCTTTGTTTCCCCTAGAGAGCATATGAATAATTAAAGGTGGTTTCTTACGCTGTGTTTGCTATTGCTCACTGCTGCCAACCCAAAGAGCGATGTGGGAACAATGGTAGGTTATTAGACTTGCTGGTTGCATGTTGCCTTCAGTAAATAAACCACAGGAATAAATGACTTCCCTGCAGTACTAGCAATCATAACTCTTTGTTTAAGTCAGGAATCTAAACGATGGGCTGTTGAAGACCTGTGTGGTTTTTACACTTGGGTTGTGTTTAGGGAGTACACGGTGAGGACCATGCTCTGCAAGCAGCCTCGATATCTGAGCAAACACCTGCAAGGTTGGAGGGAGTCAGAGCTGTCCCACCAAAAAGGCCCAGCTAAACTCCATATGTAGTGCTTAGAAAAGAGCAATAAAGCTGAGCTTATTTGGGGCTTATCTGCCCCAAAGAGGGATGTAACATCAGTTTCTTAAGCTGACCTATTGAGTGGCAACCCTAACCACTTCAGGAGTTTTTAAACAAGACGGTCTTTAAAGTCCCTTCCAACTAAAGCCATTCTATGATATATGGAGCACAGATAACATGCAATCCTAGCTCCCTTTTCTCCAAGCATGGGCTCTGCAAGCCACGCAGGCCCCCTCTGTGAACAGTGGAAATCAGGGAGCAAGTCTGGGAACACGCCAACAGGATTTAATACACATTTAAAGACTGAGCTGGGTTTCAATGGGGCCAATCTTTCCTTCAGCCTCAAAGAAAAGATCATTTCCTGAGACTTGTTACACATCCTATGGCCTTCAGGGAAGGGAGATGAGCCAGTGGACAGAGGGCACAGCCAAAACCACGTTTCAGCTTTTGAGATACCACTGACCAGCCCTAGTGAGCTGTTTAACTACAGAAATAAAGGAAAGGAAGAGGATTGCCTTTTGTCTGTGCACAGGGACAAAATGGGGTATCCAAGGAGGGAAATCAGATAGCAGAGGAGCACTGGCTGGTTGCTGGATGCTGGCAGGGACACTGCATGAGGCGGACTGCCTGTGAACTGCAGCGAGCACATAGCAGAAGTGATCCAGAAGTACCATCCCCAGGGACTGCAGAAGGAAAGTGTCTTCATTGTACCCCCACTAAGACACGCCAGGCACCTCACAAAACATGTGGCCAACATCCTGGCTGCAGTAAGTCCCAAATGCCGGTGGGCTCCAGCTGAGAAGCATGTGGAGTGCTGCTGACAGGGCAGAATGAGCGTTGCTGGAGGCTGGTGCAGGACAATGGCAGGACACTGGCAGGACACTGTGCCTCCCCGTGGCTGCCAGCCTGCTTGGGGCTGCTGGTCTGTGCCTGGTGTACAAGGATTTGATGGCAGGACACTGTGCCTCCCCGTGGCTGCCAGCCTGCTTGGGGCTGCTGGTCTGTGCCTGGTGTACAAGGATTTGAGCCCTGCTCCTGGAATGGGGCCCCCAAGGAACTGCCACAATTGAGAGAAGAATAATGAAAGCTCTGGTCTCAATGCGAGTTACCCTCTCTCCCAATGAGGTTTTGTTCCAGGGCCTCCAGTTTAACCCAAATTGACACTAACTCGGTGAAAGCCCCCAGCTGCACATTCCTTCCATACAGTTTTACAAGCTGCAAATGCAAAACCACAAACCAAGCTGGGAAATTAAAAAAAAAAAATTAAGGAAAAAAAAAAAAAAAAAAAAAAGAGGAGCCTGAACCATGCAGAGTCCCAGTGCCTTCCCTCCTGCCTCTGTTTCTGGCCATCATACCCCCGTTTCTGACCACTTTTCTGCAGCAGATTCTTGCCTTTGAAAACCCTCAGCCTCCCACAAACAGAGACTGAGCTCCTTGCTGAGTGCTAACCTGTCCCATCTCTGCCTCAGGGGAAGAAATCAGCTCCTGAACTCCTGATTGTCCCCAGCTGGGTTACAGTGTCTTCCTGGGGTTGGGTTTGGGGTGAGATGCTGGGATCCACAACCCACCAGAACCCCCCTCTCCACTGTCATAACTGCTTTCAAGCAAACAAACAAAAACCTACTAATGAAATCCAAGCACTGAACACTCAGCTCCTTTTGGACAAGGAAACCACTTCCCAGTTGGCCAGAACTGCTGAAACACAATCTGTGGGACTACGTGCTCATGAAACACCGCCTCGCTGAAGCTCTGCTCCCCAGAAAAACAGCTCACCTGGCTATGTGGGCAGAGGGAATGGGGATGAGTCACCTTCCTGGGTTATGCAAGTCACTGCAGCTCTGTCCAGACGTTAAACAGGTTGAATCCCATCCTGGTGTCCCATGAACCAGTGATGTGAAGACAAATGATATCTCACTGCCAGGAGATATGTGCTAATCTCCATCAGAAGAAACAGAGCTTTGGCCACCAGCCTTTGCCAATTGGGAGATAGATCAAATCTTTTCTGCTTTGCTTTTTCCATCTCCATCTCAGTAGTGCTAGCCCATCCTTCAGTCTCACCAGGCTGGTGGCACACAGACCAGCCCAAGACTTAACAAAGCTCTTGGTCCCCTTCCCATGGTAAAGAGATGTCAGAGAGGTAGGTTTGCCCAGGAAAAGGAAAACATCACATTGTAAAAGATCACATCCTGGACTAATGAGGTATTGCTGCTATTGAGGTGATTAATGAAGAAATATACACTTTCCAAGCCTAGTGCAATGCATACATTTTTGCTGCAAGAGGCAGCTCTCACGTCACCTAGTTCAACCATGTTGGAAATGGACTGTTGTCTTACACCAACTTTGCTCTGCACTGAGCAGAGCAGCAAAGTAGATGAATCCTCTTCTCTCTTGCTTCTCCATCCATACCTGATCTCCACCAGATGATTTGCAGAGCTTTTTCCAATTGCTTGCCTGGCTGGGAGCTGGCTGGAGAGCTGCACACGCCTACCAGTACCTCCCAGCGGGGGTGAGGGCTGTGTCATGCAACCAGGGCTGCCATAATAAAATGAACCATCCAAACAGGCACATGTGCATCTGATTGATCTGAGTCAATTTGGTCATGTTTCCACCCAATATCTGCTGCCCAGCCTCCAAATTTAGCTCCAGGCATGGAGGTGATTCTTCCTCTCTCTTTTTAGGTGAAGGTCACAAGAGCAGCCAAGAAATCACGGAGTCAGTGCTGGAGTCAAGGGCTGAGAACAGGGTGTTTTGGTTTGTTTTTCTTTCCCTTCTTCTGCTGTTTTCAAAGCGACTATTTTTTGGTATCTTCTGCTGCCAGCTCTATTTGGATACTGCTCCATCACACTCCAAGATCTGTAAATATCTGAGACTGCCCTGGTACATTCAGCAGCAATGAAAAGAGGTACTGAGCTAACCCTTGCACAGGAAGGTGATCAGGTTCATTAATACAATAGAGATAACAATGAAAAGTACAGTGCACCTACTGGTCTTCTCATTCTGCTTCAGGAAGGACAAAAGCACGCTAGGACAACAGCTGCTCTCTGAAGATGTGTTTGCATACCAGCATTGCTAATGCATAGAATAAACTGGATTTTTCCAATTGCTAACTATTTTAATCTTTTCCTTCTGCCTCTGAAATCAAGGGGCCGACAGAACAGAGTTGGCTCATGGTGTTTCCTTCTCCTTTTCAGTGCATTTTATGTAACATTAACCACAGGCAAACTCAGAGATCACCTTCTGCCTGAGGATGGCCATGGTCATTCCATCTCCCTGGGCACTTCTTCCAACAGCTGAGATCTATTGCAGTGTTGAAGGAAAGATGCTGTTTTCCAACACGCACTGCATTGTCCTTTGGCAACTCTGTCTCCTTCACCAGCCTTTGCCTGGGAGCCGTTCCTGGCATTTATCAGCTGAAGCAGGGGACAAGCCTTGATCTCCACATCAGCAGCTGCACAAAGGCTAAGCCATGCAGATCTCTGCTTGCTCTATGGTGGAGCCTACCTTGAAACCCTCCATTCAGCCTAGGCATTGCACTGCTGTCTGTAATTACACAACCACTGAAAATACCTCCTCCCCAGGGCCCAACCCAAAGACTTTTCAATTGAGACAAAGCACTTATCCATTATGAATTATCATTTACAGGCATCTCCCCACAGGTTGGCCTGGTGTCTTGGGCCTTGGTAAGGTGCATCTACTTTTCAAGGCATGCTATTCTGTCCTTATTTTTTTCCAGTAGTATACAGCTTGCTTTTTTTTTTTTTTTCCATCTTCAGCAGTCAAGGGACAAGCCTGGTCACCTTCCAGTGAGGGAGCAGAAGGCAGGAACCCAATGCAGGAGCCCCAAAGGATGGGTAGAACTCAATCAGCTGCCCAGAACACCAGCAAACAGGGCATGGGCAGACCCTTTTGAATAAAGCACAGTTTTCCACATCTCAGATCCTAGGGGCTGCGCATGGGCCAAGAGCCTGGTCCAGGAAGTATTCATGGGGGTAACAGGCATAAGAAGTGCAGGACCAACCCTCTGCTAGCTTTTCCCACTGCAGCAGGTAGCCCCAGTGTTCCATCACATCCGGGATCTCTCCTCTTTCCTACTCACCCCCAGTCAGTGCTCAGAGCACAAATCCTTTTTTTTTTTTTTAAACTTCAAAGTGAAACATTCAGTACCTTATTTATTTTGAAAACAATTTATAAGGGCAATAATAACATCCTTTGGCTTCTTGCCTTGATAGCCCCAGGCATTATATATGCCTCATTATTGCAACAGCACACACCCTGCCATGTACTAGTTATATAGGCAACTAGCTGTGCGCTCATTAAAATTCTGTAGGCATTGGCTGATATAACCATGTAGAAAACACGCAGTACTAGCAAGTCTGCATATCACTGCCGAGCGTAGAAAATGACTGTATAATAGGTCGTGTGGTTCAGCAACACGGCTCGGTATCCTGGACATCTGAAAATCTTTTGTGGTTCCAGCATCCCACACAGCCACGTTCCTGGACACAGGAGGTGGTGATACGAGCAGTAACGCAAGGAGGCAGTCGTTTTACACGGAGCTACGCTAGAATCAACACAAAAAAACATTTGCCTTTCATGGAAGGAGATAAATAAGGCAAAAAAAAAAAAAAAAAAAAAAATCAAAGCTGCTGTTAAAGAAAATTTGGGGAAAAAAGCCAGAACTTGGAAACCTTGGCCTCTCAAGTGCAAGAGAAACGCCCCTCAAAATGGCCAAGAAGAAAAATGCACAGAATGTCCTTGCATTGTAAAGAGTAATTGCACTGGAAAGGAGCTTTAAAGTAAGCAAACATGACTTCCAATCCATATTAAGATTTATTGACCCTTAAAGTCAATATTCTCTGCATTAAGGCCAAGGTTAACATTGACTTTGAGGCCAATGAGAAAGCTGTAATGAAGTGCAGGTTAAGAGGCCCTCACAAAACTATCTATTTTTTTTCAGAGGGGATTGAAAGTCCCCACACAGGATCAGCCTCATCTTCCTCCATATTTCAAAGCCAACCAGATCTGCTAGGCTTTCTCCAGAATCCCAGCCATTTCAGTACCATGCCAAACCAATAACCCATTTGGAAAACACTTCCATAGAAGCATACTCAACCTCTGCCCTACAGTAACTCTGCTCTGGTTGTGGTCAGGACCTGTTCATCTCAATTCAGTGTAAACACAGACAGAAGGAAAACTTGATGCCTGCTGATGACAATTTAAGAACTCAACAACACTGTAGAAAAAGCCAATATTTATGAAATTCTGTCCTTTGACAACTCTTGCTCTAGAGAAGAGCAGGCAATTCCTACTCAGGGGAAAGAGTAGGCATATGTTGTAAAACCAGAGGTGTACAAAGCATTTCTTTTGAGTTAATAATGACATTACTGCTCACTTAATGAGAAAGGGACCTGTCCTGGACTGTCATATCCCAGCCTCAGGATTGCCAGTTTACCATTTCCTTTCATTTCACCATGAGATGTTAAATGGACAGAAAACAGGCAAACCCAGAAGACTGAAAATAAAAAGGAGTTACCCAGCGTCTGCTCTGAGCTGTAATGCTGTGCTTTCAGAATATCCATGCCTGCAAAGAAAACAGATTTCTGAAGTTGGTTTGGGCACTGGCCCAAAGCCTTACTACACCTGCAGAAGGGCTGGTGTCCCAGATGCGGTCTGCTCTCCCCAGTATTACTAATCAGGCCAGTAAATGATATGACCTCTCCCAGCAATTCTTGGCTTCCTCAATACCGATCTGCCAAACCTTCATTAGCAAGGGGTGGGGAGCACAGCTGGAGAGAAATGTGATTGTTATGCTCCTGGTGATCGGGCAGTGCGACACACCTCACCATTCACTGCATGCAAGTTTTTGGAGCCCATGTGAGATTGCAGTGCTGCTAAGGAGCATGGATGGCTTTGGAGTGCAGCAACACATTTCAGCTCAGGCCCAGAGGCACAACCTACTTTTTAAACTACTTTGAATAAAGTTGCAATGATTTCCCTGGGACTTTGTTAGTATTGTGCATTTTTATGTCCTTCCCCAGCTGCTTGCTTTCTCCTTGTGTTCATTAAGACATTTGGTTTTGTTTCAAGGCCTGGGCAAAAGAAAAATAGCTGTATATATATATAAACAGACTATTAAAATACAGAGCACCATGTACTGGCACTGAAGAATTTGTAGTGTTATTCAAACATTTTTAGGTTCAGTGGGGCTGTCGTTACGCTCAGAAAACATCTCAAGCCCATCTCTTACCAGTTTTCTCATCAAGGTCTTGTTTACCCATACTTCATTTTTCCTTCCCCAAGAAGTGCCCACTTTGGGTCAGATCCTGCCGTCACAATTGTCTTCTGTAGGAGTGAAGTTCACTCATGGATCTTGAGAAAATTGCTCCCTGGTGACTGCTTGGCACTCAGTCATGGGCGGACTGCTAGCCACCTCCCTCTGAACCTCTGTGTTTGTGCCTTGCGGCAGAATCATTCTTTAATCATCTAAAATAAGCAGCACCTCAGCAGGGCCTATGAGGCATATCCAGGCTGCTTCATTATGCCAGAATTAGTCAAAAAAAGAAAAAAGGGAAAGAAAGAGATAGATGGACAGCATGTACCAAATGGGAGCCCAGCCCCCTTGCAGCAATAAAAGCATGCAAGCCATGCTCCTATCACACAGGTCTTAGAGAAAGGAGAGGAGGACCTGATACCCACAACCCAACTGAGCCCCATGCAGTGGCCCTTCAAAACGCAATCCATAAGAAATCAGTGCCCAACCTCAACCTTTATTTAGCTGCTTTTTACCATTACCGCATAACTTGGCACCATGGGCATGGCCCTACATGGACTTGGAGAGCGCAAAGAGCAGGGAGGAGAGTAGGCTGTGCAGTTTTCCCACACTTTCTTAGAGAACTCATTTTCTTCTCCCAAATGACAAACAGAAAAACCAACAACAGGAGGAAAAAAGCTGTTGCCATTCACTTGCTCTGGGGAGGATGTGAAGGACACCCTGGCTGCAACTACTTCATCCTAGCAAAGCAAGATAAAGCCGTTATCATTTCCACACTGTTCTGTTTTCTCCCTTACAGATGTCACTATTAATTTCTTGCAACAAATACCCAATCAGAGAATTACAGAGTCGCAGAGTGGCTTAGGTTGGAAGGGACCTCAAAGATCATCTCAGTTCCAAGATTTATGCGTATATTTGAGCCATGTACTGCAAAATTACAAACGCGTGCAACAGAAGCACTGGTGAACATCCCCACCTCCAGAACAAGACAAGCAGCAGAACGCTCAAGGTGAGGCTTCAGCTTTCTGTGTGATGAGATTGTTCCTCTAAAAGGCACAACAAAAAAAATATATATAAAAATAAAGCCAGTCCTTGGGATGAGTCACTGTGAAACGTGCCAGTTTCCCCCCTCGCAAGGCTGAGCAGCCTCGCACAATGCCCTGGGGCACAGGCTCCTCATTTGGCAGGGCTCAGCCTGCAGAGGGAATACCTTTACGCTGGAGAATTTGGCTTGTAACAAGGCTTTTCAGGAACATGGCAATTGCCCACGTGAACGCATGGCTTCCTGCATTAATATGCTAAAGAGACAAGACAAGCATCTTTAGCTACAGCTGAGGACTAATTAAGACTGCTCTTTTACAAATATTGCATGGTTCATTCCATTCTTCCCCGATTAAGAACAAAGGAAGAAAGAAGTCATTTATTGTCATGAGTCACTTCAGATACAATGGAAGGAATTCCAACAGATGACTGAGACAAAACAAAAGCTGACATTATGAAAGCCGTGTCTAAACACTAATTTAAACTGTCAACTTGCTAGTGAGGAAGGTTCATGACAGAGGGAGAATTAAAACTTAAAAGAGCACATAAATCATTGAAGAGATTAGCTACATGTGATGGGGCCAAAGTACGCCGCCTGGGAGCTCACTGAATGGGAGCAAGTTGCCTCTCGGTTTGGGGGTGAATGCTGTGTTTTGCCAACAGTCGTGGGCTAAGCGGAGTGGTTTGGGCCATTTTCCCAGAACTGGGAGCTGCATGAGTCAGTGTGTTACTCCCAGGCCCAGCAGGTGAGCATCAGGCAGTGGCCCAGTACTAGATAACATCTAGCCTAAGCTTCCCTGTGACTTATCAGTGAGTGCTTGATTTTGAAACAGAGCCAAAATGGCTTTGGGTCACATCCGGAGCTGCTGTGAATAGCTACAACTGGAGACTTCCTTCCTACACATAAGAACATTCTTCTACAGATTTTCAAGCAAGCATATACATTTCACCCTACGCTTTTCAGACTGGTGCACAGCCTCCAGCCACTGCACACAGCTCTACAGCCCAGCTTATCCTGTGCAAGTCTTCAAAGGGCTGTGGGAAATAGTTCAGCAAGATGAATGAATACTGGGACTCTAGACCATCTGAAGTCTGTCTTTCCCACTTAGAATCACAGAATCATAGAATCAGTTGAGTTGGAAAGGACCTTTAAAGGCACTCTGGTCCCACTCCCCACAATGCACAGGGACACCTGCAGCTCCATCAGTTCTTAGAGCCCATTTCCTGACCTTGGCTGTCTGCAGGGACAGGGCACCACTGCCTCTCTGGGCAGCCTGTGCAGTGCTCACCACATTTGTTTACTTGTGTCTAATACTCCCACAGCAGAGAAGCCATTACAAATTACCAAGGAAAAACCATTCATGCTGATGGATTTATATAGGTTTAGAGTCTAGGCTAACTACTGATTAGCCAAGTGACCCTGAAATCCATGAAAGCAAAAGCTCCATCTTTTCTCCAGCTCAACACAGACTGCATGCCTCCTACAGCAGAAAGACACCAGTAAGTCTCTAGCCACAACCCCATCCTCTCAAAGTTCACTTTAGTCAAAAGTCAAAGGCTAGGAAAATATTTGATTAGGTGCTGAATTAGAAAGCTTTTGAAAAGGCTATCATTCACCCTGAGATACAAACATTTAACACCTCACCTTACAGGCTGATGGGCAAGATGATCTCTTACAGACACTAGCAATGAAGAAATCTCCCATCCTACTGTACTGCTGCAGCAATTGAACAGATCAACATGATAGGAAAAGGTGTTACACCAGAGGCATAACAACAGAAGGATCAGCACAGTAGAAAGGTGCTATAAAGGAAAGGAAGATTGCTTACCTGTATTAGAAGACTCCAGGTTTGCAGGAGAAAGCTCTACCAAGGATGGCAGTCAGCCCTTAAATGGGGTCTAAGAGAGGTGCAGCCAGGCTCCACCCCTTCTGATCGCACAACTGAACTGCCTTCACCTGTGCTCCTAGGGCTGAGTCTTTTCCCCAGCTGCTCAATCAGTGGTTCGGGCCGTGACTCAACAGTTCACATACAACTGCTCTTCCATGGATAGGTATATTAGTGCGGACAGAGCACAGGCTCTCTCTAACTGTCTGAACATCATGCCTAAGTTTAATGGAGAGACTGCATTGCAATGGTCCAGGCCTTCACCTCCTCAAAGAGCTGCTGGAATTAGGTCGCTCTCTGCGTTGCCTCCGATTCAGGCAGAAATTCAAAAAGTCAATTATAAAATAAATAAAAAGAGAGAAAGTAAATGTGATGCAGGGCCCTTAAACTTAGAGGGATGAAATCACTGTGGATGTTGGGGAAATCTTTGCTATGAGTTTAAGAGTGAACCCCTTCCAAAATCCTTGCATTTGAATGAGCTTGTTAGAGAGCAACAGATTTTCTTCTTCCCGCCCTTGCCGTGAAAATCAATATAGCTTTGGTTATATTACTGTTGTCTGCTAGTGTGACATTTGTTCTTGGGATCCATGGCCATTAGTACTGTTGTGCAAAGCACCACAGAGAGTCTGAACAGCAGGACTGACCTGCCCTTTGTCTGCAAGAGGCAAAGAGCACAAGTGAACAAGAGGACAAAAATGGCCGCAAATGAGATTGTGGGTGGAACATTTAGCTGTGTGAATGAGGGAGTCCCACTGTGTCCATTAAAGATGTTCTCCAGACAGCCTACAAGAATTGACCATCTCCTGGATGAGGGGCACCTAGATGACCAGGATAAAAATGATGACAGGTTATGGACCAGAATGAAGGAAATATTGGTAATGCTGTCTTTGGCATACAACGAAGAAACAGTGGAACACAGAAAGAAAGATGAAGACCCATTGCTTCATCCATACTGGTCATCTGAGGAGACAGATCATGGAGCCATTCTTGGAGTTGAGAACAAGGCTGGCAATTCCACAGCAGAGAGATCCCAGCTGATTTTTTATGGATTGATAACATTAAGTGGAAAAGGAAGCGGTCCAATGTAGAAGATAGAGTAGGACAAACTCAGGGCAAGATTGCAAGGTAAACAGAAACAACAAAAGCAAGCAGAATCATGAAATCCCAGGGAGGCAAGACTTCATGAGGAAGGATGCAAAACTTTTCTCCCAGAGGAAAGAGGAGGATGAGAGAACTGGACTTGCTCCAGCTTCCAGATGTAAGGATCCTATTCAGGACCATTGAGTATGGGGTGAGGCCAGTGCCCTGGCAAAGGCAGATCACCCAATGAGGGTATGCTTTGTGCATTTTGGTTACCTTTCTTCAGAGCCTTCAGTGAGAAAGGTGGAGCTTTGTGAGAACCCACCATAGTCGATGGGGTCACATGTTGGGTTGATGGCTCATGCCAAACCCAGCGTTAACGTTGGAGGTGCTTTCCCATAAGCCTTGGTTCAGCAGTACTGCAGTGAAGGGGTGAATCAGGCCTTCTCACATTGACGTCAGTGAAGTTACACCCAGGGTAAAATTAGCCCCAGGACAGTTGTTCTGACACTTTCACAACAGCACTTTTTGGGGTTTTGGCTTAGTTTAGCCTTTCTTTCTTTCCCTCTTTTATTTTTTTAAGTGATTCTCCATTAAGCCTGCTTTCTACAGCATGGAGAGGGAGGGAGACGGCCCTGACCGCTTCATGTGTATGGATCATGAGCAATGTAACTGTGCTGACAAACAGATCATGCTTCGGAGATCCGAGCCTGAGTGTTACCTTATGTTTTAGCTGCTCCACTGGCTCCCACGCCTGGGACCATTTGAATTTCCCACCAGCTCAGCCCAACTATTTTCCACATATTTTAGGTGCTGAATTAATTGTGACCTCAAAGGAACGACATTTCCAGTCCGTCAGTTGAGAGCAAGACAAGTTGCCAAGCTTTTCAAGGGTCATTCACCCACATCTGACATGTGGATGAACATCGGCCCCACGAGGTTATTTGAGGACCCATCTGTACATGCTGCAATATGAGGCCAACGTGAGTACCCTACATGTGTCGATCGAATGGAGATCTGCAAATATATGTGCAGTTGGCAGCATTTTGTGCTCAGCTCCCATCCGTGTTTGTAAACACTGGAGAAAGAGACCCAAATCTGTGTCCAACCCCGAGCAGTTACAGAACATACTGTAATTCTGTAATGCGAAACAGAGTGGCTCGCTAACCGTGCAGATCTGGAGAGAATTCCTGACACGATCCTTTTACGTATTTTATGTTAATCACTTCCATCTCAAGAACACACGCAAACAATACTCTATTAGACGTTCCCTTTGGCACTCGGACAGCAGTGCAAGCTGCCGCATGTACCCATGTGGCGGCCGGAGCAGCCGCAGCAGGGATGGGAGGCCTTCGGTGCATGCTGCAAACAGGAAGAAACCAAAGGGTAATGTGCAAAGGGCAGGGACGTGAGCACCACGTCCTCCTTTGGGTTTCTGTGCAGGTTTTCCTGTGGGTTTTTCATAGAATCATGGAACAGTTTGAGTTGGAAGAGACCTTCAAGATCATCTGCTCCAACTCCCTTGCAGTGGAGTATGTGTACACCCACAGCTCCATCAGGTGCTCAAAGCCCCGTCCAGCCGGTGTCTCCAGGGATGGGGCATCCAACAGCCCTCTGGGCAACCTGTGCCAGTGCCTTACCACCTTTATGGTTAAAACTTTTTCTTTATATCCACTCTAAATCTCCCCTTTCTCCAGGAGACCGTGTCTCTGGCTGCCTGCCCAAGAGAGCTCATAAACATCAGAATGTTGCCATGGTCCCAGAGACCCCAAAGCACTTCTGCATTGGAGTAGGAAGGAGAATTTCCCAGCACAGAGCTGCAGATCATTGTCTTGAGCACACGTCCTGCCTTGGGTGGAACACAAAGGATCTGTACCTTCCTGGTCAGGTTTCATTCCTTTGCTGTAGTTTACAGAGTGGTATGAGTGATGTGTGATTATTGAACTCTTCAAATAAGCCTTTGCTGCTTTTGAAATCAGCTGGGAAATATTTTCCCAGTGGAAAGAAAGAGGCGGAATTACCTAAGAGCATGGATGTGCACAGAGCTGCAGCATGGTTTTATTGCAGCCTTTGACACCAAAATCGTCTACAGAGTGGAGCTGGGACATCCTCAGACACTAAGGGGACAAATCCTGCAAGACAGGCAAGAGTCTATAAGGATCTCAGCATTGCTCTGCAAAGAGCCTGGAAGCAAGAAGAGAGATGGAATGGGAGAGGAGGCATTCACTGCATTTGCAGGAGCAAACGCTGCAAAGCAGTGTCGGAGGAGATGGGTTATTTCTGCTCAGGATGTACTTTTGAACAATTAAGAAGCAGCCCTGACTTTGAATAGTACTGCTGAAACAGAATCCACTCCAACATTCACTGGCCCAAATGTCTTCGCTGAAATCATGCTGTTTCCCTATTGTTATTCAACAATAAATCCTGTCCTCTGGGAAATGCGTATAAATATGAATTTAAGAGTTCCCACATACAAAGAATCTCCCTTTTTCACCCTCTCAGAGATAAATAGCTCAGAAATCTTCCTACAAATATGTGCTTTTCTCTCTCCTTTTTTCTTTAATGCTGTAAAATGTTTCCATAGGAAAGGGAGAGCATCCGGACACTGCAAGGACACAGCATGATGAAGAGAAGCTTTAGGATCTGCTGGATGGTTTCCTTCACCCCACTTCTGAGGGTTTAAGCATCTCTGCACAGCTGATCCTAGCTGAGTTGTTTTGTTCTAGAGCTGTTTGGGAAGAGTGACCTGGCCCTATTTTTGCAAAAGGTTTCCAAAAGATTGCAAAAGCTAGTGCAGTTTTTGCACTACTGGTTTCTTCTCAATTTTCCTGAGTCTGAGCTGGACAGAGAGGCAGCACAGGGGCTGCCCATGGGGCTCTAATTGGCTTCTTCATCTGGGGAAGCACTATGCAGAGATGCTTCTGTAAGTTTCGTTCTATGGCTGATGGGAGGGAAATGCTGCCACCTCCAAAGTCTATATCCTTCATCCTCCCATGGATATTAGAATCATAGGATCATGGAATCATTCAGGAAGAGACCTCTAAGAACACCAAGCCCCGCTCCAGACCACCCCTTCCATGCCCATTGACCATGTCCCTTGGTGCCACATCTCCACAGCTCTGGAACACCTCCAGGGATGGGAATTTCCCCTCCTTCCTGGGCAGCCTGCTCCAGTGCATCGCTACTCTATCTGAGAAGAATTTTTTCCTAATGTCCAACCCAAGCTGTGGCAGCCTCTACCCTATGGTACATGGGGATCAGAGGGCAGCAACATAAGGGACATCTCAAAACATCTGAATTCGTTCCCCACAATTCACCCCAATAATATTGTCTTCTAAAATAAACCCTAGTGGGGATTTCTCCAGGGAAGCAAAGCTTGGCTGCCAACCAACACAAAGGCAAGTGGGTGCTCAGCAAGGAGCGATGCAGTACAGCGGGTGATGAGCATTCCCAACCCCTCTGCACATTCAGCAGTCAGGTTGGACACGGTCTCTGGGAGTAACTCAGAAATGCCCCAGGCACTAGGAGAAATGTTGAAAGTAATCCAGCTAAAGCTCCACCTGGAAAGCAGTGGGTGGGAAATTTAAGAGCTCGGTGATTGGCATGCCAAGAACGCGCAGATGAGATAGCTGGAAGGAGGGATCCCATAGGAGCTGGTGTTCTTGCTGCAAAGGAAAATGCATGTGTTTTCCCCTGCCCATATCTACATGTCTGTCTCTCCTGGATTTTAATCAACACTCTAATAACCTGATGAAGAACTTCTATCCAGTGTGATATCCACAATTACTCATTTCTCCCAACTGTCTCTACCTCTATCAGTATTTATTTAGCTCTAGCTCTGCCCAGAGGTTTTCACAGAACTTCTGGGGGAGAACTGCTGAGTTTCTATGACTTGTTCCAAGGTGCTGGCAGTACTGAGGGAGCGCTGGCCATTCCCATTGCCCATGCTGTGCAACGCTCACCCTGCTCCCTTTCCTTCCCCGCAAAAAGCCAGAAATACCACTTAAATCGCCACTGTTCCCTATGATTTAATTTCATATCAAGGCTCAACAGCTACAGCTATTTACAGCAGTCCCCTGTTAGGTGATCACAGCTCACCCTGCATATTTATAAATTTGAAATCGATTTAATGGTGTAAGATCGTCCCCAAATTCAGCATCTCTTCTTGCAGCTGGTGTATAGATAGGACGTGTTTACTTAAAGCACTGGAAGCTCAAATATTTAGCTTGTGGTTTCAACGGCTGAACAATCTGTACTGTGCTTGGGGACTACATGTGCATCTCTAAGGGAGAAGAGCTCTGCAAATGAAGGCGCAAACATGTTTGTCAGCACAGCAGAGCCCCCCCAGTGCTTCTCGCCTCCCTGAATGCAATGTTTAAGAGGGCATGAATTAATACAAACAGCCTGCTGATGTCCATTTGACAGAATATGTGGGAAATAGAGTTTACCTTGAATTTACGAACTGGGAAGGCTATTTCTCATGGTGATTAATGGTGAGTCACGGAGCAAACCTGAGGCCATTCGCAAGCCCATGCACTATACGTCAGGTGTCGTGGGAGTGAGAACAGTGGAAGAGCAAAGAAAGGTCTCATGACAGTCTGTTAACTAATTTTCATGTGCCAAGTGAAGACGTGTCCTGGAATTATGCAAAACTATGCTTAGCAATGCTGATCGTCTCCAAAGAGAGCTTTGTAAGATGCTGGAACAGGAAGAAAAATACACACAGGTATAAAAGCACTCTAAGAAAGCAATAACTTACACAACTTTGGAGGGATATCCGACAATACATTTACTGCCAGCTGGGGACTGAGATGTATATCCAGAAGGCTGACGAACAGCAGGCTGCCCAGCCTTGTGCTTCTGCTTAAATACAAATGCAATAATCGCTCTTGCATGGCTTTCCAGGGATTTTACCTTGGGGAGCCAATGCTCCCACACTGGGAACCCTGCACTGGGCCATTCACACATGGCAGATCTGCTTCCAGTGCAGCCTGAAAGATCAGCAGAATCCAGAGATACAATTTTGGGGGCTGCTTTTTGGAATACTGATTTGTGCTGATGATAACACCAAGGAAGAAGGCAAATCCTCACATCCTCAAGCATACAGAGAAGACAGCAAGGAAAGGTACCAATGTGCAGCATGATGGAGTGGGCAGCTGACCAATGACACGATGGAGCTTGGGCTGAAGATTGCTTTTGTGCACAAAGGAGTATAGCATTTAATTCAACAAGGCTTGTTTTCCTGGTCAAAATAAGCTGTGTATCATGCAGTCATAGAATCATAGAATTGATTGAGTTGGCACGGACTTTTAAAGGTTTTCTGGTCCAAATCCCCTGCAATGAACAGGGGCACCTACAGCTAGATGGACAGGACTTTAGGGTCATAGAGTCATAGAATGGCCTGGGTTGAAAAGGACCACAATGCTCAAATAGTTTCAACCCCCCTGCTATGTGCAGGGTCACCAACAACCAGACCAGGCTGCCCAGAGCCACATCCAGCCTGGCCTTGAATGCCTCCAGGATAGGGCAGAACTCATTCTTTTACATGTATCAGTAATCTCTAGTGGGCTCCAAAGGGCCTCCTACTTGTCAAAACCCTGACACGGGCTTAGATCCAATATTCTATAGAGTAGCAACACAGGACCAGTGTTATCTCACCCCATGGTCATCCATCACTTGGTCCTATGGCTGAGTAACATTGGGAAGATGCCTCACATCTTCATGGAGTACTTCTCCATCCCATGCCTCTTTTTTGGACACTGCACAAAAGAAAGGAGAATTACATTCCAAATGACCCTTCAAAACACCCTCCAGTTGAACTACGGTACAATAAAAGCTATCACGGCCAGGCAGCATTACCATCAAATATCCACAGGGCAAACAAACCTACTGCCATACACACAAGTTTCATTCATGAAACAGAAGAGAAAAAAGGAAAAAAAAAAATAAGAAAAAAGAAAGAGGGGAAAAATGAAAACAACAACAAAAAAAGAATACTGCTACAGGGTCTCTCCAATAGAACAGGGACACAGTTTAGTGCTGTCTATATGGCAATGCAGCAAAGGCCCAGAGGACATGCTGTCCCAGCACTGGGGCTGCCAGCATCCTGACAGAATTAGGAAGTCTTTTCTCACAGTTGCCCTGTAGACATGAAATTACACAAAGAAAGACTTCATCAGGATCTCAAACTAAATATAGTCAAGTGGGGAGAGTGGAACATTCAATTTTCGCTCTTGGCAAGCAGCAGGGCTTCGCAACCTTTAGGATATTGTTTTAACAAAGCTGGAATCCCACACGACTGTGATTCTGAGAGCTCAGCACCTACAAGGGGCAAAAAACCATGTGAAATTAAAATCTTCACCTGGAAAAACCCTGAAAAACACTGAAAAACTGCCCCAGTGGCAAAGTTCTCACCCAGCTAAAACTGCCTCTGTCAGTAGGAATGAGGGCTGGAAAATTCTTGGCGTCAATAAGAGCTTTGTACGAGCAAAGATCACAGGGTCAGAGCCAAATTGATCACTTGCAGCTCTTAGAAAACTGTGGATAAGACAGAAGAAGTGGTGCTGAGCCTGTAACAAGCTTTTCTGAGTGATCAAGGTCTGTCAGCATCTTGGCTGGGGCTCGTTCCTGGTGCAAGAGCCCTGTTCTGCTCATCTGAGAGCACCTCAGCATCACTGGTCCTGCAGCATGGCAGGGCTTCAAGCTCGGTATTCCTCATACAAGAAATACTTTGCTGTTCTCTGCATATATAGGTGCCATCAAGGCAGTCAATTGTACAGTCAAGCAGCTTGGGCAATTATGTGGACAAGAAGTGGAATGGAAGCAAAGGAACGGTGACTGAGACTTCTTTTCAGGGCTATCATATTCTGTTTCTGCCTGTTCTGCACAGGGAAATAGCACATAGCACCCACAAGACAGCAGAGGGCCAGCTTTCATGGCCAAAAAGGCAAAGGCAAATGGGTGCTCAGCTCAAGCACATAACAACTCACATGGGGTTAGGAGTTAGGCATGTAGAGGCTTTCACGAATCTAGCTTTGGTCTTGTCCTTCTGCTTGTCCTGGATCTCTGTAATACCTCATTCCTAACAAAGAATCAGAAATCCCACACTCATCCGCACAGCATCCATTCAAAAGTGAATGAATCCAGCACGTGGGGTGGTAAGGGGCAGGAAATCCCAGCAACAAAAAGGACACATTAAGAGATAGTGGAGCACGCAGAAGGAGAAACATCCAACCTGTAAACGATGTCTCCTATTTCCCCAGCAGTCACATCAGTAAGGGTGGGACCTTTGATGGAAATAACTCTTCCATGGGAATGCTGCACAGGGCGAAGCTTTCACAGGGCATCCCACCTCGCCTGTAATGGAAAACCTGAAATAGCATTTTGAAGACATCTCCCATTAAGCGCACTGCCTCCAACAGATGTTCAGGGCAGAGGGAGAATGACCGAACACAGCTGAACTGAGGGAGTTTCCAACGCAATGGGAATATCCATGGATTGGAGAGGAAAAGATGCACAGCCTCGAGCAAGTGTTTGAGATGGGTCAGTCAAGCGAACCAGGTGAAATAAAGGCAGATCCATTTATTCTGATGAACATTTAGGCACAGACATATCTGTGCGTTGCTGTGAGCATGCAGAGCCCTCCGGGTTGCATTCTGCTGTCCCAATTCAGGCTGTGCCATGGGACCTCAGCCCCAGCAGCTGGCAGCTGGGACTGGTGAGGGCTGCAGCACTCCGCAAACATCACTCTTTTAGGAAAAACATCAGCAAACAGGAATCACGTGCCTCACTCCTGGAGCTGAAGGCGTGAGAAGGGCTTGAAAAAAATAATAATAAAAATTCTATTCATTGAAGAAAAGCAATCCAGAAAAGAAACCAAAAAAGGAAGCAGCCCTGATGCAGATCCCCCCCCCAGAGCACTGCAGGGCACTGCTGGCAGCACAGTGGATTTGGACAACTGCAGCAGCCTGGGCTGGGCTGCCTTGGCCTGAGTGTGTGCTGGTACCCAGCTCTATGGAGAAGTGCAGGGACACCTCCCACCAGCTCAGGCTCCTAGGGTCCCTTCCATGGCCTGGGGCACCTCCAGGATGGGGGACCCACAGCAGTGCCAGCACCTCACTGTATGAGTGGCAGCAGGATGCTGTAGCAATGCTCTTCTGCAAGCATGGCACCACCAGGGACAAAGTGACACGTGGGTCTAGCATCTCCATTCTCTACCAGCTACCCGAGACCAGCATTTGTCCATTGATTTAAATGCACCATCTCTCGTGTCCACCCCTAGACCAGATTCTCACAGCCAGGGGCACCAGCGGCAGAGTGAAGGTAGAAGGGTCCAAAAGAAACACCAGACCTACTGAGAGGTGAAAACGAGCTCTGCCACTGTGCAAGAAGGTGCAGGCGTGTATAATATGGTATATACTGTACATACTGAGAGAAAGAATATACTTCTCACTGTGAAGTGTTTTATATGCTAACCATCAGGCATATGCTAAGTCAATGGGTGCTGGCACTTTACATAAATATATGATGATGCAGTGCTATATGTAATAAAAATCTGGAGCTCAAAATATGGAAGCAATTCAAGAAAACAGATCTCACATTTTTGCCTTTGTTACAGTCAGATTCTGACATGCTCTGATTAAAATTCAACATCTGCATGTATTTAAAATTAAAATATATAGGTATTCATGTTTTCCTCCTTCCACAATGTTTTACTGCTGCCTTTTTCTTCTTAAATATTAAAAACATTACATTATTTTATTTCAGATGTCTCAATATATTACACATCACCCTTTCACCTCAGAGCTTTGGTTCAAATCCAGCTCTTCTCTGAGGAAATAGAAAACATCTGAAAATATTTAGTAGTCTCATCTCAGTGTCTAATCACAGTCTGCTCTGACATGACAAAACACAACAAACAAACTGGCTTGCCACAGATGAAAAATGTTTACACAAAAATACTCAGGAGTGTAAGAATGAATAAAGGCATCTCTAACTGCATTAAAGCCCATGTTGTTAAGTCATAAAATAGCTAGCAGATAATCTGAGCTGCACCTGCCCCTCTGGAAAAAAAGAAAAAGCAGGTGATTTAGAGTCCTCGCAGCCTAGCAGGTCCTGGCTGCATGTTTTTCTGTTATTCTAAAGCAGAAAGATGTGTCAAGCTACAGTGCAAATATTGTCCATGGGCATCACGGTCTGCAGAGCCTAAGTACCTCGTGATTTAGGAATCTCAGAAGAAAACTTTATTGCCAGTAAATCCTCCAGGACTAAAATATATGTACTTTGAGAGGCATGAGCATAAATAAGGTCTTTGTCCTTGCTGGAGAATTCAGCCATTTGGTGGGCGGATAGGAGAGCAGCTGTCCCAATAGACGTCCTGGTGGGTGCTGGGACAGTGCGCAGCACAATTCCTCCTTCAAAGCCGTGGCAATTTAAACATGCAAGAGAAAGGCTAGGAGAGAAATAAAAGCTGCAGGGAGGTGCAGTACCTTCCCCAAAGCCAGTGGGAGAATCAGCTGTGACTGTCCCTGCGCTTCCCTTCCCTTGACAACTGGTCCCTGGATTTACCCGGCCCACAGGCATCAAGCATGAGCACACAGTAGATTCTGGCTGTCCTTTGCTCACCAGAAGGCTCAGCTTCACTTTCCATCTCTATTTTACTGGAGGTAAGAATGGAAAGTACTGCAAAGGGTGGTGAGTTATTAGAAGAAGCTGCCCAGGATGGTGGTAGAGTCACTGTCCCTGGAGGTGTTCAAGAAGATCTCATCAAGAGATGTGGCACTGGGGGGGGACATGGTTAGTGGGCATGATGGGGGTGGGTTGGGGTTGGACTTGGAATCTTAGAGGCCTTTTCCAGCCTTAATGGCTCGATTCTATGGTTCTCTGGTGAATTACCCATGGATTGGGTTGGACTTGCAAGTTATCCTGGACTTGTGACCTCCTTATCCTCCTTGGGTTCAATCCACCACATGCTGAAGCTCCACCAGGACAAGATGTGTCCCCCCTGACCCTGGTTGCCTGTTGTCACAGCTGCATCCTTCCCCTGAGATTTAGCAAACCTGCCACCAGCATGGCCGATGCACCTCAGGAACCAGTGGGGCTCATTCATTCTCCCAGCTAGGCAGAAAGATGAGGCGAATTATACTTTTCTTTATGGCTTTTCAGATCTCCAAAGTAACAAAAAAGGCTGAGCATAAGGACAGAGGAACGTTTCCTCTGTAATACCGTTCCCCACCTACAGATGCTTCCCATTCATCCATCCTCTACACATCTTTGAGGAAAATGGGTCCATACGCTATTTCTAAGCCAACCTGCGGGAGCTGACAGAGACCTATAAGGGGAAAGAAAAGGTTAAAATCCATTGTCCTGTTTGTCAGTATCTTCCAATGCCTTATTATGGGAGGATATTGTTGTATTTCCTGCTGAAATGGCCAAATTCAATGTGAATAAATTAGCATGCTAATATTTCACTATATCCCCTTTAATGCAAAATGATACGAATCCTGTAATTCAATAAATTAGAGAGTATATATTTTTAAGGGAAAAATAGCTGCCTTTGCAGATCTTGGCACATCCACAGTACACAAAGGACTGGCCAAGAAGAAACCCAAAGGATGACCACGCTGCCTCCAGAAGTGAGGATTCATCTCACAAACCTTACCGGGAGGAATGCTTGCTCTGCCTGGGCACAGTGCTGCTGGATAATGACTTCCTTTGCACATGACATAGGCAATATTCCGAGCATTTTCAGTTATGTCTTTCTCCACAACATCCCGTGGTCTGTCCTTACATTGTATTGTCTATGCTTCATGTACATGTGTTTCCTCTCTGCTGTCATGTTTTCCTTGTGCTCCTTGAGGAAATCTCTCACTTTGCTGTGTAAATGCAGCATCGACATGCAAGCTTGTTCACACAGCCTTTACTTCTTTGCACTTCGTTACCCCAGTGCAAGGCTGTTCCCAAGTAGTCTCCATTCCAAGATGTGAACATCCCTCCAATTAGCCATGTTGGCCTTCTAGGCAGTATATTAGCAAATTATTTCTCCAGGCTCTTGATTGAAACTGTTGAAACAATACTTTTCATGCATGTCAGTCTTTGTGGGATGAAAATGCCTTTAACATGCTCCTAGGATTTACATGGGCTTCCCTGGGCTGCTGCTGCCAAGTTCAGATGCGGTTGGAGCATGTGGCATTCTTTCTCCTACTCTTGTTACATTTTCCTTTTCCTCCGACCCTGCTGCATATTTCATATTTTTCATATTTCTGCCCTGTGATGTAAAGAACAGCCAGTTGCTAAATGTGCCCTTGTCATACCTGTCCTCTCCAATGTGAGCCTTGCAGATCCTGCTGTGAACACCAGGGCTCCTTCTTCCTCCCTTCTTTTTTTTTGGGGTGGGGGGTAGGAAAGGTTTTGGTTGTTTGTTTTGAGTTCTATGTTTGTTTTGAGGTTTCATTTGTTTGTTTAGGGTTGGTTTGTTTATTTTGGGTACGGTTGTTTTGGTTTTCTTTTAACCATTTATCTCCTTTGATATTTGCCAACTGAGACTCTCAAACTGTTGAGCAAGATGTCCCATGTCAGCTGAACCACAGCAAAGGACCTCACGCATGCTTGTAGATGTGGACAGACCCAAAGCAACAGCTTTTGCTTCCACCTCACTGAGAAGAGGTTGGGTCTGGCTCCGCATGCAGCTTTCCAGAGCCATGGCTGACCCACCTCTTTGCAGACACAGCCCTTTCTGTTCAAGCTCTTCCGGAGTTTCATGCTGCTCAAGCTGTCATCACACCGGTGGCATCTCCACAACCTCATTACAGAAGTCTGCAATGAGTTGTTGAGGGCTGAAAACCCCCAGACCAAGCACAGAAACAGGAACAGTGAAAGAAAACTTCATTTCACTTGTCAAATGAGTTCATTTGGAACAGCAGATACTGGAAACCTATTGCATGCCCCAGTGTTGGTTTTGCCCTTTTTGAAACCAGCAAATATAGGACCAGTGCCCTAAGAGTCATACCCAGTAATGATGTTATACTTCCAGGGTGGATTGAATGTATCACACAGCATTTGCTGAGTTCACCTGAAAAGTCATGGAATCATTAATGTTGGATAAGACCTCTAAGATCACCACGTCCAACCCCAACCCACCCCACCATGCCCACTGCCCACGTCCCTGTTGCCACATCTCCATGCCTCTGGAACACCTCCAGGGCCGGTGACCCCACCATTCCCTGGGCAGCTGTGCCAATGGTTGAGTTGTACATCCCCTGCAGGCTGGAGTGCATCATGAAGCTTTGGATGTTTCCTAGCTGGAAGGAGCAGTCTTCACCCTGGACACACACTTGTCTTTAAATCACAGCACTGTTTCTTCACCCCTAAGAATGGTTTGATCCACAGTACAGCACATCACAGTCCATGTTCAGCACCTTCCTCGGTGACAGACCTGCCACCAACATGAATCTCACCCACTTTCTTGGAGAGCAACAGGACGATGCCCCATCCCTGGAGGCATTCAAGGCCAGGCTGGATGTGGCTCTGGATAGCCTGGTCCAGTGGTTGGCGACCCTGCACATAGCAAGGGGTTGGAACTGGATGAGCATTGTGATCCTTTTCAACCCAGCCCATTCTAGGATTCTAGGATTCCACAGATCCATACTATTAGTATGGATGATGACTGTGCTTTAATCCCCAGAGCATCAAAAACAAACAGCAATCACAAAGGAAAATCTTACAAATAGAAGTATTAAGGCACAAGCATTTAAGCTGTAGTTGAGTTCCATGTTCACTTCCCAACCTCCAAAAGAAAACCTCAAAACCCAGCAAAAATCACCTGTTTCTTTGGCAAGCAGCAACTGGAGATCTTTCTTAAATTTGTGGCACTGGAGTCCACACTCATATTATTCTGCTGATGGAAATCCACCAGTCTTCTCTGTCACTACTGTGGGTAGAGGACAGGCCACCGATGGGAATAGTTTCACAATTCTTTTATTGGAAGCATCTGTAGAAACCATAAAACAACAACTACAACAACAGCAACACAAAGCCATGTTTTCTCACTTCTTTCCGAGCAAGAAGGGTGCCAGAGCGATTCTCCCCTCCCACCCCACCGCATGGTGGTTTCCTTTGTTCACATTTCACTGCCTGCATCCAGCAGAGAGATTGATGGGCTGGTGCTGAGCTCAGGACATACTGCACAACTCTCCAGGGGCCTGAGCTTGACCATGTGGAATGGGGGTGCAGAAAAGCTCCCATGGCTTCAGGGAGGAGGAAATTTGAGGGAGGAAGGTTATTTTGGGCCAGATTCCAACAACTTCCACTGAGCTGCAGCTCACCAAAAGTCGAACCCTGGTAGCAGATGAGACTCTTCATGGAGAACATGTCTGTGGGGCATCTCACTCAGGGACACAATGCCTGGACCCAGACCGACATTCCCTATGCTCCCCTCTGATCCTGGGCCATGTCCTAGTGACAAGAAGCCCATTTATTTCAATGTCAGATGATTTCCCATCAGTAAAGGGCGCCAGGAGCACTTGCCAGCCTTGCTGAGAGTAGCTTTTGCTAACACAAGCTCTGTTGAGACCTGACATGGAGCTGGGCAGAGCAAAGCCCAGAGGGAAGAGGTGGTTTGAGAGTGGGATGTGAAGCCCCTGGGTGCACTTCTTGGCTTAGACACACGCTCTCAGTGTGATTTTCGGTAAGCTGTTACATCAGCCCTGAGTCACCCTACCCCAGCAAAGAGGGGACATGGCATTTCCTGACTTGTCAGGCTCTCTTTAGAAAGAAAGTCTCCTGCTTTGTGATGGGTGGGTGGAGGAGGCCTGAAAAACAAAGGCAAAAAGAAGACAAAGAGCTAGCAATAGAGCAGCTCAGCAAAAGCAACAATGCTCTGAGCATGCAAGGTAATGCACATAAATATTCATGGTCTGTTTGACATCCACCCCTACTCAAACCCCCAGAGATGTCCAAAAACTCATATGAGCAGAGCTCCATTGCTCCTGGCAATGGTGACAGCCATCAGAGTAGAGTTTATTGTCTCAAAAAGAGAAACAGGCAAAAACTTCTGCCTCCGCAGAGCCTTCACCCGGAGTTCAGATCCAAATGCCTCCTGGGTCTGGTTTGACACTTCCCACAGCACCCATTGCCACGGACCCTGAGCCAAACTGGGTCCCATGTGTACAAAACCAGCATTTTTCTTGCAATCCTGTGCATGCGCATGTTTTTGAGGTGCATGTGCTCATGATAAACACAAACCAGTAAAACAAACCCAAGTGAAACACAGACCGGGAAAAATGTAACCTATTAAAGCCGTGGAGAAACTTCTTTTTTTTCCCCTGTTCTTGCTCTTTTTTTGTTTGTCTAAATATACCTCCGGGCTCTTTCTCTTGGTTTAAGTGTGCTCTTTCATGGATGGTTTTCAATGTATGTTAAAGCCGCTGCCTGCTGCCAGCTCGGATTTTTGCACCGTGCGTCTCGGCTTTCCGTTCTATTAAGACAAAGTGCTGGCACTGCTCTCCGGCCGAGAACATTGTTCATGGTACTGAGCAGCGATTTTCCATATCTGACCGTCTCTGCGTTCACCCCAGGAGGAAGGGTGAGCCTGGTTTGTTAAGCTCTCGTTTCTCAGAGAGCAGCAACATCTGGAGTGCGGAGCGGGCTGCTGGCACGCCTCAGCGGAAAGGAATTCGGCACAGGGTGAGGTCTGCCCAGCTCCAGAGGTGTCATTGCAATCGGTTCTGGTGGCAGAGAAATAACGAAGCCCCCACATGAAACAGTGCTAGGAGGGCATTTCGAGCTCTGTCGTGCCACTCAGGGGTTTTGTTTCATCTAACAGGGAGCCAGGAGGCCCAGAAACCACATAGCTCTTCATTTTTGCCATCTGAAACGACATTTTCCTCAAGAAAAGATTTGTACACTTCACAAAAGCTTGTTTCCCCTGTTGCCTACCTCGGAGGGTTAGAAAAAGAATCAAAGCTGGGTAGAGGATAAACTCTAGCGCTTGATTTCATTGCCACATTTCTAGCTGCCTCTGAGGCACTCCCAGAAATGCATCCCCAGTGCAACTGCCCCGTGATATGGAAATCGCCTTTGGATGAAGACCGGCAGTGTGTGCCACGACCACCAATGTGGGCACCTATCAGGCATAGGGATCTCTTCTGCATTTTGGCCAAGGTGAGAAGAGATGCCATGAAACAAGCTGGTACTGCTCTAGGACACAACACCCCCAAGACCTGTATGTGAAACTCCATCATGTCACACCTCTACAGATATCCTCCTTTCTTCAGGCTCTTATCCATCCCAGCTCTCACTTTGAGCTGACACGTTTTCCCTCTCAATATCATAGAATCGTTGAGGTTGGAAGAGACCAGTAAGACCAGTAAGTCTAGCACTGTCAGAACTATTCAGTCCAGAACTATGTGTACAAACCTTCACTAGACAGTGCTTTCCAAAGCGATGCCGAGAGGTGGTAACTGAGCACCACCTCACTCAAATGTTTACGTTTTTGGGACTCCATGTGGGCTTATAATTGTGCTTGCTGGAAAGCCAGCCCACCACCACAACGGGAGATAAAAGCCATCCAGCATGCAGCTCCTATAAGTTTATTTTGGCTGCCAAACCAGATGTGGAGATAATCTCTAATTAGAAGTGCTGCCTCTGCGACAGTGCGAAGCAATAACAACAGTGGAACTTGTCTGAAGCGCGTGCTCCCCTCGCATGGCTATGGTGAATTAAGCAAAAATGTCAAACTCAGGCTGCAACCAGCAGACATATTCCGTCACATTAGATGTTTACCCCGTACAGTAGCCTAACAAGGGAGTATTGATGAGAGCACACATCTTGATGAGCGCTGGTGATGTTCATGCTAATTTGGATTTAGATACAAAGAGAGAGCCTCGGATGTTCCACTCTCCACCTTTCCTGAATGCTGTGGTAACAATTAAGAAAAGGCAGAAGTTGAAACCAGTGCCTGTCAGCACTTGGTTTGGGGCAGATCTGCGAGACATTTTAACCAGAAAACTCCAAGTGCTGGAGCGCACTCAGGGTATTCTTTGCTCCCAGCAGCATTTATCCAGAGCTAACATTCAGAGACCTTTAGGCTTACAGGAATATTTGCAAAAATTAGTGTATCACTCCACAAGCTCTCTGCTAAAACTGCACCTCTCATTTTATTTGAAAAGTTCTGCATCTTCCTGTACTGTATACAGAAATGATACTTAGCTACAGATGTTCAGGATTACAAAGACCATGCAACTGAACGCATGGCAGCCCTTTGCCCCATCACAAATATGCTGCATTTCTTGCAGGAAGAGTAATATTTTAATAATGTATGATGTTCTTATGGGTTTTATTACTATATCTGCATGCAATCTTGCCTGAAGAGCTCATGTTCCCACTTGTTTGTCTGTTTGTTTTGTAGCAGAAATCGAGCGTGACCCAACATCAGAAGAATACTAAAAAAAAACCAAAAAAAAGCTGGAACCTTCCAGCAACTCTTTAAGAAATAACTTCTTCTATGATGACAATGTGATTTTAAGGTAAAACATTCTCAAGGCCTACCAAACCTAGAAATCATTACTCCATCAAATGAGGATCTCTGGTTTGAAGCCTGGGGGACCAGGCCTGCTCTCAAGAAATATAAAGCTATCGGTTTCCTCCTCTGTGCCAGATGCTGTCAGTACCCCGGCCCCTTGCCAGAGCACATCGCTACACACCAGGCAGAAAACCAAGAGGGAAAAAAAATGGTCAAACCCCTCCAAGCCCTCGGCTGGAGCTCCACAGGGTCAACAGAGGCCAGGATGCAAATGTGAGATTCATTTCTCCCCACCTGCAAGAATTAGTCTGATTATTTCCGAGGGCTGCTCTGAAAGTAATGCCTCCTATTATATGATGTTGGCCCATGACATCAGAGGTGGATGTTGGTGTGATGGCAGTAGAGGGGCGCTCCGACAAAATGGCGTCTGACATGGAAGTGTGGCTGAAGCAAAGATGTGTCACCGAATTCCTCCACGCAGAAAAAAATTGCACTTATTGACATTCATCAACACTCACTGAACATTAACAGAAACCAAACAGTGGGTGTGATCACAGTGAGGCAATGTGTGGTGCATCTCAGCTTCAATGCGTTGGAAACAATGGTGACAATGTTGGAATACCACAAAGTTTGCACCAGGTGGGTCCTATGAACACCCATGCAGGAATAGAAAGAACCTTATGCAAGTTTGTAAGGGCCGATTGATCCACTACAAGACTGATAGTAGCAGTTTCCTGGATCACATCATTCCTGGTGACAAGACATGATGTCACCACTACAAACCAGAGTCAGAACAGCAGTCCATGGAGTGGCAATGTGAATTCCCCATCAAAGAAGAAGTTCAAGACACAACCCTCAGAGGGTAAAGTGATGTGCACTGTCTCTTGGGATAGGAAAGGGGTGGGTGATCCTTCTGGATTTCCTGGAACACAGACAGACCATCAACTCTGACTGCTGCATCGTGATGCTGACTAAGCTGAAGGCTCAGACTTCCAGAGTCAGATCAGAGAAGACAACTTTTCTCTTGCCAGGCCCTATACTAGTTCAAAGACTGTGGAACACATTGTCAGTCTTGGCTGGACTGTCCTACAACACCCACTGTTTCAGCCTGAATTTGGTGCCTTCTGACTTCCGTCTGTTTGATGGAAAATGGACTGTCTGGGCAACTTTTTCCTAGCAATTCATAACAGTGAAACAGTGGGTCACCTCCACTGGTGAAAATTTGTACGAGCGTGGTGTGTGGGTTCTTGTTCACGGCTGGTGAAAATGCAGAGCTCATGGTGGTGGTGACTATGCTGAAAAATAGTGCTTTGTAGGTGAATATTTGCTCCATCACATAGTGTTATTGTGCTCTTTGTATCTGCTGTAGTTTCCGCATAAACAAGTAGGGAGCAACCTGTGTAAATCAGACTTTAAAAGCCCTCAGTACTTACTTATTGTTAACACATTTACACTTCTGTAGAAACCAAAGTCTAGTGCCCCACAAGTGACCACATCAAGGGACAAACCAAGTCTATCTCAGCTTGGTAACAGCAATGGAAATGTCCAAATGTGGTTCTTCTGCAGGAGTTGCCCCTGTGGTAGCATGCTCTTGGCTACCCCAAGCTAAAAGCCGTGTTTGAAACACCTGACTGCAACCAATTCTTTCCAGTGAAATCATGTGAAAGCAGAACAAACAACTTTCTTCCTAATAAAAGCAAGGCCTTCAGGACTGACGGAGCCAACAAGTTAATCAAGTTTCCTACTAAACAGGAAGTTGTGGGACTGTGGCAGAAGGAGCAGAACTGTGTTTCAGCTAGAGAAGGAGCAGAGAGGAATAATGTAAATTAAAATTATAAAGGAAAATTGTAACATAGCATATTCTCTTACAAGGGTTTAATAAGGAGAATAGACTCACTGCTTGCTCCATTCTGTCATGCGTAGAGCAATTTCTAAGATTTGCACTAGGTTTTCCTGGCCTCAGATGGGCAAATATTGCAGTGCATCTCACAATGGTGATGATAGGTCAAATCAAGGAGAGCTTGATTTGATAGGTCAAATCAAGGAGATAAAAAACAAAAACCAAAAAGGAACAAAAATGCAATCATGTCATTGCTGCAGAATATATGACCCCACTTTGCTCCTAGCTACCAAGCAGTACTGCGGGACGTGCATTCATGTGAAAATAAGCCCAGCCAGACATTGAGATATATACAAAATGGATGATTCATGGTAATTGTTGCACTGGAATTGCTCGACAAAGAGACAGAAGGAAGCTGCTGATTATCAGGCACCTCAAGAAAGACCACAGATACACAGGCATTTAATATTACAGTCACTGTGGACGTGTGAATTTTCATCCACAGAATAATAGGCAGGCCTGTGAAAAAGAAATGAAGAAAAGCATGCTCATTAGATTCAAAATAACTGGAAAAAGTTGCGTATCCACCAATTCAAAAAGGGTGGAAGTCACTGAGTCACACCGGCTGAGGCCGTTGAATAGGTCAGCCACGAGCACTCGGAGTTTCTAATGGGCACTACACCCTTTATAGGGTATAATGCTTTTATAATCCTTTGAATTAGCAAAGCCCTGATGAGACCACAGAGAAAGCACACGGATCATCTGCTAGTTATCGCCCTTCTGTTCTTTGGGACTTTGCTTTACTCGGGGAAAGCAGCCTCATTGAACCCTCAGAACACCAAGTGACTTGTAAGTGTAAGTATTTGTTGGATCAAAGTATGCATTACTTCAAAAGCATAAAATGCCTAGATATTGAAGGCAATAAATCTTTCTCTGTAAAATACATGCATATATAATTTATACGATAAGCTTAATATGGAGATTTTTGTGTCGGCTTCCAGCAGACATGAGATGCAGGCATTTATGTTCCCGAAGAGTGAGTCTGTCTGTCCCCTCTCCATCCCAAAGAAAATAACTTTTGAGCTCATTAGCCAGTTTCAACCAATTTTAGCGGAAGGATAGAGGTCTTGAGGGTACCAAGTTCCCATGTGCTTTGTGATGGTAGGTGGTCAGGTAGGTGTGGCAGGCTTATTGATGCTTGCCTTGAAGGAATGGCATCAGCATGGACACAAGCCCTTCTTAGACCTCAGAGAATCCCAAAAGACCTCATGAATGCCCAAAGAGACATGGAGTAACGAGAGCTTCAGTCAAAATTCACCTCTTATTGGACATCAGCAAAATCAAAGCACAGAACTCAAAGTAAGTGTTGCCCTGTTGCTTTCCTGCTCGTGAAACCACCCATTTCTCCTTCTCTGTGGGTCATGATGGTGCTTCAGAGCACCTTCACATCACAGCTAGCAATTCTACACGTACTGCTTTTGCTTCTTCCCGCTTAATGGGAGCCCCATTGCATTTTTATGCCTTAGCTCTCTGCTCATAACTGTCAGGCTATCTCCTAACATATGGAAACAATTCATTTTCTTTGTCATCATTTGGATCTGAAACGAGGGTACTCTGAAATGCAGCTATACACGAATTTCCCTGAACTAATTACATAATATTTATCCTATTTTCTTTAAAGTAATACTCGCTAGCTAAGAAATGAAGAACTGCATTGCTTATAATAAACTCTGCATGCTACATTGTAATCTAAACTGTACAGTAATATATGGTGAAGAACTAAAAGGTTTGAGTTATTCCCCTTGGCAAACATTTTTTTAAGGATTGCTTAAATAAGCAGTACAGAAACCAGATGTCATTTGGTAAGAGTATCTGAATGACCAAAAATTTGCTGTCTGGGTATTTTTTTAATTAATTTTTTTGCTTTATAAAAACATGAGAAATTCTTTGGATTTATATCATATTTAGCAGCTGTGAAACAGTGCAAACATCTGTTTGTACCTACAGGGAGCTGACCTACGGGGTCCCCATCTCTTAATCACCAAGCAACAAGCTAGTCTCATATACATAGTTTATTGTTTTCTTTTCAGCTGCCTCCTGCACTTCAAAGTTTTTATACTCTCATGTTCTGTTATCGTGGCGAGAGGGACAGTCCATTTATTATCAGCCCAGATCAGTGCAACCACCCATCAAAACTGCCATAAAGCACCCAGGACTGCCCTTCAGTTCTCTCATCAGCAATATTTGGCATGTCCTTAAAAAATTGTTGCTTCTTTATTTTGTTTTTTTTTCCCAGCGTTGTTGGATTATTTATTTTAACTTAAAGACTGGAAGAAAAGAAGATGAAAAGGAACAGAAGTCTCTCTTTATGGCTCGTCCTGTTGCGGGAAGAGGGGTTGACAAGACAGCACCATGAGGTCCTACCCACCCTATTTTTCTAGGTTTCTATGATTGTTATCAAAAGTCTGGTATTTCCTACATCCAGACAGCATCCCAATCAGTAGAGAGTAGGGAAATAGGGTGACTTTATTGGCTGTCCCCCTCCAAAGAAGCTCTCCTGCCACATGTATGCACAACACCTAAGTGAGATCCCAGCCTCCTTCAGGGCCTTTAATACAAGGAAGGGGAGGGAAAGGGAATTTACTCAAGAGAGATGTTTTGCCCTCTCTTTACAACATTACTTACACACACACACCATCCTTCAGTGATTTAGCCAGGAGCGAAATTTTTCAGCCTCTGCGATAATCTCTCCCCTTTTTTCCCTAATGGAATATTGACCTTGGGACCTTGATTTTTATGCAGTGAGAGAAAGGTGCAAACAGCGGGAAAGAAAAGATTTGTGAGCCTTGGACATGAGAGTGGAATCAGCACTCCCAGATATACTATGGGAGCTTAAACTGTACTCCGAACTAAGTCTGAAAACAAATGGGGAACACTGTATGATTCCATCCCATTACAGTACAAATAAATCATTTCTGGAAATCTAAAACAAATGGCCCAAGCTCAGCTCTACGGATGATCCAAATGCAAAAAAGCTGCTAATTCTAAAAGGCAGATGCAAGTAAACAATTAAGCAAGAATGCAGCAAAAAAAAAAAGAAAATAGGAGTGTAACTTGTTTAGCAGGAGGATGTTAAGGCCATAGAAGTGGGTCTTCCAATCACCTTTTTTGGTATTCCTGAGCAAACATTCTTTTTTGCTTACGTTAATATGGAATGTATTATGACAACGTTCTTATGGATATCCATGCCTTTTGTCTATCAGTACTTGCAGATACATTCAAAACAGCTGCAAATATTTTTTAAATTATGTAAAAGTCTCAAACACTTTGAAAAGAATATTAATATCCCTTTAAAACAGCAGTGTATTATATTAAATTAAGGGTAGGAATTTAGAGAACAAAAAAATATGTTGTTAGCGTTAACGTTTTCACTGTTCTCAAATGCAGTCATCTTAGATAAGGATTAGGCTTATTTGGGTTAAGTTTAAAAGAGTTATGGTGTTTGCACATTTAGATGACAAAGTAGATAATCACATCTATAGATTACAAGGAAAGGTTTGTGTTCACAAAGCTCGGCAGGTTTTCTGTCGCTGTTTGTACACACAGACGTCTCTCTATCTATAACATCTCTCTACAGCTCTTGTCTCTTATCACAGAATCCTAGAATCATAGGATGGCTTGGGTTGGAAGGGACCTCAACAATCATCTGGTTCCAAGCCCACTGCCACAGGCAGAATTGCCAACCACTACACAGGCATCAGCTCAGGGTGCCCAGGGCCCCATCCAGCCCAGCCTTGGGTACCTCCAGGGATGGGGCATCCACAGTTTCTCTGGGCAGACTGTGCCAGTGTCTCACCAGTGATCCACAGAACATCATGGCTATAGCACCGCTCCTAGTGCAGATGGAGAAATTATGTCTCTTAATGCTACTTCCTCAGTTTTCATATCATATCATATCATACCATACCATATCATATCAGAGAATGGCTTGGGTTGGAAGGGACCTCAAGGATCATGAAGCTCCAATCCCCCAGCCACAGGCAGAGCCACCAACCTCCACATCTAATACCAGCCCAGGCTGCCCAGGGCCCCATCCAACCTGGCCTTGAACACCTCCAGGGATGGACGGGGCATCCACAGCCTCTCTGGGCAGCTGTTCCAGCACCTCACCACTGTCACAGTAAAGAACTTCCCCCTGACATCCAACCTAAGTCTTCCCTCCTTCAACTTCAAACCATCTCCCCTTGTCCTGCTGTTATCTACCCTTTCCAAGAGTTGACTCCCCTCCTGTTTATAGGCTCCCTTTGGGTACTGGAAGGCTGCAATGAGGTCACCCCGCAGCCTTCTCTTCTCCAGGCTGAACAAGCCCAGCTCCCTCAGTCTGTCCTCATAGGGGAGGTGCTTCAGCCCTCTGATCATCTTTGTGGCCCTCCTCTGGACCCTCTACAACAGCTCCATCAGTTTTCATCCATGCAGCTGTAAAAAAAAATTACCTTGGAGAGATTTTCAAAGAACTTCTCCACCATCCTCCAGCGATGGCTTATTACAGTCTGCAACAAGGAGGAGGCTGGTCTGGGGCACAAGCAGCAAGATCCATTCTCTCTTCCATACTCTTTGGGGAAGGAAAAATATTAATTAGTGCTTTTCCCTGGTGCATGAGAGCAATGCCATTGTAAGCCAGAAGCACTGGCGCTACCAAAAGACCACTGCACAAGTATAAGTACAGGACCACGGGAAACCCCAAAAGCCATTGCAGCTTTCCACACAGCGTTTGCGGACCATTTGCTCCACAAAAACAGGAGGACTGGCAAAATGACCCAGACTCCAGCATAAAAGAGAAACAACAGTGAGAAAGAAACCAGGAGAGCTAAGAAAACATGTTGCAAAATAATCCTAAAAATGCATGCATATGCAGAAGTGATTGCAACTTGGAAATATGTTTCCTGGCTCTCAAGCCAACCATTGTTTTTAGTTTTAAGAGATGCCCCAAGTGTAACTTGGAGGTAGCGTACGTTCTGCAAGCAAGGATCCAGTTTTTCTTCTGGCTATTTCTTTTGTTATGGCCTGCAATGTCATTTCTTTTGGTTTGATGTGCGCAGCTCCATTTGCAGACTCCTAGCCTTGATAAACAACATGACAAATAACAGGGAGGGTGGGGAAAAGAGGAAGGAATAAAGCTGATCCATGTGCTAACTCCGCTGATGGGGACTTATGGACTGTTATTACATTTCATTTTTTGCTAGGATTAAACAGCTAATAAATATAGATTTCATGTCCCATAAATAACATTGTGTTTGTCAGCTCACTCAAAGAATAATCGATAGTTAGTGCAGGAGATTTTCCAGAATGATGAAATAAGCTCTACGTTTACTTTTTCCAGAGATACCTATGAGTTCTCCATTTGATGTTGTCCCTATCTAAAATACCAGCTATACTCTCCCTAAAACCACCTCGAGTGACCTAAATGTTGGCAGCTGGGTGCCTTCAAAACTTCTGGAAATAAGACCTGGACCTAAATAATTCCTGCATCTGTGGAAAAATGAAAAGCCACTTGGAAACCGCTTGGAAAATCAGGATATAAGCCTTGGTCAGAAGCTGCTATCCATCCTGGGCTGTCTCCCAGTGCCAAGTCCTTGCTTGGAGTCCATCATGGCGGAGCAGCTTGTGGATATAAACGTCTTGGTGCTGTCAGCCCCTCCTGACACAGGCATTGCCTCTCTGCCAGGCCCATGGCTTACAGATCTTGGAGGTCTGAAACCACTCTCCACACTGCTGCAAGCTGCAAAATGGATAGCTCAGTCTCATAGAATCATAGAATAACAGAATGGTTTGAGTTGGAAGGGACCTTTAAAGGCCACCTGGTCCCACTCCTCTGCAATGAACAGGGGTGCCCTCGGCTTCATCAGTGCTCAGAGCCCCATCCAGCCTGACCATGCTATGTGCAAAGCATTACACCAACCTGCACTGAGAGTGGGTTCACGGTACAGTCATCTCTGCTAAAAACATGGGAGATGTTCACTTTACTCATGTTGGAGAGTCAGCCTCTGAAGTTACCCTCTGATTTATCTGGGATTTGAAAAATGGTAGCCCTGACAAAATTCTCTCTTAATGATCAGATAATTCTTTGGTGGCCATTGTGACCATATCTCACTGTGCATGGATTTCATGAATGAAAACCTGCTGCAAGGGGGTTGGTATGGCCCTGTGTCTCACCTGAGAGCACAGAGCTTCTCAGACACTGGTGAAGTGCCTCAGTTCCACCTGCCATCCCCACTCACCTCATTTCAGAGCAGCCTGGATGGTCACCATGTATTTTTGCATGCCTCTCCTTGCTGTTTTCCTCCATCCAACACCTTGCAAGGAGCCCACAGAACCTGAGCAGCCTCCCTCCTCCCCATCAGGCCCTGACTCGGCTCCAGTCTCTCTCCTGATGGACCCAGCAGCAGATCTGCCTCGTCCCTCTGCTCTCACTAGTGGAAGGTTTCTGCAGATGGCTCAGTGCTCAGCTTCTGGTCCTCACCCCCCTTTGTTACAGTAAGGGTAATGAGGCACTGCACGGGTTGCCCAGAGAAGTGGTGCTGCCCCATCCCTGCAGACAGCCAAGGTCAGGGGATGGGCTCTGAGCACTGATGGAGCTGTGGGTGTCCCTGTGCACTGTAAGGAGTGGGACCAGACTATCTTTAGGAGTTCCTTCCAACTCAAACCATTCTATGACTCTGTGATTTCAGCATCTGTACCATGGGGCAGGGCGTCTTCTATTCAGCCCTACAGACCAACCAAGAGAGATTTATTTTTATTTTTAACTTTTTAAGTACTCGGGTATTTTGCTACTTGTGCTCTGCTAGTTTGGACAGAGGCAAAGCAGCATTCTCAATGCCTTTGTTTTTTTGCTTTTCATCTCTACCTTCCACTCATTGGGTGGCACTTATCAATTCTGCTCTTTCACCTGCGTCTAATTTAAAGGTTATAGTCCATCCATTAACCCCTGCTAATACCAGCCTAGAGGCAGAGCAGTGATATTAATTTAGTGGAACTCTGTCCTAAAACTTCATTTCTGCATTTCTTATTCCACAAACTCCCATCCCATGTTTCCCTCTAGCCAGCAGCCTTCATACGCACAAAAACAGGCAGCAGTTCAGCATCAGGATGCTTGTTGTATGGCATTCCCAGATACCCCCATAGTCACCCTGCTGGTCTTCCCCATTCATAGGAGTTATTTGCTCCTCCCTGTGCACATAGCCTGGGTTTGTCTCCCAGCAGCTGCACCCAGCACACAGCCAGTGGTCTCACTGCAGGAGCTGAAACTTGCTGTGTCTGCACATGGAAACAGCCCTGCTATCTGCACATGTGGTTACCTGGCAATTCCAGCGGACAATTTTTGGATTATAGTTCCATTATCCACACTGCTACCACTTCTTGCAACCTGCCCCTGCCAAGAAAACTCCAAGAGAAACAAAATCCCTTAAAACCCACGCTCACAGTGCTCGCAAAGCCTGGCAGCTTCCTTCCAAAATTAAGTGATTAAAGCAGTGCTAATGAGACGTTCATCACCTGCACCTTTTCCCTTAAGCCAATATACAGGGCTCTGTATATTTTGCATACAGGTGCATGAAAAATCACTTTAATAGATTTGAAGCACTGTAAAAAAAATAATAATAATAAAGGCCGTTCTGGCAAAATGTTCCCCAAATACTTGAAAATATAACTGAATAAATAACTTCTTTTTGGACTGAAATCTGCAGACCTTAGCAGATATGTCCAAGCTAAACGAAATATCCAGGGAACTGGATCTCCTTACTGATGAGAAATAATGAAGAGCACTGCCCTGGCACAGAGGCAGCCTGGAGGAGCCCACTTGGCCTTTTCCAGCTCTGAGTTCCATGATAGCTCTGTGTTATCCTTAGGCATCAGCCTGATCCATCAGTGAGGTTATTTACTGTGAGCCCAGAACAATGGGCTGCCAAGCCCACATCCGTATTGAACTGGAAGCGCTCAGACCTTCACCAAGTGAATGGGATTACTGGATGCTTACAGTTGAGCATGTGTCAGTCTATGCAAGAGTAAGAGCACTGTAAAGATGACTGCATGGAAACAGGGGAAAATCCTCTTAGGAAGTGGTGGCTTTGGAAAGATATAGAGGTCACTTAAAAAAAAATAGTGTTTTAAAAATGCCACTGTGGAAGAGTCAGCTTAAATTATTAGGCAAAATGCTAAGGCAAATAAAGAAATCACATTCCACAGACCTGCACGGAGGTGTAGAAGGGATATATTCAATGGGATGGTTTTTTTTTCCTAGGCCATGCTACTACAGTACCCAGGATTGTATTTGCAGGGTAGGGTGTGAAAACTGCTTACGGGATTTCTGGCGGCACTGCTCTGCTCCGCGACCCTTTGCTGCGGGGCTCCGAAGGCGAAGCCCTCAGCAAAACCTTTTTCCTCAATGGCAATGGGAGCAGGAGCAGGCCCTGAGTTTGTAAATATTAACTCATTTCAAATGTCAGATTATTTACTCTCTGCTCTTATAAGCGCCCAGGCCAAATGGACGGGATCCAAGTTTGTTAACAATAGCTCTTGGCCAGGACAAGCTGTAGCAAAGGTTAAATCCTGTTTGCCGTACTCCAGCCTGGAGCCCCATTGACTCGAGCAGCACTGGCGGCTTTGGGAGGATGGCAGTGAAGGTGGTGAAGGCATGGCAGCAGCACCCCTGCCAGCATGGGTTTGCCATCACCTTGCCGTGGGCACCTTGCCAGGAAGGTGGGGACACGTCTGCATGTGCACATTGATGCACACCGCAGTGGAGGTGGAAAAGAACCATGTCCTATGAAACAAGTCTCTTTGCTGTCAAGATAATACAAGTAGGTTTGCCTGCCGTGCACTGGAAAACTGAAAAAGTGTCTATTACCTTGCGTAGGGTCTTTCTGCATGATGTTATATATAAACATATGTATGCATCCGAAATTTTGTTCCATTCCATTACACAGCTCCTGCATCATTCCACATTTTCTCCTTGCTCTTTGCCACCTCCACCGAAATATATGGCTGCTGCATGGCCCTGTGAAAAGAGAAAGCTGAAAGAGACTTTTAGGGACATGGAATGCCGTGGGAGGGACCCAAGGTATAATGCACCCTGTTTGAGATTTTTGCTCTTCTCTTCTTGTTGACCAACCACGCAACAACAAGCAGCTGCCATTTGACCACAAATTTCCAAATTCAGCCCAAAAAAGAAGCACAGGGTGGCAAGGAGGTGTTGGAGGTATCGAAACAGACTGCCCAGGGGTGTGAGGGGGTGGGTCACCATCCCCGGAGGTGCACAGGAACGGTGGAGATGTGGCACTGAGGGATGCGGTCACTGGGTGTGGTGGAGGTGGGTTGGGGTTGAACTTGGGGAACTTAGAGGTCTTTTCCAACCTCAGTGATTCTAAGGAGATGGCGGACCATCCTGAAGCACACATGGCATATAATGAAGAGTTACTTGTACCTGGCAACAGCAGTGGGACCGTAAGACCTCCATAGACCACAGGATCTTCATGGACCACAGAACATAGGACCTCTCCTATGAGTAAAGGTTGAGGAAACTGGGCTGATTTGGCTTGGAGAAGAGAAGGCTGTGGGGAGACCTCATTGTGGCCTTCCAGTACTTGAAGGGAGCATATAAACAGGAGGGGGAACGGCTGTTTACGAGGGTGGATGGTGATAGGACAAGGGGGAATGGTTTGAAAGTGAGACAGGGGAGGTTTAGGTTGGATCTTAGGAGGCAGTTTTTCACCAGAGGGTGGTGACGCACTGGAACAGGTTGCCCAAGGAGGCTGTGGATGCCCCATCCCTGGAGGCATTCAAGGCCAGGCTGGATGTGGCTCTGGGCAGCCTGGTCTGCTGGTTGGTGACCCTGCACATAGCAGGGGGTTGGAACTGGATGAGCATTGTGGTCCTTTGCAACCCAGGCCATTCTAGGATTCTACGATTCTATGATTCTAACATTCACTGACCACAGGAGCACATGACACTTTCCTGGGTCGGTGTGACAAAGCATGCTGACCCATCAGGGCACGCAGTGTGCTTTACCCGGTGTGACCTGCACAGATGGCTCACAAAGGAAGTACTTGCCAAGCCAAGTGGTGCACAGAGCAGTTTAGCCAGGAGCACTCACGTCCAGAGACATTCCTGCGCTGATTAGGGAGGCTGAGCAGGAGCCAGGGGCGGGTCGACCATCTCCTTCCTCCGGCTGCAGCTCAGATCACACCTCTTGGAGATGCTTGGATCAGGCACGGGAAGTTCATGGCTGCAAGCTCGCCGGCTGGGAAGGGGATGCGGGGGAAGTTCACCAGGGTTCAGTCAGAGCCAGGTCCAGAACAAAACGTCTGATTAGCAGAGAGAGAGTTGGACATGGACATGAGCCCCCAGGAATCCTTGCCTCTTCTCTAGCTGGTGCATGGTGCTGGGTGCTTTGGGGACAAAGGGCCAGGCTCTGATCTGACTCAAATTATCTCTGCAGTGAATGGAGGGACCAGTGTCCAACAAATAAAGAGATCAGATGAGCAGATGGGACAGATCAAGCTGACCACAAAGACTCTGTCCAACATTTTTTGACAACTGTTAGAGACATATGTTCATGAGGATTTTGGAATAACTGGGAAGGGCATGTGGGCTGGGAGGGAGATGCATAGCTGCAGGAGGATGCAGGCTCTGGGTGCTAACTTGGTGCCTTTGGTGTGTGGCCCCACGTCCTACAAGGAGAAAGAAGCTGGTAGATCATTCATCTCACCTCCTCGCCAGGCTGAACCAGCCCTTTGCGTGCTTTTCCTGGTGTTTGGTCCGTCACTAATGAGCCATGTGCTGGGGGGAATTCTTAGGTCATTTATTTTGCATCATGTCTGCTAGGAGAGGTAGCAGTACAGTGGCTAATTGGGAAAGCAGACAGATAGCACCAAGCAAAGCCATGGCAGAGAGACAATGTCTGTGAGCATGAAGGACTGGAGCCATCCCTTCTGCCAGCTGCCCTGATGAAGTCTGCATTTGAAATGAGCAGAAGTAGCACACCCCAAACAGCCCGTCCTGCCCTTTGTGCAATGTCTCTGCAAAAAAAAAAAATCAACAAAAAAAAACCCACTTTGCTCATTTATTTTGTCAGCTGCTCTTTTGGTTATTTAGTGCATTCCAAGGAGCGTGAGGAAATACGACGGATGACGTTCTGCAAAATCAATGGAGACAGTTTGCAAGAGTGACTGGCAGCAGCAGATGACCAGAAAACCACAGCCCTGGAAATGTGCAGTTTGTCACCCACTCATAGGTGGGTGCTGTGCCTCCACCAGGCAAAGCCAGGTCCCTTTGGTGTGTTTGCTGTGTGGCAAATTCAAGATCCTGGAGATGGAACCCAACCATGAGAGGAGTGGCTTTGGCCTCTTAAAAGTAGAAAGAATTCAGCCCAGTAATACTACTTCCTTCTGGCCTGGTCACATTAGCATCATTAGCACATTACATCATTACAGCCTTCTTGTCAGGCTGCTTCCCACCCTATACTGCCTTTTCATCCAAGAGTATTTGCATTAAGGCGTTTTCACACTGTGAGCTTCTAACCTGGCCCTGGGCTTCAACAGAGCCTTGAGTCCTTCTGCAGTCAGAATGTTCCTAAAAGCATATCTCCTTCCCATGTGGATTTGCTTTCTCTTGCTCTCTCATACACATGAGAAAACCCTGGTTTCCTCAAAGAGACTGGCTAGGAGTTGGACTTGATGATCCTTATGGGTCCCTCTCAATTCAGGATATTCTGTGATTCTAAAAAGCAATTGGACGTTACTGCCTCCATTTTACCAACTGTAAGCAGACACAAAAAGGTCACTCAAGGAAGCTGGGACCAAAGCAGGGATTTTATAAAGCACTTGTTCCCTTTGCTGCAGGCAGAAAACAGAGAGCAGCAAGTCAACTGTATGAGTGCCATCTTCTCCAAGGCCAAAATACCACGCCAGCAGCAGTGACAACCATGCTCTCACTGTCCCCACGTGTCACTTCCCCATGAAAACTGCTGCCATCACCAAAGAGAAATTCTGCAGCAGGGCTGCTGGTGTCCACATTGCTTGGGCATTACAGCAGGACCTCTTCATCCCAAGGAACACCAATTCGTGGTAGTGATTTGTCCATGAGATGTCCACCAGCACCGCAGCAGCTCCCATATCCCTCTCTCACCATTTTTCCCGGCACTTTGAGGCCCACACAAACATTGCACCATTCCCTAGCCTCCTGCATGACCAGTGTTTTATATACACACACCTCCCAGAGACTGACTCCATCAGCAGATCCAGCTCAGCTCTGCACCTTGCTGTAACTCCCCCAAATTCTCACCAATAGCAGATCATTCCTCACCTTAAGGCTGTGTTAAGGGTTTTGCAGGGTAGTACTTCCTGAATTTCTATCCCGTGTGCTGGTGTTATCCCAAGAGCTCAGCAAAGGCATGTGGACCACGTCCCCCTGTGCTTGGCAGCCTCCCACTGCCACACTCATACACACCTATAAAGAAGAAGGAAAAAGGAAACAACAATTTGCTGTGAACGAGAGCTACCAGGGAGTCAGAGTTAGCAAAACAACCACTCAAGAGTGGGGGAGTTTCCAGCGCAGTTACATGGCTGTGGCTGGAGGCAGCAAAGCTTCCTGGGCAGATGGGACCGACATCCATGTTAGCAAATGCCACCCAAACCCATTCCCCGCCAGTTAATGTAAACAGGGCTGTCGGGCGCGGCGAGTGCTGCAAGGCTTTGATCAGAGCCAGCTGCACAGCCGGCCTCGCTGTGAGCCCACAGCCCCTGCCCCATCCCAGAACAGGGCCCTGAAGTGGGCTGGTGTGTTGGCCAGGAGGGGTAGGAAGTTCATGGGACCTGTACCTCGCACGAGCAAGTTTTCTGACGTGGAAGAAATCATGTGGGTCATGCCAGGAGCTGCCCAGGCATAGCTAGGAGAACTTGCTGGCCCGTTTTGTGCTTTAAACAATTCCTAAGTGAAAAAAAAATATCATTAGGGTTGGGGATTCTTTTTTGGGGGGTGAGTATGGATGGAGCTCAGCAATGGTTTTTCCCCACCAGCAAAGCCCAGGGAGCTGGGGTGGGAAGTTCTGATCGCCAAGCGGTTCACAGCAGAACCCTTCCTCAGAGAAATGATCCAGGTTAAGAAAGTAGTGACTGGGGGAGTGAAGAGACAGGGCTGGGTCACCCCGGGGATGTGCTTCACACCCAGGCTGCATCACCCAGCAAGGGCTGGGGGGACAGCACATCTCACCTTACATCCCCCACCCTCTGCTCTGTTAAGCGACAGCTGCAGTCCTTACAGAGGGAATAACTTGGCTTTTTTTGGTGTGGAGCTGACCTACGCTGTGCAATTCCTGCGTGCTGGTAGAGGAAATAAGGATCCCAGGCTGGAAAACACCAGCATTTTCTGTTTGAGAGGAGCAGTAACTCAATGAAGTGGTTAGGAGTTTACAAGGGCTTGGAAAAAATTACCTCTTTTTAGTAAGTGTTAATTATATGACTAATTAAATAGAGAGGAGGTTGAAACACTTTCCTAGTCATAACCTGTGTGCTTCCAGACTAGTCCTTGCGTGACAGAGAAAACAGGGAAGGAATCCTGTTTGGCCTCCATGGCAGGAAGTGGCTACTAAACCAGTTCTAACTTCTAATTTATTTATCTGGAACTGTTTTAAAATTCACCAACATTTCTGCTAAAAGAAGAGAAGAGAAGAGAAGAGAAGAGAAGAGAAGAGAAGAGAAGAGAAGAGAAGAGAAGAGAAGAGAGTAACCACCAACCATTCAGTAAAACACATTTGGAACAGCCTGAGTTTTAGGAAAGAGATATAAAAGGCCACTTTGTTTATGTTTTTCAGCAATGGTATGTTGGCTTCTTTTTTTTTCCTAAATGATGGTGAAGAAAAAAAACCCATTATGTTAAATCTCTTATCTTCACACGAAGTGGTTGCAGCTATCATAAAACACACATATTGTGTCATTCCAAAACACGAGCAGGCTCACAGACAAACATTCTCCAGATTACATCCTCTCTCTCCCCTCTTTATTTTATGGTTGTGTTGATATTAATAAAGCCTAGCATGTTCGAGTGAGGTGCTTTGTTCCTCCAGTCAGGTCTCAGTTGTGTTCTCCTGGGGAAGCACAAGGGTCGCAGGCAAGTCCTCAATGCCTGTAGAACTCCCTCTGCACTGCAGTGCTGCATCCCACTCTCACTGCTCCCGTAAGCTTTAAATGGGAAAAAATAGTGCCTAAAAGTGACGGGCATAGGGCTGTGATGTAGAAGTCTATACAAAAAAAGGTCAAATCTCCCCCCATTGGAGATTGCATCTCCATTCCATAGGACTGCACTGCGAACTCTTCAGCTTTGTACAGTCCCGGGATGCTCTGAGCCTGCTGGGATGTGAGGGATTGCTGGCATATGGACATGTGCCATCATCTGCCACCCTCTCCCTCCCACCAGCTTCCGCCCACACTGTCAGGACTGGGCTGGGCAACAAACCCCAAGCCATCTCCAACTGGAGAGCACTGGGGAAGCCCAGCCAAAAATAAACTCTAAATATAACAAAAACATGGAGGAGTGGAAAGCATACAGCAGCTGTGCAGGTGCATGGTGCCTTGGTGGGTTCCTCTCTAGAGAGGGCTGCAAGCTGATTTGAGCCAAACTTGGTCCTTCAGTGCTACCAATGCCATAGGACACACCTGCTGGCCACCAGAGGAGGGACACCTCATTTCCCTAGAGCATCCATTGGCTCCCATTGCATTTCCCTCACAGAGATTACATGCACCAGCATTCTCCTCCATCCCAGATCACCTCTTGGTGTTACCAAAGATGAGTTTGACACAGAGTCAACAGTCTCCAGGAGCCACTCTGGCCCAGGCTGTATGCCTCGGTCTCCATGACAGAGTCAGAGAGGTTCAAGATTTGTGAAAATGAGAAACTAGTGGAACAGAGATGGCCGGAGTGTGTCCTGGCTGGTAGTGCCTGGTTGGCATGCACAGCTAACTGACTAACCAGCTCTTACACATTCAGACAGCCAACCCAGACAACCACCACGTGCACATTCAACCACCACACTGTGCATGCACAACTAACCCAACCAGACAGCACATACACGTGCGCAAACAACCAACTCACACACGTACCTGCCCAAGTAACAAGCACCTGCACGCACACAAACTACAATCACTTGCACATAAACAACCAGCCAGCACATGCACAGCCAACCAAGCAGCACATCTCCATCCAGCACTGCCTCACACCGCAGTGAGGCATCATGGCAGAAGACAGCTTGGGTTCCTATGACCTCGGGCACTGAGGACCAAAATGCTTTGGGAAGCAGGACTTGCCTTTAGAACCTGTTGGAAGCATACTCCATTGCCACAGCAGCATCCTCAGTGTTGTGCATTGCTCTGGTAGCTGTGATGATCCTGGAGGTGTGTCACCAAGCCATGGGGACACTGTGTAGATTCAAACAGAGACTGTGAAACCACAAGTTGCCTGCAGAGACATTTCCTCTTCTGGCAGCAACAGGAGCTCAGAGGAACTGAATCCCACCAGGTCTCTGCCCACCAGCAATGGTTTGGGATGCTGCCAGTCCCCATCAGCAGGAACCAGAAAGGACATCCCAGGGTCTGGAGAGTGGGTGCCCTCACCAGGAGGTTCGCATATCCCTGCCCTCATGGTGGTGAGAGTGCAGGAGACAGCAGTACCAGAAAGACACACACTGAGCCACCATCACTGTGCAGAAGCCATGTCCCCTCCCTCCACTCTGCTGCCATGCAGGCACTCAGCCTGCCAGCTCAGACGCAAACCCCTTGTCTCCCCATGAGTTCTCACTCTGGGCCAGCCACCCCAGAGTTAGCCAAAGGAGCAAAGGAGGTAAATGGACAATAGATATCAGGCTAGTCCAAATAAAGAAGTTTAGAGGCAGCACACGCTCTAAAAACAAAGCTCTAAACTTCAAAACAGAACGAATGCACAATTTCAGGGAAACTTCTGAAAGCACTGATTTCCTCTAGTGCCGTAAACACGACGGATTTAATGAGCTTGTCCCACTGATGTGCTGAAAACAGACGGAGCCGCCGTGAGTCACCCCTGGTGCTAGCAGCAAACAAACCCACCAAGCACAACACCCGCACCGATAACACTTGAGCGAGGCACAGACCGGAGGACCTTTCAGCAGCTATAACTAATCTATTTCCACCGCTACGCCGCGTTGCTTCAGAGACAAAGTGGGATTTTTTTTTTGCTGGTAATTAACATTTGTTCGCACACAAAATGCAGAGGCCGGTGCCAACCGGACATACCTAGATATAGCCTAATATTAGATTTCACAAAAGCATTCATCCTGTCTAAACAAACATCCTCCATACGATGTTAACCTTAAAATCGTTGCCCAAACAGATGTTTGCACTCGTAGGCACTGCTTGGCATCGCTTCCCAGGGCGAGGCGAACCCTCCGCATCCACAACCGTCCCTGCACCCCAATTAACCCAGGCATTGACAGGAAAACAGGCTGTTGTTTTAGCAAGCTTTGCATAAAACTCGGTTTCGGATTTAAAACCGTATCAGTCACTATTTGTCTCTAGCAGAGACTTGGTGTAAGGTTTCTTCCTCTGGCTTTATTGCCGTGCAGTGTTACTCACTTCTTTTTGTTACAGCCAGAGACAAAGTCCTGCTTTAACAGCTGAGAAAATTTGCTGGCGGATGATATACGACGTTGATTAACCAATAATGTGGCTCAGGTCTGGTCGAACATGCGAGCGGCTGAAATGGGAAAGCGAGTTTTTTAACAATTTGTTATACACGGTAGCAAGAAAAACAGGAAGGAGGTGTTTATTAGCAGTTTCCAAATATACCAGCCAAAATAAAACTCCCCGTGCAGTCTGAGGTATTCAAAATACAGCAACGACCAGAATTCCTAAGATTATAAAAGGGTAATTAATCACAAACAGTGTTCACAGACCAGTGGTTTGGAAACTTCCTTTTTATTGAAGATCTGGATCAAGAGCAAACTTCAAAGCACAACTAATTGATCTGAGATTCATTGCGTCTGGTCGATAAAGCAAAAAAATAAAATATCATTCCGACGAAGCCAGATCTACGGTTTACATTCATTATGCCCTGACAGCCCATAAAGCACATTAAAAAGCCATTTTTCAACGAATGCTATAGCTCTGACCCATTTCAACATAAAAGCAATTCATACGCGAGAGACTGTTGCTTCCTCACAATCAGTGTGTTGCACTCAAAAGCCAGCCGTGTTATTCCAGGCTTGTTTCTCAGGAATGCGAGCATATCTTGGAGACTGATTCATAAAAGGAAGAGAGCAGCCCACTCCCGGGCCAGGCTCGCATGCTTTACTCAGAAGTGAAATTTCCGAATTTTGTTTGGCTTCAGCCAACCTGTTAACTCTAGTGGAGCCGGGGGGGAAGCAGTTGCAAACAGCTAAGGTGCCAGACGAGCTCCTTTTCTCCTTCCTCTTCTGAAATTACCCGAAAACAGCACTTTTTCTCTTAGGGATTGTACACAAGCACATCTCAGCCAGGGGACAACCCATTTGCTGCCAGCAATCACTGCCAGATTTGCGATTTCACCTTTGCAATTTGTTGTGAGAGGAGCTGCATCCACTGGAGGATGCAGTGTGCCCCAGTCATACGCTCACAAAACACAAGCCACGGCCCCTTTCTCAATCACAGACTCATAGAATCATTAAGGCTGGAAAAGACCCCTAAGATCTCCAAGCCCAACCCCAGCCCACCCCACCATGCCCACTGCCCACGTCCCTCAGTGCCACATCTCCACGGCTCTGGAGCACCTCCAGGGACGGTGACCCCACCACTCCTGGGCAGCTGTGCCAATGCATTACCACTCTTTCAAAGAAGAAACGTTTCCTAATATCCAACCTGAACCTCTTCTGGTGCAACTTAAGGCCGTTAGGTGATATGGAATTGGGAAGAAACATAGAACGGTTTTCTCCTTTCTGGCTGGCACAAACTATCCCAGCCTGAAGGCAAAGAAGCTGCTTGCACTAGGCAGAGCTTTTCAAGGCAACCTGTGAGTCTTCGTCGTTTTTCTGGAGAGCCAGGGGAGTCCCTGGCAAAAAGACACAGGAGCTGCATCCTCTTCAGCCCTCCCTCCATCCCGCTGGAGGGTTCTGCTTCTCAGCAATCCCAGCTGGGCCGTGGGATGCAGAGCTTGGAGCGCACACCCGGCCCTCCCAGCGCCAAGCCTCCCCACCTCAAGTGCTGTCAAAACACAGGCGGCGTGGACACATCCCATTTATTCTCAATAGGTTTTGCAGGCTTTAATTTTACTGCTCTGCTTTCCTGGAATCAAAAGCAGAAGCCTCCAATGCTGCCAAGTCGCTGGAGGCTCTGATAAAGTTTTGATCCTAAATGTGGGCTGTGATTTTTGCTTTTTGCCCGCTGTTGACTTCACCTGTGCCATCCTCTCCCGGTGAGGGAGCCTGTTGCTGCGAACAGGAAAGAGCACAGCGAACAAAACCTTTTACAAGGGATTAAATTTCATCTAAAAGCATGTAATTCTACATAGCCAGGAGCAGTTTCTAATCTTCATATATAGGAACTTACAAGGCAAGGAATTCAAAGCCACCGGATTAAATGAAAAATGTGAATGAAAAGCTACATGCTGATACTCAGCTGACCTAGGCAAGTTACTGTACATTTTTCAAAGTTTTAAATTACCACTAATGGAAAACGTGGGGAGCGAGCTTCAAGTGCCTCTCCACATCACGGCTTTAAAAAAGGAGTCCGAAACAGTGAATGAATATTTGCGGAGAAGCCCACGATGCTTTCCAACACAGTTGGCCTCGCTTTGCTCTTGCTGTATAGATCAGTAGGTATCATCGGATCAGATTAAGACCAGCTGTTCGTTTCTAGGAAAGGAATTTCCCAAAAAGGTAAAATATAATGCAAGCTTAGAAACCTAGACACTTTGGAAGAATAAAACCTCTGCTCATGACTGTAAAAAGCAGAGAAAAAGACATTATAAAGCATTTAAGAACTTTGGTTTCAATTATTTTGTATTAAAGGATAAATAAGCTTAAATTGCTCAGACTCTTTAAAAAAAAAAATAGAAGGGATTGTAAATAAAATTGGAAACAGATATACAACGGCCGGGTTCCCACAGGTGCGCTCCTCACTGTGGAATATACCCGTGTGAATTTGCTGTTTCCCATCGTGTCAGGGGAAACAATGAATTCTGAGGTTACCCCGCGTGCCTTCAGACGCAGCACAGAAGAAGTGACCTCTTGTCTGGGCAGGCTGAGGGCTGCAGGTCCCCTGCACCAACGCGAGGGGTTGTGCCGCTGGGGCTCACCGCCAGATCAAAGCCATGGGCCACTCACAAGGAAACAAGAAGGGAAAGCCAAAAGAATCAGAGAAACAAAGGGAAGGTTGAGGAGATAAGGATCAGTCTCAGATATGATATTTCACCCAGATCAGAGCCGGCACAGAAGTTCAATTCAAAGTTCATAAGACAAAAATACAAAGGGAGCTGCTGGAAGGTTTTGTTGCTCTACGTCTATGCTCTCAATGAGATTCCCATCCTCCAGGTGACAAAGGTTGCCGCTGCGTTATGCAACATCATAGAACTGAGCTCACCTTTTCCTCCAGACCTCGCCCCCACCCAAATATGCACTTTGAGCATTTCTAACACCTTCATACAGCCCAAAACCAAACCCCTCCAGGTGCACCCAGCAGGTGAGGTGTGAAGCTGTGGGGCACCCAGCACAGCCAGACCCCCCGACTATGGGGAAAGGGACTTCTGCGTACACTGAAGTTACACCACGGAAGGTTCAGGTTGGATAGTAAGAAAAATTTCTTCTTCAGAAGAGTGACAGTGCATTGGCATGGGCTGCCAAGGAAGGTGGTGGGGTCACCCTCCCTGAAGGTGTCCAAGGGAAGTGGAGACGTGGCACTGAGAGACGTGGGCAGTGGGCATGGTGGGCTGGGCTGGGGTTGGGCTTGGGGATCTTAGAGGGCTTTTCCAACCTGAATGGTTCTGTGATTCTACAAACAAAGCAAAGAGAAAACCCAGGCCAACACACTGAGATGCCTACGGTTAAACCTTGAAGGAACCAACAACAAAGGGACAAAGCCTTCACCTTCAGATTTGTCAGAAGTGCCAAGCTTTTTTAGAAACTTTGTGCATGCTGTGTTGGTTTATACAGATCTATGATTTGGTACATGGAGTATGTACCAACTGTTTTGGCTTGCAGGTAGATAGCTGGGAATTATTTGGCTGATCGAGGCTGTTTATCAAGAAGTAACAGAGAGCTTTTGGAGATGTAGATCCTTTAGAAGGAGCTGGGTTGCAAACAGCTCCATGGCACATCAAAGCCTGCAGAGATGCAGCCTGCACCATGGCCACTAACCCACCACTGCCTGTCTGAGGCAGCACAGGAATGTCAGCTCCAGAGGTTTTATATAGACCATGGGGGACAACGGTTGGATGTCAGCACCATATACAAACCGATCTACTGCAGGCTGTATTATTTTCCTTATAGCCTCCAGAGAACACACACCTTCTGAAGTTTCCTAACATGTTGCCTCATAAGGTGCTTTCACAACATCCATGCTGCGGATACATTAGCCAGCCACAGCCGAGCATAATTCCAGTCTCATAAATCTTCCAGCAATTACGAGGCCTCATTCAACCTCCCCGTGAGATAAAACAACTGCTGCATCGTGGCGTCACAATGGGATTTTTTTTTTTTTTTTTTTTTTTTTTTTTTTTTTTTTTTTTTTTTTTTAAGCTTTTGCTTTCCAACAAATCAATCCTGCAAAATGAGAAGTGCAGTGTGCTGCCTTCCACATGGAGCCTTGGGATAGGAAACCAGCCCATCCATTCCTTATTTTCTTGACAAAAACATAGAATCATTAAGGCTGGAAAAGATCTCCAAGACCAAGTCCAACTCCAACCCAGCCCCCCCATGCCCACTGCCCACATCCCTCAGTGCCACATCCCTGTGGTTCTGGAACTCCTCCAGGGATGGAGACCCCACCACAACTGGGCAGCTGAGCCAATGCAGCACCACTCTGTCTTAGAATAAATTATTCCTCATATCCAACCTGAACCTCCATCCTAGACATCGTTGCTTGTCACCTACCAAGGAGAAGCAGGGGCTCCATTTAGAAAAGGAAGAAATCCAGTGTTCTGGGTTACCAGCATTGGGCAGTGGAATCCAGGTAAGCGCAGCCAAAGGGCAGGACCTTTGTGAGCCATCTTGCTGCAAACGTGCTCTGACTCACAGCAGATTCTTACTGCTGCTTGCCCACAGTGTGTGACAGAGCCAAACTACCAGATTTCACTGCCTGTTGTGCTCTCTTCCCTTGCCATAAGGATGAAGTAATGGGTACCCTGGGCTCCGTGCATGAGGTGCTCAGACTTTCCTCTCTCCCCATCAGGAGTGGAAAGTTGTTGGATTTCAATGGGCAAAGAGCTCCCTTCTGAAAGCCCTTCCTTCTCCAAACACATTACTACGCTACTGGAAGCCATTCAATTCAGCCCACTCATTAAGTGACATCTCCTGAGCACATTCTGCAGGAACAGGAGGCTGTGTGGTGGGCAGGGTTGGGAGGAGGGCTGGGTACAAACCTGCAAATGCCGGGGACACGTTACTGTTTTGGGGCTGCTCTTTTCAACCAGAATATTATTAATAACAGCAACAGCCAGCAAAGCTGAGGCATCTCCCCTGGCAGATGTTCACAGTATGTGTTTGTGCTCCCTTCGCTGATGTATGAGAACATTCCCAAGACAAGATGCTCAGCATGGCCAACATGCCACAGCCTAAACAGCAGCCTGTATTTCTCCTTCACCTGTTCCCAAAACAAGATACTTTCAGTAATTCTCATGCATGTTACGGAGTGGTGACCATTGAATAAATACACGAGGCAGCCTTTATTCTGATGGTTGCTCAAGAAAGCAAAAATCTCAGAGCATGGTCTCCAAAGACTGCTTGGAAAACATTAGCAGCTCATTACTGATCAACTGTTTAAAAATCCCCATTAATGTATACACATACATCCCCAGACAGTACGTTTACCCCCAGTTAATGGCACTGAGTGGGGCTGGAAAGATACGTGCGTAACAACCCGGCACGCTCCCAGCCCACCCTCATTTACAGTTTTCTCACACAGGCTTCTTCTGACCTCTTCAAATCCCATCCCAATTACAGCCTCCCACTTACCCTTCAATGTAAATAAATCCTGCGTGGCGGGGATCGCCGCTACCGGTGCAGATGAAAGCCACAATGATGATGGAGGCAAAGCACAACCCGCAGACAGTTCCCAAGAAGGGCAAGAAAACAAAGTGCATGGGGACATGGCAAGTGGGATTGGCAGTGACACCTGTGGGATAGGAGGTGACACCCATCAGGACGCTTGGAGCTTGAGCATGGGGATCCAGAGGTCATGGAATCGCAGAATCATAGAATCACTGAGGTTAGAAAGACCTCTGAGATCCCCAAGCCCAGCCCCAACTCCCCCCACCATGCCCACTGCCCCTCAGTGCCGCATCCCCACAGCTCTGGAACACCTCCAGGATGCTGACCCCACCACTCCTGGGCAGCTGTGCCAATGAAGAAGATGCCTAAAGAATGAAGAAGATGCAGAGAGAGGCTCCAAGGTATTGTATGGCTTCCCTTGCTGAGGAGCAGGGAAATTTTCTTAGGAGACTGCCTGATTTCTGTGCTGAGATGACCCTGTCCACTTCATGCTGGAGGATGTAAACCCCAGGAGATGCAAAGTTTTCTTTACATATAAACAAGGTCTTGATTCAAAGGGAGCAGTATGAACCAGTTCAGATGCAAAGTACTGTGGTGCCATTGGCTTTGGCACGGTTGCATTGGTTTTACACAACTGGCACACAGGATCTTTTCCCCTTGGGAAAAAAAATAGACTTCCACAAATGTGTTCAGCAGGCTCAGAGGGAGCAAAAGCTGAATCTCTGCTGTCTCTTGGAGCTTCCTTAGGCTGCTGCTGAGGATGTTAACAACTTTTTCTCAGGATCTGCAGACATTTTAGAGCACTTTTGGACGCAGCAAAAGGATAAATGCCATAGGGATATTCTTCCCACCATAGTGTAAATTGCTTTTCTGAAAACTCATCTCTAAACACATCTTTTCAGCTCTCATCCAGACTCAGCTGTCCCAGGTCAGGATGCTGGGACCTCACGCTGCGATTTCTGCACCAGCTCTGCGATTTCATGCTACTGGGTGCATAGCAGGTGGGGCAGGCCGTGGGATTTAAGCTGCTGCAGTTTGGGGGTGGAGGAGATATTGGATTTTTGGAAATTATTTTTCTCTCAATCGTGAGGTTAATGCGGGGCCCTTCTACTGATCATTAAATAATTACCCTGTGGTTTGAAATTGTTTTTAGTGAGAAAGGGCTAAATGATCTTATAATGTCCTGGAACTGTCAACATGATATATGGGGCTTATTCAGCATAAATTATAGGCAGTTTCCATGCCACAAAAGCCGCACAAGTTCACGGATCCAGCCAAAATATTCAGCAGAAGTTTCTGCCAGGCCGCAGGGCCCATTTTGCCAAGAGGTGCAGGTGTTCACTGCCGAGAACGGCCCCATCGCCGACCCCAGCAGCCCCACTTCCCCTCCTGCCATGGATTACCTGAATTGACATGCTATGTGGTCCCAGGAATCACAGGAGGGATTTTCAGAACAAGCCCAGCTCCAAGACAACATGGCCTTTCCTCCGCAGGTGCAGGAGCAAAGGATGGAGACCCTTGTAGATGCTCTTGGAGAGGGTCCATCTCCAGCACACAGATGAGGTGCCTTGGAAGGACAGGGAATCCACTACCTCCCTGGGCAGCCCATGCCAAAGCATCACCACCTGTAAGGTTAACAGGTGTAAGGTTAACAGGTCGTAAAGTTAACCGGTATACAGAGAAGTTAGGCTAGTAGGAATAGTTAAATAAAGAGAAAAGGTGCTCACCGGTGTTGTAGGCTCACAAGACTCCAGAAGGAGCAATCTCCAGGAAGAGACCCTTCCTTAGTGGCAGTCAGCCCTTAAATGGGGTCTAGGAGAGGTGGAGCCTGGCTCCACCCCTTCCAGGCACACAGCTGAATTGCCTTCACCTGTGCTCCCATGGCTGACTCAGTGCTTGCCTCAGGTGGTCAATCAGAGGTTCAGGCCGTGATTCAACAGTTCCCATACACCACCCTTTCAGAGAAGAAGTTTTTCCTAATGTTCTTGAGCACCTCCAGGGATGGGGCACCCACAGCTCTCTGGGAACCATCTCTGGATGGTCTCTCAGAAGGGACAAGGCCACCACTCAGCCATGGAAGTCCCAGATTTACTGTGTCCATCACATCCATCACTTTCCCTTCATGGGACAGCACTCCAAGCTCTCATTGCATTTCCCCAAACACTGCCACAGGCTGAGGAAATGTCTGTGTCCCTACCACTGACTTCCCCAGGAGCTCAGGAGCAGCAAAGAGCCTGCTGTGCTCCTCCTGGGGTCAGGCAGCCCAGAGGATACCCAAGGCACCAATGGGTGACCATCAGCAAACGAACACCCCAGCTTAGCACAAATGTCTGCTTTAAACCAGCCTGGAGAAATAGTGACAGAGACCTGGGTGGCTTGGTGGGATGTCCACCACCAACACTCTAAAAATGGGACAGGAGTGAGAATCCAGGCTGGAGTGGGATAAAGACACAGAGCAAGGATGCTCCCTAAGCCCCCTCACCTCTGCATCAGTCATCCTGCTGGGCTCTGCACTCCACCACACACAAGCATCCTTCATTCAAGTCTCCATTCAGGCCAAATGTCTCTGCAGCCTCACTATCTCTCACTCTTGGCCTCACTTTTCTGTGCATGCCACAGGGATGGTGGGCTGCAAAGCAAGGCTGAAACCTCATGGCTTGGAAATGCTTCTTGCCATTAGCCCCAGTAGTGGGGGACAGCAGTCCAGCCACCACCAAGCTTAAGGGACCAAGGACAAGTTGCAGTCCCAACAACCTTCCGTGGCCAGCTTGTCCATACTGGTGGAGATTTGGGAATGTTTTATGGGAGATTCCTGCACTGCTTTGCCTGGCCATGCCTTTTCCAGAGGACAGTGGGAAGACTTTGGTGTCAGTGTGCATGAACAAGGCCAGGAAATTCCTTCCCTATCCCTGCTCCTGGTTTTGCTGAGTCTGAAATGAGTTGTTCAGAACAAGATAAGAAACCAACAGCAACGGATGCATGCAGGAGGCCACATGGTCAGACAAATACATCCTGTTGGCCTTCACTGCATAAAGCAATAGGGACAAACACAGAGCATCAGCACGAGCACTGTCCCTTTTGCAGCCACTGCATCAGGGATGGCTTGTAGGAGGTGATGTCACGTGGGTACCTTTAACCACAGGGTAGGCTGAGATTGGTGTTTAGTGTCATTGGGAATAATTAAACATAGAATCGTAGAATCATCTGAGTCAGAAGGGACCCTTAAAGGCCATCTGGTCCAACTCCCCTGCAATGAACAGGGACACCCACAGCTCGATTAGGTGCTCAGAGCCCCATCCAGCCTGACATTGAGTGCCTCCAAGGATGGGGCATCCACCATCTCTCTGGGCAATGTTTAGGACAGATTCCCATGGGGCTGTGAGAGCAGGAATCCCCAGAGAACTGACTCACAGTAGGCTCTTCTAGATGTCACATTCTGCTCCAAAAAATGACATTTTCCTGCAGAAAATGCTTCCTGGTCCTTCTCTCCAGCACTGCTAATCATCACCCTCCCAGCCTCTGGATCAGGCCCAAACCAATCACATCTGCACCCAAAAAAAGAAAGCGTCCACTTGTGTTTCATTTACTTTTATGGGAGCGTTAACACATTTCAGTCACATAAAACCTTCACCTTCAAACGGGAAAGGGGAAAGACAGAGAGGAAAGCCACATGAAGCGAGCAGCTTAGCCCAACTATGAAGCGAGCGGCACCAACCTGAGGGTAGCAGATCCAGCATAGGGGGATTTCCCCACGTGGGGCTTTGGGTCAAGCACAGGGCTGAGGATGCCAAGCAAAGGATGCAGGGACAACACCAGGACCGCTGCACCTCGGTGTCACCACACTGCTGGGATGTGCCTCTGTGGCCCCAGCCAGCCCGCAGCTGCAGACGGCTGCCAAGGCCCCATCTGTGGGGTCTCTTGTTGGTGGTTTGGGGTTTCTCCGCCGAAGATGCTCATAACCAAAACCAGATTTGATTCCCAAATAGCCCCAAACTCTTTTAAAGCTTACAAATCTTCTGCACCTGTGTTTGCTCATTCCTGCTGCTCTGCCCTGCCCTGGGAAGGACGATGTTTATTCCACTCCTCCACAGTTATTTACAATTGGGTTTTTGGATGGAGATGGAGCACATATTTGTCTAATGGCGACAGGGCAGTGAATTTGATTCTCCTCATTAGCAGTCATCAGCTTAACGGGAAGCAATAAAAGATTTTTTAAATAACGGGTGCTTGAGAGATGTTATTTATTGCAGTTGCTGTCAGCAGGATGAGAGCATTCCTGGGCTGCGAGGGGGGAAACTGAGGCATGAGGCCACTTTCTGACCCACCCTGGACCACACAGATGGAAGTGGGAAGAAACCTCCGCCCTCCTGCCAGCAGCCGTGCTGCCCTGGGGACACAAAGTGATGTTATTATAAGCCATTATTCGGCCCACAGCAAAAGCGATTTGTGAAGAGTGCCATGTAATGTTAGCTACATCCAGCACCCAGGGGGTCTGCTGCAGGGTCCTCTCCCCTGCTCCTTCCTCCATCAACCATCTCCAAACACCCTTGTCTGGTCAAGCACAGCAACATCCTCAGGATCGCATTGTACTTCATCACTGGTAAGGAAGCATCACTACCAAACAAGAACAGACTCAGCCCTGAGCAGACTCATTGCAGTGGTCCATCTGGGCTCTCACTTCTCCAGTAGCCAGAATTTTTCTCCCAGATTTCCAAACGTCTCTACTCAAAGACAAAGAGCTCTTTCCTCCCCATGGGATTTACCAGCTGTACCATCAGTTTTTTTTCTCCTAAATGATATCCTGTCCATATTGGTCCTTCTTGATTCCTGTTATTGGTAAATCAAATTGAAAGTATCTTTGCAAACAATCTTTGGGCACAGCCTCTTGCAGAGAAGCTGCCCAACTCAATCAACCATCTATTGAGAAATGCTGCAGGGATCATTTTGAATATTTTTAAACATCAAAACAAATATCACCTACTCGAGCTGTATATGTTAAATGACTCAAAATGACATTTAGGAATACCTGCCTTGGATGTCCCACATCCAGAAGTGGTGGTAAAGGTCAGCGAGTTTCATGGGATGTCTTGCTTGATGCCTCTTCCCGACCTGAAAGCCCTTGTGTAAGGCTGTCCATGAAGAACAGGAGCACAATGCCATGCAGGGTCCAGGCTTTTTGCTTAGATGTGCAAGCAGAGACAAAGAACATCACCGTGTAGTTCAAGTGGGCTGTTGGGTCAATGAGAAGCAAAGCAAGTACAAAAGCATGTCCTAGAGCCCCGATCCTTCTTTTCAGCGTAACTCAACAGCAAGGAACTCTCCCCCATGAGCCACCCAGCAGCATGGGAACCCTCCCACAGCAGGTCCAGAGCCCAACCACATGAGCAGCCAATATGGCATCAGCAGGGCTGTGGTGTCTCTAACAGCCCACACAGCTTTAGCCCACCACCCTCTACTCCCCAAAATGGAGAAGCTCAGGGTGGCAGGGATTGGAACCAGATGGGCTTTGAGGGTTCATTCCAAGCCAAACCTTTCTTTGATTGTGCGTATGCAATTCCCTACTAAAAGCAATGTCCCCAGCACACGTCCCATGGCCCTGTGAGCTCTCTCCCACGTGTCTATCCTGCACAGGGCTCTCCCAGAAAGGTCAATAATCAATTTAGCATATCTTAGTTAATCTTGGCATGGAGGCTTTCACTTATTTTCTTATTAAATAGCAGGTGTGTGTTACAGTGCAGACAAAACTAACAAAACCAATAAAAGTAACACAAAATTCCAACTGTCTTCCATATATGCTGATACGTAAAGCAGTGCCACTTGTTTCAGCCTATTGCTTCACTTTACTGGAAGGAGAGGTGAGGAACAGGTGGGTTACTAGGAGAAGCACTTGCTCCTTGTCTGTGGGACTCCAGATCTGCCCACCCTGCTTGGTGCCAGGGGCACCAGAGAATAGAGGTCCAAGCAGCACTTCTTGAAGAAGAAAGTGGGTGAGAAGCCCTGAGCAATGGATTTATGGATACAAAATTGAAGCTGTCCTATTGAACGCAACGACCTTAATTTTGGCTCGGGAGGCTCTGAACTGTAAATATCTACGGGTAGTGGGTACTCTGGAAAAACATCATTACAGGCTTGCTGTGTTCCTTCATCCTCCTGCAGCATCTTCGGAGATGGGCTGCAGCACTAGATGGTCCTTTGGAAAGAGTTACCCCAGGCTTCTTTCGAATGCAGAGCAGCATCAGCATTTTTCCCTTTGTAGCTTGCTAAGACTAGGAGCCAGTGTCTCCTCTGGGAGCTGTGTGGTCTCCCTGGGTCTGCATATCATCACAGAATCACAGAATGGCCTGGGTTGAAAAGGACCACAATGCTCATCTCGTTCCAACCCCCTGCTATGTGCAGGGTAGCCAACCACCAGACCAGGCTGCCCAGAGCCACATCCAGCCAGGCCTTGAATGCCTCCAGGGATGGGGCATCCACAGCCTCCTTGGGCAACCTGTTCCAATGCAGGTATCTGCAGCCTGCAGGAAAAGGGGGAATTAGAACAAGAGTGGAAAGGAAAATCTGCATTTATTAACACATGTGCCAGCACCTGAGCAAAGGGAAATGTGAAAGCAGTGCTGAAGGCAGCAGAATAACCAGGCAGCTAACAGCACAAAGGCAGGTGTGAGCACACTGAAACGTGCCTGTGTTATCCGAGGCACGTGAACGGACCCAAAGTGCAGGGGTTAAAGCTCTCCTCTGCTCTGATGTTACGGCAGAGGCAGCAGAACCGAAGTCTCAGCAAGTGTCCATCTGCTGGGTGGGACAACCCGTGGTTGACACAACAGAACCAGAGCTCAGCATGGCCTCATTCCTCTTGGGCTCTCCAAGCTGATCTTTCTTTATGTGGCTTGAGATTAAGTGAGGGATGCTCAGGACAGACCCAAGGGCAGAGGAAAATTTTGCAGCTAACTTACAGTGCAGGTCAGGCAACAGCTGGCTCTCCGTGTGTGACTCAGCCCAAGTGCACACATCTCTCTATTGGGCCCAAGATCCTCACCTGCAGAAGGGCAGAAGAATCTCCTCACACCTGCTCGGTCCTGTGATTCCACGTAGGGACCATATCTTGTCACATGCTCAGCACAGAGGAGAGCCTTTGGGCCTGCTATCATGTGATGAAACCCAAAAATAAAGAGAACAGAGCATCTCTCAGTGCCAAGGTTCAACAGTTTTTCAGGCCATCAGGGCTCAACTATTACTGTAATAGGTGAGGAGCTTGCCAGAGGTGTTCAAGCATGAAGGCCAAAAGGAGAAGGGCCTCCATCTTCCTTTGCTGGCTCCGTAGCAAAGCCTCTGAGCTCACCCCAAAATAGCAATGTACAAACCTTGGTGCTTCTTTTCCAAACCAACCTGGCATTTTAAGAAACTAATTTGCAAAGCCTCAGGCCCTGTGGCTACAAGTAAATCTTGGCTGTCTGAGCAGCACTCCTCAGTGATGGCATCTCCAAGACAGCAGCTTTTCTTGGATTAGCACTGTAAGATCTGGCTTCGGAGGGCAAATTTTCACCTAGAAGAAGAAAGTTCTGCCAGATGATCCTACAAACCAAGAATTTGTAGGATCTTAGATGGAGCCACAAAGGGTTACAACACCTTGCTGATGTTCTCCTCATTTCCTATGTCCATAATCCTCATAGAGTCATAGAGGTATAGAGTTGTAGAGTCAAAAACTTGGGTTGGAAGAGACCTCGCAGCCCACCCAGCCCCAACCCCTGCCTTGGGCTGGTTGCATCCCACCAGGTCAGGCTGCCCAGCCACTTCAGTCAACCATCAGTTTTTGGTACCCGGAGTCACAGCCTTCCTAAGGTGGGCCCAAAGATGAAGATGCATTGTAGCGAGATGCGATGCTCACCATCTATCTGGGGTGCAAGATTTTGGGTCACAGCTGCCTGGGGCTGGTGGGAAAGCTGCACACCCACCTTCAAGTCATTCTGCTTTCGTTCACAGCTGGAGCTCAGTAAGAGGAGGGGTTACATTGATACACCTTTACTCAAACCTTCATACACCGAAGGGCCAGGGATTTCTGTGCCACAGACAACAAAGCACTCTAAAATAAGCCACATTTGCAAATGCCACATTCCATGGTCTAAAGGAGTCATTGCACTTTTAAAGCAAATATGTTTGTCACACTTTAAAACAAAGTTAAGCACAGGCTCTGCAACACTCCAGCTCTTCTCTGCTGTGTGATCACAGTAACTTCCGACACAGATAAGCCAGCAAGAAGTCAAATGGGCTGATCAATCTCTGATCATTGCAGGGGAGTTGGACTTGATGGCCTTTAAAGGTCCCTTCCAACACAAATGATACTAGGATTCTATGAATGGCACGTGCATGGCACAATGCTAGCAGACAGCACTGCCACTGTGCTGACCCCAGAGCTGGGCATCAAACCCCAAAGCACAACACAATGGCCAGAGACACTCCCTGGAATTCCTGGCTCTCCCCCACACCGGCACTCAATTCACAGCTTCCCAAAGCAGCTCCTCTGCCCTCTCCCCTTCCCGAGGTGGTGAGAAGAGATCTGATCAGCAGCAGCAAAAAAACACCACGGGTTATCAGCTGGAAACTGGAAGGGGGCCTGAATCTGTTTGCCCTGACCATTTTGCTGTGTCTTCCTGGGGACAGAGGGATGCAGGCAGACGGGAGGGGGAATCCTCAGCCCCTGCACACACACTGTGCTGCATGCAGGAGTTCAAATGTGCTTCACCGAGCCAGCTGCTCAACGCACCCACGAGTGTGTTGTTACTGACAAGCAGCCCATACCCGTGGGTCAGGTTCTTTAAAAAGTTACTGGATCGAAATGTCGTGATTTAACAGTAAAAAGTAAAAAGGGAAACAAACACACAAAGAAAGATTAGAAGAACAGCAGTTTCCTACAGTTTGGGGACAGGACAGACAGTGTGGGATCAAACCAAACAAAAGCTCTCCAAGGCCGCACAGCACCGGGACAACATCTCCCCTCGCAGCACCTATTGGACATGCAGGTGCCTCTGCAGGGCTGAGGCTCTGATTTCGTCATCGAAACGCAATGCAAAAACCAACACCAAAGCAAACAGACCCATAAAGCAGGAGGAATGCAGCAAAGCAGTTGGAGACCTCTCCTCACACGGCCACAATGGGAACGACCTAAAACCCAGAGCCACTTGTGCTGCATGGCTCCATCACACTGCCAGGGCTGGGATAACCCGGGATGGATGAGAGCAGGGAGACAAACCTGGGAGAAGCCTCGGGAGCCCTTTTTTTTTTTTAATCCTTTGAGGAAAAGCAGAGGGATTTTCTCCAGCTGCGGTGCTGTGGGGTGATGGGGCTGAGCCCCTTCCCCTGTCCCGCAGTGGGGTTATCACAGGGAGGTGGGGAGCTGTGTAATTGCCCTGTCAGGCAGCTGAAAGGCGCTCGCCTTTAGCTGATGCCACTTCAAAATGAAATTCCTTCTTTGGCACAGCTATGTCTGATATGCAGGCATCAAAGGGGAGGCAGCAGGTCGCCGGTGCCCCGGGCCACGCATTTCCCTTCTTAAAGGCAGGAATGAGAGTGTCAGCTCGGGGCCGAGGGGAGCCCAGCAGCGATCACAGCGTCCCCACACACCCTACACACCCCACGAACCCCCATGCAGAACCACACAGGGACCCCAGAGCATGGGCAGGCACAAAGCGCCCGCAGCCCCTCTGGCAGCAGTGCGGTGGGGGGGACAGAGGGGAGCACAGGAGGGTTGGAAGGGCGGTTGTTGGGGTGTTTTTGTTGTTTCCAAGAGAACTGCAGGGCCGTGCTGCCTCCCCCCTGGCTCCCATCTCCTCTCTCCACCTGCACTCCTCAGGGAGCCAAAGCTTTTGGCAAGCATTCCCGGCTGCTTTTTTATTGGTTTCGGCTAAGCCGCCCCTTTCGGAGGGTTGGAGAGCTTCAATCAGTAAAAGAAAAGAAAGAAAGAAAACAAATTAAAAAAAATAAAAACCAAACTGCATCACAGCCCCCCACCTCTCTGCTGCCCTCCCTTCCGATCCCCAACGGCTGCGGGGGTCTGACCCCCCCGTGCCACCGCTCCACCCAGACAGGCTCTGACCACAGCATCCAAGCCCCGACTGTACCTGTTTGGCTCTGATCCCCTTCCTGCTCGGAAGCAATTTGGAGAGGACGCAGCGCAGGTAGCCATTAGCTAACACATATTTAACTGCTCCAGATATCTTTCTTTTTTTTTTTTTTTTTTTGGCATTGTAATGGGGCGATTTGATCTTCAAAGGCCCCGTGCAAACCTTTGAAGCTTCCCAATCTCCAGTGGGGAGGGGAAGAGAGATTGGGGAGGGAGGGGGAGGGAACGTTAACAGTTTTAAAACCTGGGGAATCCTGAAGATGGAGGAAGGGTTTAAAACCCATCGGGTTTAGCATACAGCCCTCAGGTAAACCTTCACCTTCTTTTCAAATGCAATTTTGGTGGGTGGCTTTGCAAACACTCGGGCCAGGTGAGCAAGGTGGGCTCTACTCCCAGCAGCTGACTCTCCGGAGAGGTGCTCCCCAGCACCGGGGGCTCCGCAGTACCTCGGTGAGAAATAGAGACACTGAGATTGGCAAAGACTACGGGGTGGGGAGGGGAAGGGGGAGGGAAAGAGAGGAGGGAGGAAAAGAGGGAGAGGAGGGAGGAGGAGAGGAGAGACATTCCCTGCCGCGCTCCGGGCCAGCAGCACCCTGAGAGGTGAGACACAAAATGCGTTTACCTTTAAAATAATGACTCATTTTATTTTTTTCTCTTTTAATACGTAGTTATAAATATATTTTGTCAAAATATATGATCATTATTGTCAAAAAACATTTGCACATAAAGTCATAAATAAGGTCAAGGTGAATGTTTAGTTTAGAGGAAGAGTCCAGCTAGAGCAAGCAGTTCTGGGGTGGGACGGGAGGGAGAGAGGAGGGGAGGGGAGGGAAGGGGTCAGCGGCACCCGCACCCCTCCACCACCATCTCCTGGTAGTTTTTCAGCACCACCTTGTCATACTCATCCAGGTAGAGCATGGAGATGGCGCTCAGCTCCGTGGGCACGCAGCAGGCCTTGGGGATGCTGGAGTTGACGGAGTTGACCAACGTCTGCACGATGGCGTGGTTGGTGGAGTTGAGGTGGTCGGCCAGAGGGAAGGGGCAGTCCCCGTGGCAGTAAAACGCCTGGTAGCCCGGGGGGGCCACGATCCAATCGTTCCAACCCACGTCGCTGAAATCCACATAGAGAGCGTGGCGGCGGCAGTTTTTTTTGTTCTTGCGGGAACGCTGGTGCTTGGGGCTGCGGCGGGCCCTGCGGGTCAGCGCGTGGCCTCGCCCGTCGTGCCCGAAAGTGACCAGGAGCGGCCTGAGCTGCGCCCAGTCCCCGCCGTGCCCTTGAGGTAAAGATCGGCTAATCCTGACGTGTTTGCCCTGATGAGTCTGTGCCTGGTGGAGGTGGGTCACCTCGATCACCAGCCCGTGGTTCGGCTGCTTGTCCTTGGTCCACCGGATCACGGCTGGGCTCACATCAAAGGTCTCCCAGCGCGTCACGTTGTGGTGCACCAACCGCGTGTCCAACAGGCGCGTAATGGCCTGGGAGCGCTCCGACAGCGGCTTCATCACTTCGTAAATGTTTATCCGGTGGAAGCCCCTCTCCCACGCCGCGCTCGGCTCCTCCACCTGCTCCCGGTACAGCCGCAGCTCCGCCGACGAGATCACCTCGTTGTCCGGCACGCTGCTGAGGTTGAAGACGAAGCGGACCCGCGGCGCTTCGCTGGGACCCGGGATGCTCTCCAGGTGCTCTGAATGGGTGCAGGGCAGGGGGAAAACGGGACAAAAGAACAAAACGGCAGCGCGTCAGCCTCGGGGCACACAGCCACAGCCCCGGCGCCGATCCAGCCTGCATTCACCTGCCTGGCTCGATTACCCCATGCATCCTAACCGGTGCCGGAGCGGTCCCGGTGCCGAGCAGTCCCGGTGCCGAGCACTCTCCCTCCCCACTCTGACCCCTTCCCTCCGCCTCTCTCCCACTTTGGCGGAGGTTTTTCCCCTTCTGCTTTCCCCCCTGGGGCTCCAAAGCAGAGGGGAGCACAGAGCTGCCTTGTTACGGGGCGCAGGGGGAGAAAGCGAAGCAAATTCCAAAGCCGTAATGATGCGGCCGGATTAATAATTCAGATTTACTTTGGAAAAGAAACATCCGCTAGGAAACATTTGGATCAGATTACAAGGGCCTATTGAATAAACCTTATAAACACACAGCTACAAGTATTAAATTCGAGGAGGGGTTTTTAGGGGGGCATTTTTTTTTTCCTTAAGAGCAAAACCAGGCAGCGATCGCTTCGGAAGTTCAAAAGAAACGCTCCGGGGGTGGGCGACCTCCCGCCCTCCTTCACTCCCGCATCGGATGCATTAAATCCACGCGAGCCCAGGAGCGATCCCGTGGCACAGGGACCGAGGGACAGCGTCGCCAAAGTGCTCCAACACCTTGAAACAGGCACGGGATGCTGGAAAACAGCCCGGCAGCACGCTGTCACCCGCACACCGCACACGTCGGGAGCGTTTTTCCTCCCGTAAAAAGCGAAGAGGCGGGCACAACCCGCTCCTAAACGCATTGGTGAGCTCCCGAGCGCTCCCGGGGCTGGGAATTTCCCTCCTCCCATCACTGACCTTCATGGTGGAAGCTCCTCACGGTGTTGGCCCGGCTGGTCGATCGCTCGGGGTACTGCAGGCTGATCTCCTGGAGGCTCTCCTCCTCTTCTCCGGACTGGAGTCGGTAGAGATCCAGCATGTAACTGGGAATGACGGCTGATTTGCTGGGCTGGGGCCGCCTTCGCAGCCCAAACATCTGCAGCAGAGTCGTTTCGAAACCCCGCAAGAGTTCATGGCTTTGGGCAGAGCGGCGTCCGGATCCGGCTTGTCCCTGAAGCTCTGCGACTTTCTTCCTGCCGGTCTCGGGGATCAGGCTAGCATGGTTGGTACCTCCCAGCAGGACTTGGCATAGTAGGATGACCATCAGCATTCGGTTACCAGGAATCATGGTGTCTCTGGGGTGTAAAAAACGCAACAACAAACGACAAGGAAAGTCAGGATGAGAAGCGAGCCCCCCCCACCCCTCCTCTCCTCCTCCTCTTCCGAAGAAAGTTGAAAAATACCAAAAAAATACATGGCAAAGCGAGATGAGAAGGAGCCAGCGGGGACAGGCGGCTCCCGGGGCATCGCGGCCGCTGCGGGGCTGCGGGAAGGGGCGCGCGGCGCGGCGGGGCGCGGGGCTCCGGGTTCGAATCCCGCTGCGGGACGCGGAGACAAAAATAAAGTTAAAAAAGAA
>JACDJE010000254.1:161365-277124 GCA_016647715.1 Pavo muticus
AATTCACCTTGAACGTAGCTTCTGGGGACGGCCCGACCCGCCCCGCCGCCCGCGCCTGGTTCTCCCTCTAGGGAGGGGGAAGGCGGCGGAGGGCTGCGGTCGGGCGGGGAGGGGTCCGCGGGGCTGAGCTCAGGTGGGCGGCACCGTGGTGCCCCCCCCGGTTTGGCCCCGCTCAGGTGCATCCCCCGGGATGCGTCCCCAAGGGGCTGCATTAACCCTGCTCTCTGCCTTCGGTTCCCACCTGCAATCGGAGTTTTCTCTCTCTTCCCTCTGGAATAAAGCTCATTCCCTCCGGGCCGGGTTCCCTGACCACACGAGGACGCGTGCCCACAGTACGGTACCAATAGGGCCTCCCACTGCTCTCCTGAACCTCATGGTTCAGCCCCAGCATGGCCAAAGGTTGCAACGATGGCCAGATGTGGGACTGAGTTGAGAGCCCAGGGGTCAAAGCTGTTCCCTAGCAGGGTGTGGGGATGGAGTGGTTGGCCACTGGCACACATCTGCTAGGAGCAATGGGGTGGTCTGGAGAGGGCAGCTCCTGGAGTGGGAGCCCTGATGAAGGGTGATGGGGTGCCACAAGGTGCAGACTGAACAATCCCATGGTAAAGAAAGAGAGCTCCTCCACAGTGTTAAGATACCGTGCCTTTGCCCTTCTGGAGTATCCATTTGGGGTGGACAAACCACCACTCACTGACAGAAAAGTTAGTGAGATTACAGGACCAAAACATACAGTCAGAGGTTCGCCACAGGAACTCCTCATAGAATCACAGAATCACTCAGGTCGGAAAAGACCTGTAAGATCCCCAAGTCCAACCCCAGCCCACCCCACCATGCCCACTGCCCACGTCCCTCAGTGCCACATCTCCACAGCTCTGGAGCACCTCCAGGGACGGTGACCCCACCACTCCCTGGGCAGCTGTGCCAGCACGTTACCACTCTTCTAAAGAAGAAATGTTTCCTAATATCCAACCTGAGCCTCCTCTGGTGCAACTTAGGGCTTAGTTCATAGATGAACCGAGAACAGGCTCAGAACTGTGACCATAACCCTGCATGTTCCCACAAAGCACCAAACTGCCGTGCCCAAGCACACGGCAGGACCAGGGCAGCACACATCACCTTCCTTTCGCTGCCCCACGGCTCACACAGTCAGGCACGGCTTCCTCTAATATCTCACTTTTTCTAGCTCAGGCCTGACCCACGCATTACAAAAGCCTGGGGATGTCACCGAAAGGGCGCACGCAGATAAAAGGCAGTGCTGACACTGTAATATCTCTGAGTTATTCCTATACCACTCCGAGTTTAAAAGAAACATCTGTTAGCGAGGTATTTGGGCTATGAATCCATCACAGTTTGTGAAATATCGCTATCGCCATTTCTGATGTATCACACTGTGCGTTATTCTTAACAAGAGAAAACAATTTTTGGAGTAGCCGCTGTGCAACTTTTTAAAGTTAAATAACATTTTCATTGAAAATATCCCCACCTAAAAACAAAGTTTGTGCAAGGGCCTGCATAGCACTGCTCTTAAAACAGACCTCTGGGTTCGGCAAAGCAACCCGTCCGTCTGTGTGGGAGCAGCACTGAGGTGCCACTCTTGTCACTCTCTTTCCCAGAGGACCTCGCTCAGATTTTGGTAGGATCAGAGGTGCTGGGAATGTTAACTGATGAGGAATTCAGTCCCACAGCTTCCAGTGCCTTCACCGCGAAGCTGTCCCATGTCCTTTGCCCAAGGAGGCTGTGGATGCCCCATCCCTGCAGGCATTCAAGGCCAGGCTGGATGTGGCTCTGGGCAGCCTGGGCTGGTGGTTGGCGACCCTGCACGTAGCAGGGGGTTGGAACTGGATGAGCATTGTGGTCCTTTGTAACCCAGGCCATTCTATGGTTCTATGATAAGAGGCATCCAAAAAGTGACTTATGTAATGCTGGTTAACCATGGCTCTGCACGAGGAGGTGGCCAGCTGGGGACAGCAAGCCCATGAAGAGCACTGTGGTTTAGGCTCTTGTAGGAGGCAGTGGTGTATTTGAGTAGCTCATTGGTTACTAAGAAGTGTTAGTCATGGGGAAAGCTGTAGTATTTATTCCGTAAAATGTAAATACATAACCCAAACCACAGCGGAATAACCATGGATGGAAATAGTGTAGCATTTACTGAGGGAGCTGAAATGCGTTTCTACAGAAGCTGTATTTCCTTAGGCCCATAGAGAGTAATTCACCTTGAACGTAGCTTCTGCTCGAGCCCGTGCAGTTACACATAGGCTGAACTCGGTCCAGGCATGCTAAATAACTGAGTGTGTTATATATTCCAACCAAAAAAAGTGAATGCCAAAATGGAGCTAAAAATACAAATGTGGAAGGTTTGAAAAGCAAACACTGCTTAATTCAGTGGTAGATACAACATTGTACGTTTTAAAGATCCAGCAAATCAGAAATAGAGAGCGTTATGTCTATGCTCTATACGAGACACACCTCACCCCACATCACATCTCATGGCAGTGGGAAGGCTGGCTGAGGTTCTTCCCTGTGGTCCGGTCCCGGCCGTACTGGGGCAATTCTACCTCTATGGAAACCTTCCAGGAGGGTCTGCACCTGAGCAGCAGGACTGCTCATCTCCTCTGAGCTAAGAACCACTTCATCGGATATTTCGGGTTGGGGCTTGGGAAGCATTTCTTCCAAAAGAGCGGTGCTGCAGTGGCACAGCTGCCCAGCAGTGGTGGGCTCACCGCCCCTGGAGGTGTTCCAGAGCCATGGGGATGTGGCACTGAGGGACGTGGGCAGTGGGCATGGTGGGGTGGGGGTGGGGATCTTAGAGGTCTTCTCTAGCCTGAAAGACTCTGTGATTCATTGGGAATGTCACCTTGCAAAGAACAGCCAGAGGAAAAAGTGAGTTGTGGTACAGACCTTGATGTGACTCGGGTCATGCTTGTCGGTGGCGGTGAGAAGCCCCGGAGCTGGCAGGTCCTGGACCCCTGGAGCCCAGCTCTGCTCGCAGTTACTGTTCTCATTTCAACCCGGTGATCACAGAGTAGCCCAGAAGTATTCCTGATGCAATCCCAGCTGCTGACATCTGCTCTGCTTCCAGGTTTTGTGCGGTCAGGACTTACCGGCAGGCACTGTGTGTGACAGAATCACAGAATCATTCAGGTTGGAAAAGCCCTCCGAGATCCCCAGCCCTACCCAGCCCACCCCACCATGCCCACTGCCCACGTCCCTCAGTGCCACATCTCTGGCACACCTCCAGGAATGGTGACCCCACCACTCCTGGGCAGCTGTGCCACTGCAGCACTGCTCTTTCAGAGAATAAATATTGCCTAATATCCAGTGTTCAGCACCTCTAGAAATTAGGCCAGCTCTGTTTACAAGACAAACTTCTCCACTCACGGCAGCACTTCGGGAGATGCCTCTGGACTCAGGCAGAGAGAGACCTCCCCAAACCAGTTCTTGTATCCTGTGTTATTTTTAGAGCAGCTGCACCTTTTGGGCTCCAGAGTTTGCAAACAACCTGCCTTGGGAAAAGAAAGAAAAAGTCAAAAACCAAAAAAAACCCAACTCTTGTCTCACCAGATCTGTGCTTGAGCAGAAACAAGCCTAAAGCCGTAAATAAGTAAATAAAGTCATATGTCAGAGAAGTTGTAATGACATGAATTACAGGAGGGGATGCCCATAAGCGTGCTAAGATTGATTCCCTCCTACCCCTTCCTTTCGACTGCCTAAGCTGCTCCATTAAAGCAAAGGCACTGAACAAACAACTCCGAGGGATTACATTTTCCAAAGCAGCTCCTCACTAAAGAGCCAGAGTGCAGCTGATGGAAACAAGCACAGCTGCTCCAGCGGTGAAGGGAACAGCTTTTATTGCCACACTGAGATTCTTGTGATTTCTCTGAAAGCTTCAGAGCTGGCCTGTCCCACCAGTGCTTTCTGCCTTCTCTTGAAAAGAGAAAGCCAGACCTTTCCTGGAACACAGGACCAGGCCCAGCTTGGAGCTCACTCCAGCTTTGCTTTCCTCTGTTCTTAAGTTTTAAGGCTGATTTTTATCATTTTGCAAAATCCACAGAAAGGATGACCGTCCCACGCAGGGAGAACATTCAGTTGCTCTCACTTGACTTGTTGCCTCTGTTACTTTCAAAAGATCCCAAAGACTGAGCAAACCTGGGAATTTCACCCCTTACTTTTTGTACACACGTCGTCCATCTGCTCAGTTACAATTCAAGGCCCCTTAAGTTCACTGCTGTCCCTTCTAAGATTCTTGGGCAGTGCAAGGAAACTAGGAGCCTGGGTCCTGGGGAAGCGCTTCAGCAATACGAGTCACAAGATAAAGCTGAAGCCAACTTAATGGTATGTTACGGAAAGTCTCCTGACCTGTGCTACAAACACCTCCAGCTCTGGTTGCCTGGGGAGGCGGTGGTGCCCCAAGGGCAGGCTGGAGGGGGCTCTGAGCACTGATGGAGCTGTGGGTGTTCCTGTGCATTGCAGAGGAGTTGAACATGGTGACCTTACAGAGCCCCTTTCAACTCCAACAATGCTAGGATTCTATGATTGAAGCCATGTGTTGTGAAATCATTTATACATTGATTGGTTTTCTTGATCACTGTTACAAGAGGAATATCCATATTCTCATGCACGTTCTGGAAATAATAATTGCTTTTAGCCTACATTTGCTTCCCATTCAATCAAAACCTCATCCTTGAGATGTGAGAGGGACCCCCAGAAGGTGAGGGATGTATTCATAGAATCATACAATCATTAAGATGGAAAAGACCTCTAAGGTGATCTTTGAGGTCCAACTTCAAACACATCACCACCAAAGACCATCCAGTTCCAGCCCCCATGCCACAGGCAGGGTTGCCACAAACTACACAGGCACCAGATGAGGCTGCTCAGGGCCCATCCAACCCGGCCTTGAACACCTCCAGGGATGAGCACCCACAAGACCATCGTTCTCCTAAGGAACACCGTAAGGCCATAAGAGGAGAAGGTTCATTTCAGATTGGTTGAGCCACAGATACGTTTTGAGAACACCACAGCGCTGGCAGCTCCCTCAGCATCCACACCACTTGAGTGTCTCCAGCACTGACACTGGGCTTTGTGTTCAGCTGTGACTCTGACACTTCCAGCACCGCACTCTTCCTGCAGCACTGCCAAATCCGCCGCTCTGCAAAACCATGCGGCACCTCTGGGGCGCTGACATTCGTCTTTGTCCTTTAATTGTGTCTTGAGATGTGCTATCATCAGAGGCTTTAATGATTTCAAATGCTAGCACAAGGCATAAATAAGCAGAGCGGGACAACTGCCGCAAAAATAATTCTAGGAGGACATGCTAGAATTTGCTAGATGAGTTTGCTCTGAGCACGTTCTATTTGGTTTTCAGCAGCAGCAAAGGAGTTCAGCAGTGAGCATTATCATAAGTGCCTGGAAATGTCAGCACATCTATGAATTTCAGACTCATGACTGTGAACGTCCTCCCCTGAGATCAGAGAGGAGGAATCCTTTTAGGGATTCCCATCTGACCGGAGAAACACGGGCATGGCTTGTGGCTTCCATCTCCAGCCACAGGAGGCTGGTGGGGCTCATTTGCACCGCCTGCCTGGTGACTAAGCGCTCCCCATGAGCAGACCAAAGGCCATTAATAGAAAATACTCACCAAATAGGCCTACATAGTGAATGCGTGAGAACAGAGCATCAGCTTCCCACGGACATGTGATGAGAAAAATCACTTCAGGAGGAAAGGCTGCTTCTCCACGGACATCTAAATGAGGCTGCAGGTTCTATTGGCTTTGTCAGTTCTGTCCTACTTCAACTCAATATCCCATGTACTTTTATAGCCATGTATGTGTATATAAACACACACAAACACATAAACACAAATCCATCACACTTGGCTAAAACATGCTAAGTGCAGCAAGGTCTTCACCAGGGGCCTTGGTGGCTTACTCTAGTACAAAGCAATCCATGTTAGTGCAACACATTTGTCAGTTCAACACAGTTCGATCCAAGTACCCTACAAGTTTAGTCATTCTGAAACAGGTATATGGGAAGGAAAGAGCTAGAAGTATTTCCAGTCCTTCCCGACAATAACTTTTTAGCAGGACCTACTTCACTGCAGTGCAGCAAGACTGTTTTATAATTGATGAAGTGAGCTAAGGAGTGAGGTGTTCTCTGGGTTTATTTTCAAGGTAGAAGTGTTCTTACTTACTGTTACCTGCTCTGTTCTCTTCTGCTCTGAGAAAACACCTGTAAGCAGAATCAAAGCCCACCACATTCTCCTAAAAATCTATTACCCGAAAGCACATGAGCAGGAGCAGAGCTTGTGTGAATGGCAGCAAGGCATGGCTTCATTTTTGGCTTTTTCCTCCCTAAGCAATTACCTGCTTCCCCCTTCACTGCTTCCATCATACACAGACGCTGTCTCAGCAGCCTAAAGCTGGAAAGTTCAAAGGCGAGAGGTTCTGGGCCATGCTGCAAGTGCTGGCATGCCTAGAGGAAGGCTGCTCTGATGATGAAGGAGTCGATTCGGACTTCAGAAGGTCTAGGTTCAGCTTTGTGACTCTGTGACACCACAAACCTACTTTATCCAAGTGGCTAATTATATGCTTAACTGTGAAGGGTGATTAAAAAAAAATGAGGAAAGGAGAAGATCAGAATTAAAGGCATGTCAGAGTCTCCATCTGGGATGGAGAGCACTTTGAACCATCCTCAGAAATGAAGCAAAACCACACGTCAGTTCTGAACAAGGCATAGAATCATCGAATGGCTCAGGCTGAAAGGGACCTTAAAGATCATCCAGTTCCATCCCTCCTGCCGTGGGCTGCTTGCTGCCCAATGGATCAGTCCACCCCATGCCACAACCAGCCCAGCACACAGAAGGCTTTCACAGCACTTAGTCAAGCTCCACTCCCTGTGAGAATACCAGGAGAGCTCCATGACACAGGATTGTTGTATGAGCTCTTGTTTATGGCACATGAAACAAAAGTTTTGCTGCTGTCAGGGTATGCACTGCTCTGTACACCCAGTGCACCATCACAGAGGGACATCCTCACCACTCAGCTCTTGAAGAATGACCGGGGTTGGCCCTCCTTGTGTTGCACTGGCCTGAGAAGAAGAGCAGAAGGGAAACATTGCTGGGAGACAGAATCAAAATCTTCCCTGTAAAAAAGAAGCAAAAGTGAACATGCCTGGAAAGGAGGAATTAAACACATTGTTGTCTCAGGTGGGTTTCCAGCATTTTCCAGAAATAGTCGTCAGGCTTCAGCTCATGGGCTGGCAGCCACGCAGCCCTTGGACTGAAGGGAGGCCAACTCCTTGACCTGCAGGCTTCAGTGCAAAGGCAGTCTGTGCTCTCTGATACCTTATCCAAACGATGTGGGCAAACCAGAGCTGTACGTGTGTACCGTGCGTGTCTGATCCCACAGGCAAACCAGGCTTCCTACTCAGGGCCATTTGCAGGGTCTACTTGTTTTATTTTTAAAATACCAGCAACCAGACAGCTGACAGAGAAATAAAACTGAGGGGCTGATTCAGGAAAAAGGAGAAGAGAGACATCTAGGAGAACTATCTAAAATTCAGTTGGAAGAAGGAAGAAAAACTGCAAACATCCCACATCTCTCTCTTACAAATGAAGGGACCCTGGGAGGGAGGGGCTGATCACCCACCTGGGCACAAGGGTTTGCAGCCAGATCCCTGAGGAGAAGCAGGAGAGAAAAGTGATATGGGAAATAAGTGAAAACCAAGAAGGCGAATTCAGGTTGGGCAGAGGGCCAAAGCAAGGCCAAGCGCAATTCTAGAAAATGGGAGTGAGGCCAAAGGCACCGAGGTGTCACAACAGGCTTGTGCTGCTCTGCAAAGACAGCTCTGAGCGATGCAGCCGGCAGGTGCACAGCATCACAGACCTGGAAGGATGCAGGCTTCGAGCTCGGGTGTGGAACAGAAGGCTTAAGATAAGAGTTTAAAGCAGCATTTTCCATCTGTGTTGTGCCCACACTCAGTGTGACACTCGTACTTCACAGCACCGGCCCCCTGGGCACACTGGTGTTGCAGTTTGAGTCACAAAAAGCAGAACAACGCAGCTGCATCGATTTCCCTGAGGATCTCTTTGGTCTCACCCCGCATTCCTGCTCGCCCCACCTCTGCTGGGCTGACTGCTGCCTCTTCCCACCCTCTGTGCACCTCCCTGAGAAGGTGCAGAGGCAAAGCAGGGCAGGGGGTTCTGCTGCATCCACTATGGACCGGGCCGAGCATGGCAAGGACACATGGGGCCGGGTGGGTCTGGGACTTGAGGGACTCCAAGGAGGAAATTAAGTGGATTAAGACACATGGTTGGAGAGTGGAGGATAAAATGGGGAAGCGAAGAGAATTAAGAGCCACTGAGTGTTGACTGGAGTCAGGGACAGTGGATCCAAATACTGATCCAAAGCACAAAACAGCAATGACTCCTTTTTTCAGAGGTTCCCCTGTTGGTAAGCCACCAAGAGCCCAAAACGAGACAACCACAGAGAAGGAACCATGAAACAGAAGGCATGACTGGATCACCTTCATCATAGCTTCTGGTAGGGAGGCATGCTTGGAGCAGATGTCTGAAGGTATTTACAGCGTTGAGGATGGCTGCAGCCTGCAGGCAACAGAACAGTCACCAGAAAGCTGGAGACCTAACTGGTCTACGCTTGCAGGAGCACAGCTCTGCTCTCTCAGAGGTACCTCCCAATCCACTCAACATTCTTCAGGATGCAGAGATTTTGTCTCACTGAGCAGCATCCAAGCAGGATCGTTCTGCCCTGCTGGGCAAAAACTCCTTTCTCCCCAAACAGCAAAACTCCAAGTCCAGCCTGCAAACAAAACAAAACAAAACAAAACAAAACAAAACAAAACAAAACAAAACAAAACAAAACAAAACAAAACAAAACAAAACAAAACAAAACAACTGACCACAGGCAGCGGACGAAACTACAAAAGCATTTTTTAAAATAAAATAAATAACTAAAAGCTGAGCTCTGGGCTCAGTGCTGTTGCTGCATTCCCATAGTCCTGGCTCTACCCAGCTACAGAGATCCCAGAGCGCTCGGCCTGCGCAGGGTGAGCAGCTCCGTGTCTCCCGTGGCAGAGGGCACACATGGTGATGTGGCTCGCGTTACTGAGCAGGATCGGATGATAGGTGCAGATCCACGATGCCGAGCGGCAGGCACAGCTGGTCAGCAGCCCACGGGTCAGTCCTTTCCCTCTGTCTGAAAGTCCACCCCCACCTTTCTGCACTGAAGCAAGAAGAGGCTCTCCCTTCTCTGAAGGCTCTTGTTGCTGCCAAGAGTTGTGCATCTCTGCATGGACAAGATTATAGCACAGGGCATCAGTGCAGTAGGTTTCGGCTCACATATGCTTGTTACAACCAAAACTTTTGTAAAATGGATGTTTTGACTGCACCATAAGAAACCAGCAGTAGATCCAGTGGAAAGCCCTGCCCCACAGCCTTACACCAGGAGATTTTCTCCACGTAATTTTATGCTGTCGGACACCTGATGACCCAAGCGGTCCCAGGAAGGGGGAATCGGCTTCCTCTTTAAAAAGCCTGCTGTTTATTTGCAATTTAGCTTACCTGACTTGTTTAAAGCGTTATCAGAGTGCGCCCATCTACTTACTTTTATTCGTTTTCACCTGATATCCAAGATTTGCTTGAATTGAGAATGCCTAAAGCCTCAGGCGTGTTCCTGGGTGTTCTCAAGTCTTAAATGCCACTGCTTAAAGAGTTAAAGATCTAGATGGCTGCACTAAGAGGATGATAAACTAATCACTCAGTCACTGCTGGTGAGCCTGGTGTCATTTACTGAAACAAGGAATGCATTTAAAAATGTAAAAGAAACTCCATGCGGCGCAAAAGCCAAAGATGGTTGTTAGATTGTCAAGGTTTACTTTGGAGAAAGTCCTCAGTTTAATTACTTACATTTAAACAACAGAAGTATTTTTCCACTCATTGAAGAACTTAACATTTTCCTTTCAAGTCAATGTGATTTTTTAAGCGTGATTAAGGGCAGCAGATTACATTCAGGGGACTACAGAAATATAAGAAAAGGGCTGGGCAGAAAAAAATAAATCTTCTAGGGGGCAAGTAAGAGATGTGTCCTATCACTAATAGGAAAAGCAGATACAGAAATTACAGTATTAGGACTGTTCATTTCCCCATTGATTTGTATCTTCTAGCTCTGTGGAACGGTGTGATAGAAAAGCACAGCTCTCAGCACTGAACAGAAATAGTTTTCTCTTTATGTAAAAGCCAGGCTCTGTTCTGGTGTTAGAAGAAGGAAATGCTTCAAATCATTTTCCTTGCAGCCTCTGAACTGTGAAGGAAATGAAAGGGTCCAACGCTTTGTTTTTGCATTTTAGGATTTGGAAGCCTCTGGAGTTTTTTTATCTGGCCCTATTCCTATCAAATATGACTAAAACATCAAAGGAATTTTGTAGGGCTCACCCAGTCAGCAGCCAAGCTGCCAATAATATCACTTTTGTATCTTTGGTTCTTAGAGCCGAACGTTACAACTCCAGCGTGCCTTGGGGCTTGTGCTTTCCACCACGCCAAATCACAGAGCTGCAGTCAGTGGATACCACCAGAAGTTCATCACTGATGAGGAATTAAGGCCTGGAGTGATAGAGGATATTCCTCCAGAGTAAAACAAAGGTGTGCCCATAGCTCCTCTCTGCAGATCAGTGTCAGCTTGACCTAGCAAACATAGGCAGTCATAGGAATATGGGTTTTGCACATCTTTACAGTTTAGCAGCTCTCCAGAGACTCTGGATAGGTATTCTGATGTGGCCACAGCAGACCAGTTGGTGTCAGTTTGACCTAGCAAACACAAGTAATAACAGAAGATGAAGCAATATCCGCTTAGCAAGTGCTAACTGCTTACCAGCTCTCCAGGGACTAGGTGGGCATGCTGCTTGCTGGCTTGAGCAAAGCTCGTCCCATGGCTCTGGTACTGCAACCCAGATGTCTTCCTCTTGGTAGGCAGATCACACACGTGACCACCACAACATGCCTGACAAGCTGCCCAGGATCCCCTCCCTGCTGGGTGGTGGCCAATGGCTCAGGTCAGTCTCTGCAGAAGTAAGGAGAGCTTCAGCCACAGCCACGGGATCAAAATTCGGGTGCAAATCCAGCTGATCAAATGGAGAAATCTACAGCATCCTCATGTCCTGAAATGAACATCAAAAATACATCAAATTGCTCTTGAAAGGCAGCTATTTCCCTGCATGCCTAAAAAGGGAAGCTAAATGAGTAACTCAGGTGTTGCTGTCTACACTGTAAAGATCTAAAGGCAAAAAAAGATGAATGCTATTCAAAGGAACCTGCTGTTCCTGTTGTATAAACTTTTCTCTCTACAAAGAGACTGCATTCACCCTAGGAACTGTCTCACTTGCCTCACTGCACTCCATGAAAGGAAGAGAGCAAACACTTTAAGATCAGTGGGATCAAGTAATGGTTCTTCTGGTAAGAACTGGGAAACTTGAAATACACTCTCAGCTCCACACAGCATAATCCCTACTGCGAACTATTTCTCCCCCATCTCTGTATGCATGTATTTTAAGGGTTGAAAAACTGCTGCTCTAGTACTTCTCAGCAGCTAATAAAAATCCTTGTTAGTAACATCTGGATACAAGATAAGGAAACCTTGCAAAGAAACATGAGGCATTCAACAAGTTTCTGCAGTGGGTTCATCACCAGTCCTCTGAGGACTTTGCTCTGATGTCCACCGAGGTGTTGGGGTGTTTTTCCATTGACTTCATTGGGCTCTGAATCAAGACCTAAGCCTCCCTGCTGTGTTTTGGACATTTATTTGTGTTTGATCTGTAATAAGATCTTTCATTTCTCTTATTTCTGTAAAAACAAATAAAGCCACAGAACAGGAAAGCAACTAAACACATGCTTATCTTTGAGCATATCCCTAAACCCATTCACTTCAAGCCCTTAAGTCCTATGGACCCCTGAGAGAGAAAAGTACACGCTTAAAATTAAACATGTGCTCAGGGTGTTTGCTAATTAATGATGGCCCTGTGTCTTACAGGGCCCTAAGCACATATTAAAGCATTTGAGGTTTTAGGGTCAGTATGGGAGAAATTCCATGGAAACCACCTCAGAAGTACAGCTTTTGGTGTTGTCCCTAACACTGTAAGCATTTCTTTATGAAAGGTGAATCTGATACAGGAGAGATTCTGTTACAGTACCATTTGCAACTAGCTGCAGGAAGTGGAGTTTCTTAGTTGTAAAAACAAGAATATCTAAAACCAGAACCTATTCTTGGCTATTGCTACAAAACAGCTCCATTGTGATGACCAAACTCACCGCAGCAAAACTCCTTTTTGCAGTGCATGTGTTTACTGGCATCTCATGAGCAAACGTGTCTTGCTTCAGACAAAATATTGTCTCTGGCCTCCTCCACTTTGCTTAGAGGAAGCACTCATGCATCCTCTCGAGTCTGGCTGTTGGAAGATAAGAGAGCCTTCAACACTGGATCAGACAGAAGAAGGAAGATCATTCCCAGTAATCTGCAAGGAGCAAAAAGAATTTTTTCTTCGCCACACCTTGTTTATTTTGGACCTCTGCTAAAGAATTTTGGAGCTCTCAGTTAGCTCGGCCCATGGATAGGGCCTCAAATTTAACAACTCTGACAGGTCAAATCAATGTTGTCTCTGATGAGAGACCATTTGGGAAGTCTCCTTGCAGAACAGACCTTTCCATACAGTTTGGCCTGTCTGAGAACTACTTCCACTTTCTACTGAGCACTTCACGTTCACGTGGGTACCGCATGCCAGCTAACATCCCACCTTATGCCTTTACAGCATCTCCCATGCAAGTACCAAGACTTGTCCTTCTCCATTTCTTTTTCTTGTCACATATCCTCCCAAACTTCTTTTCCAAAGTCCATCATTGCACTCCACTTCAAGATGCTCTTGGCCCTCCAGCTCTCTCTATAAAGTTTTATGCTGCCCCACATTTATAGGTTCATTGTTCTGCAGGCTGAACAATAAGGCCACATTTCCACGTCCATTACCAAGGAATCTTGATGTGACGTTAGCACACAAAACTCAAGTTAGCCAAAGCACGCAGTCTGATGCTCCTGCTGGCTTGACTATTTGTACAGACCAAGGAAAGACAGGTGACATCTGAACCCAGCATAATGCCTTCAGAATAAACTAAAAAAAAAAAAAAAAAGTGAGTGAGTGAGTGCTTCACATCATGTAGCTGCAGTGTCTTTGATCTTAATCTGGATTTACCACAGCTTCACACTTACCTTTGAGTAAAAGGCTGAGTCAATGCATTGCCCATTGAATGCACCAAGAACAAAAGGATGCTGCAGGCTTTGCTTGCCTGGAAGCATTAGTCCTCCACAATCCAGGATCTAGAAGAATACACAGAATAGCTTCAGCCCAGCCCATGCTACTTTGGAGGACAAAGAGGAGCAGAAGCACAGGAAACTTTTCATGGATCCTTCCACAGCCCCCAGTTTTCACATTAACTGCGACAGTCTCCATAGCTCCTTAATTCTTCAGTGCCAAAGACTCAGCCCGCAGGGACTCCACAGTGAGAGGAAATCTTCTGCAGAAGCAAGAGTGATGATCCAGTTTTAAATTGCCCTTGGGGACAGCCTACACAACTTGTTGGAGAACAAAAGTTGATATTACTGCAGGCAAGCGGATTTTAGAAAGTCTGTGTGATGGACATACAACACAACTCAGCATTCCCTCGCTCTGGTGTCCTTCCCAATGCTTTTCCACAGGCTGCTTTCCATATAGACTGTGGAAATGATATATTGTCTTCCTTCTGGTGGCAGATATGTAGATTTTCCCAGGGAAACTTAGGGAAAGAAAATGTGTTCAATATATTTCCAAATCCCAAAGAAGAATGGATGGCTGCACTCTGAACAGACCTCCGAAAATTCGCTTCTTTCACCACCAGATTCCTGTTCCCAATGCTAACGCTAACCTCTCTGTTTCCCTTCCTTTCTACACAAGATTGATTCACAGAACTTGATTTAAAGGATGTTTATTTCCATAACAAAAATGATCAGGGGTCTAGAAAACATGACCTATGAGGAAAGATTGAAAGAATTGGGTTTGTTTAGTCTAGAGAAGAAAAGACTGAGGGGGAGACATGATAACAGCCTTCAACTATGTAAAAGGTTGTTGCAGATAGGAAGGTAATAAATTGTTCTCCGTGTCCACTGGGTATAACACAAGAAATAATGGGTTTAAATTGCAGCAAGGAGGAATTAGGTCAAGCATTAGACAAGTTTCCTAAGAGGAAGGACAGGTGAGCACTGGAGTAAATTAGTCAGGGAGCTGCAGACCCTGTCACTGTGGAGGCAAAGGTTTGCCAGGAATGGTTCAGAGCTTGGGGTAGGGGGGATAGATGATCTCCCAAGGTCTCCTACCAGTATGTATTTGCACCAGTCAATGTCATCACAAGTACCCACAGTACGGAAAGAAAAAATCCTTACTGAGCACTCCCAAAGATTTTTACTGTTGGTTTTATCTGTAGCAGCAGTGCATTTGAAGGCATCCACAGCTATTTCTATCTAGACAATGAATTAAAGGTTGATTTTCACATACCTTTCCCCGTGCATGTTTTCCTCTTGTGGTTCATGCTATAAGATGACATTTCTCCATCTACGAGGTGGCTTTTCTGCAGATAAGAGATGCAGGACTCCTACACAGGCAGTTCCTGTCCTGTCTGGAAGTGATGCATGTCAGCATCAGCTGTGCCTGACCAAGGCCCTTTCAGATCTTTGGGCTCATACATCACACCTATACACTGCTCACAACAAGAGTTTTGCAGGAAACTCATAGAAGTACAACACTCGCAAAGAGTGCGCTGACAGCCAACCTTGTCAGACAGGGTCCCTCTCCTCCCAGCATGGGGGACTCAACCCCACAGCATGTGCCAGTCCAACTGGTTCACTCCCAGTGCAAAGGACAACAGACAACAGTCCTTTGCTATAGAAGCCATTTGGCCTCTCAACAACGCAAGCAATATTCAATATACACAAACAACGGGACACTTCTCCACATGCTCGATCCTGTTAGATACACAGCTAGAGGAACAAAAACCCAGTCTGTCTGACCAGTGAAGAAAACACAAATATAACCATTCAATGGTGAAACTAATCTGCCTCATATATCCTCCAGTAAGCCATGATTTCAGTTTCTTGCCAAGATTGCAATTTCTTTTCAAGTGACGTTAAAACTACCTTACTGTTGTATTAGGCGACAACACCTTACCCACTGGTTTCTTACTTGAGGAGAACCACAGCAACTATCCCATTCACCAGGAAACACCATTTTGTTGTGTTCAAGACTAAATGTCTACTTTTATTAAGTCTGGTGACAGATTTCCCTCAACAAGAAGGAAAAAAATCAGTAGAATTCAAGGATATTTGGGTAAATCTTGTTTAAACACTCTGATTTCTCATCTGAAATAAAGTTAACATAACTGCACTGCTTTAGCTGAGAAGAAACGTATGCACACACACAAGCACATACACATGCAACCCACCAAAAATAAGAGAAACATTTTTTCTGGCCAAGGAAACACATAGTACGGTACCAGGGTATATATACAAATATATTTAAGAGAACTTCTTCTGTCCTTATTTCATGCTGTTCGGCAGATGCAGACTTTAATGGCACACAACATCTCACCACAAGTGTTCCTCCTTCAGGTTTCCAGTTCAGGTTCCTACAAAGAAGCAGTGATTCCGACAGGTCCTGGTCTGATAACAGGGTTTGTCTCCCTCTGCTGGTGCTGTTTTAGCTTGTAGTGTCTTGAGTGGCTGGAAAATATTAATAATATTTTCTAAAATACCTGAGAAATCCAGGAGACACTCCTCACTCAGTTCTCTAATTCCCATCAGTGAGATCAAGTGCTGGCTGAAGGGCCAGGTGTGATTAAATAAAATCACATTGATACGTTGATGCTGATCAGGAATTGCTATTTCTCTCCTTGCACTTGCTTAAGATTCTTTGTTAGTGACTGCTTACCCTCCTTTCTGAATCAGAGTTACCAGGGAGGCTAATGGGGCTGTACCCTGGGGCGTAATTTCTCCATGTCCCATAACAACCAAACAGCCACACCACAGTGTGCCTGGGCATGGGTCTGTTTAAACCAGAGCCCCATTGAATAAGGGCCTTAATTCGGGTTCATCTTCACATTTTCCCACTCTATAAGAGGGACAGCAGAATTCTCACTGATGTGTGAATGGATAATGCTCTGCCCACGGAACCTGCAATCCCAGCCAGCAGCATAAATAACTAAACAAAGACCAGGGAGGAAATGCTTATCAGTTTAGTACAGAGTATTCATGGAATCACAGAATCATTATAGTTGGAAAAGACCACTGAGATGATGTAGCCCAACCATCATATTCCTGGTCCTGAAGCAGGATGGCTACTGCAGGTGATCCTACTGGACGCAGAGGAACCAGCTCTCAAAGCTGTGAAGTGAATGCATTCAAGCCTAAGACTTGCTCCTTTGACTCTGAACTGGTAGTACTGTCAGGAAGAGCAGCATTAAACAGGACTATTCATTGCAGTGATGAAGTGTGACAATTGCAGGGATGGGTACCTACTGTTCTGCCATCTAAAGCTATGACAGGCAAATCTCATGCTATATTCCCGAGACATTAACTGCTTCCCATAGGCCTACATGCTCAGATTACCACAAAACTCTTTTCTTCTTGGTGGATTTGGCTGGGGAAGACCCTATCCCAGAGTGTCTCACACCACAGCACAAGCATTTACAGCAATCTGGCAGCACATCTAGAAGACAGGGGAAGCTGATACACAATACTGTGTATACAACACCAGTAGGATTCATCTTACCTAACTCTATCCATCTGAAAGACAAGCATCAGGTCTACGCTCATCATATTAGCTCCCCAAAGAGTCAGCAGCGACATCCGCTTCCAGAGGGCAACTTATTCCATGGCGTTGTTGAGATAAACCCAACCCCATGAAAGCATTATCACCTCCATTTTTCACTTCAAAATAGGAGATCATTGTCAGTTCTGTTCTCATCATTCACCTGATGGACAAGTGAGGCTCTGTAGAAGGCAATGGAAACACCCTGAATGACTTCAGCTGAAAAATGAGTCATGTGCCGAGGTCAGAACAACGACCTGGGTTGATCCCACATAATCTTTGCATTCATTTGAATATCTTTGGCTAAGATATTTTAGGGAAAAACGAGTCCGATGGATCAAATCTATCACTTTCAGTGTGAGAACTGAATCCTCCTTGGAGCAGCTCCAGCTAAATCTCCTGCCTGAGAGATGAAACACTGCAGTTGCAGGGCAAGGAAAGTGATCACCAGAACGTTCATTTCCTGGGCATGGGAAATAGGTTTGTGGGTACAGTACTGATGCTTAAAGAACTCCCCGTTATGCATGTCACTCCTGGTTCTAAAAAAGATGACCACTTAAGCAGTGTCAGATCCCAACACTGGCTGCATTTACTTGTACATTCAAATGCACACAGGCACATAAAAACACCATTACATCAAGAATATACCGTTATATCAAGATTTATTTAACCGAATCCCCCATAATTAGGTCATAACGTACGATTCAGCAGTTGTTAAGTCTGTCGTAAGGAAATCTACAAAGGGAACGAAATATTTAAAGCAGCAATAACATACGTATCCTGCTTCGCTATTTAGGCACGGTTACACGCATAAAAACAAAAGAGCAGCTCTTAATCACAAGGACAATTTATTTTGCTGACCTTCCTATCGGGACACATGCCAAAGCTGCTGGGGGTTGGTTTGTTGGGCTTTGGGGTGGGTTTTGCAGCAGAAAGTGCTCTGGCCCATTGTTGGAGGCTCTGGAGAAAGCAGAGCGTCGTGCAGCGCTAATTTACAGCCTGCACAGCTGGTCAAGGGCGGCAGCGCGGTACGCAAACGATGGTTAAAAATAGGGCTGGCTTGATGAAATCTCACTCTGGTGCCTTCTAAAGGTGAGGGGCTATGAACACAGACATCTCATTCCGCACTGCCTCTAAGTCCATTTTCATCTTTGTGCTTTTCCCCTTGGATCCCGAGCTCCGCTTCGGTTTTGAACTTACATCGGAAGGCAGGAGGTTAAACCAAACTGCTAACTGTGTCTCTTCAAAACTGACATTTAATACAGGGTATAAATCACTGTGGGAGCCTGTTATTCCTTCAGGAATGCAATTACATAGGGTCAAATAAAACATGAAAGAACCCAACAAGTTTTAAAATGTAGTATGTTCTCAGAAGCAGGCAAGAAGGAATGCAAAGCAGTCCAAATATGCTAACATCCACATGTTGTTCTGTATGAGGGGGATTAGAAGGAAAGGTTTCTGTTCTTTAATGATTATGTTGTTAAGCATAGGTATGTCTGCAGGTTCAGGGCCCTCACTGAACACCAGTACATTCAGGGAGCTTTGGGCAGATTACTGTATTTATTTAAAGCAGGTGTCTTTCACCTATCACTATTTTAGTTGCCACTGCTTAAGACACCATTGAGCTTGCAAATGGGATATGCAGAATGGACACTCACCTTTACCTACAAGGCTCTGGGCCCAGAGTGGAGGTATTCCCCATTCATGTGGGCTGTAACAACAGTGCTGTTGGGAGAGAATCACAGAATGGCCCCGGCTGGAAGGGACCTCAAGGATCATGAAGCTCCAATGCCCCACCACAGGCAGGGCCACCAACCTCCACATTTCAGACCAGCCCAGGCTGCCCAGGGCCCCATCCAGCCTGGCCTTCAACACCTCCAGGGATGGACGGGGCATCCACAGCCTCTCTGGGCAGCTGTTCCAGCACCTCATCACTCTCAGAGTAAAGAGCTTGAGAGACCACAGTATTGCCAGAGAACCTCTTTGGTCCGATTTAGGCCACGCCAACCCCTCTCGGTCCCATTGGTCTGCCATGAAACAACGCTAGAGAATAACAGGCCAACACATAAATAAAACACCATGCAGCCTGTTAAAATCTGAACAAAAGACAGATTAAGCAGGTTCAGCACCTCCTATAAAATCACTCCCTGTCACCATTCACGTTTCACTCACATTTCTCCGAGGTCAGAAAAAAAAAACCCTTCTGCTTTTGTGTTTCAGCTGCGTGTTTAAATAGCCCAGAAGGAAATGTCGTGTGGCCAGAGATTCTAGCAAATTTTAAGGTCAACTTTTGCCACCCTCAATTGTGCTAAGCAGTATTTTACGCTTTGAATGGTAAAAGTAAGCAAACTTTGAAGTTTCTTCATTGAAAATCTGGGATTTATTGAAGGCAACAATTTTATCTGAAAGTCATTTTGGGGTGGATTTTATTTTGTGTATGTTTTGTGTTTTTTTCCTGCCAAATGGGATTGTTTAATTCCAGAGGAAAGACTTTATGGATAAATAAAATTTTGGACATCTCAATATGGGAACTGTTGGCAGTGTTCCTTTTCTCATTTAAGAAAGGTGGCTCCTCCCCAGGAAGGAGTGATTTTTAAAATATAGAAGCATGGAACCCATAGGGTTGGAAAGGACCTTAAAAGGCCACCTAATCCAACTCCCCTTCCATGTATGTATGAGAAAGCGTATTTCCCTTCTGCAAGGACTTCCACTTCTTAACTAGCTAACTTAAGCTTGATTTTAGGTTTCGCATTTCCATTTCTGAAAGTAACATTTTTACTTGTTGACTCTCTAAGGAAGTAACAAAATTAATACTTTGACATTTTCCCATAAAAAAAACCAAAAAACCAACATAGAAATCAGTACATTTAGGAGCTCACCCCTCTTGTTTCCTTGGCAATCAAGCAAAAAAAAAAGTGTTAAAAACTTTTATAAAAATGGAAAAAAATAGGGAAAATTATAGATGTTTTCAAGATTATTTCTCTACAGCAAATGTCCTTATGGCAAATGACAGGTGGGGAGTTTGTCCTACACGGGACCCACAGCTCCAGCTACCGGAGTCACCAATGTTACCTTCACTGAGACCGCCAGAACTAAACCTTACATCGCTCTCATTTGGTTTATAGCAACCCACTGCATTACAGTTACTTGGGTCACCGGTCCTGCCAACACTTACATATATTCTCAGAACAAAGCCAGTGAATAACATTTAGCAGAACAAAAGCTTTGCTCAAAGTACAGATAGCACTGCTATCTCTTACAAAGATGATTAAATACTTCCTATTGTAAGAATATGGCTTTAGTTGCTTAACGTGCTGCCCTACTCCAGCCATGCGAGTGAAATACCTCCTGCTAATCGTGTGCCTCAGGGCTGGTTTGTGTGTGGGAAAGAGGTTTTTTTATTGTTTTCTTTTTAATATCAGCCAGAATGACTCACCTATTTCAGAGAAGGAGGTCTGGGGAGCAAGCATTGCTCAAGAGTTTGCTCCAACAACCTCTGAGCCCTTTCGTTTTAAAAGTTCTGGTGTCTTACTTCTTTGCAACAAGGGTGTAAAAAATGCCAGCAAAGTCTGCAGCTAAAGAACAAAACTTCCTCTTGTCTTGCAAAAGCATCCCCAAGAGAAGTAAAATAAGAGTAGCCTGCATGTACATATATACAGGCTCATCTTCCCGACAGAAGGGTTGCCCTGGATTCAGCTGTTCTCTTTGCCAATGTGGACACAATGGAGAGTTCCACCTGGCTGCAGAAAACCCCATCGTGTGTGTGGGCAGGAAAGAAGTGAAAAACTGTGCTTATAAAGGTAAAGATCCATCTTTGCAGCTGCATTTGGTACATCACAGACTGTGTAGCAGTTCATCAAGAAGAAATACAGAAACTGACCAAAACGAACTGAAATGCGGAATGTGCTTGAGATGTGAGGAAGTAATGTCAATCCAGCTCTGAACAGTGCAAGTAGGAACACATGGAAGTACAAATCTGGTAATAAGATCTATTATACTGAAACTGATGCCTTAGAGAAAAGAGGATGTGGTGCCTTTATTTAAGGAGAAAATTGTAGAATCATAGGATATCCCAAGTTGGAAGGGACTCACCGAGTTCAACTCGGCTGGACTTGATCCCACACAGGTCGTATCACCAGTGTCAATATTATACAAAACTTCAGGTGAAATACTGGGTGAAGGCTAAAGAAAGCTGTGGGATAATGTGACATGAAGGACAAACTTCAGATCTGGGACTAGCAATGACAAGCATTTGTGCCAGGCTACTCTACCCAAATATCATTTAAACCATAGATATGTTGGCACACAAAATTACTAGTTAAACTGGAGAAGATAAGACAAGTGTTGTAAGGAGGATAATAAATTGGCTAAAATGGAGATGATAGCAAGTTGTACTGACAGAAGAACCGAGCTGAAGGGAGTTTACTGGAGGAATTCTCAACATCAGCCGTGGGATGACTGCATTTAACACTGCTTCTGCCAGCGTTGCTGCAAAATGTGGGAGCATTTCTAACCATATTTGATGAGGTGCAGATGTAAAAGACATCATCAATACCAGGAGAAGGGGAACATCCTACTACTCTGGACACAGACAGAAATCGGTTCATCAGATGTCACTGTCATTGTGTGGGGCACTAGTGATTGCTTCCTCCTCAAGTCTTCCCTGCCCATTCATACTGGAGATCAGTGCAAACTGGGATACGATGGAAAACTGGTGAAAAGGTGCTCGGGGAACAGAAGAAACAACTGGGCAAAGACCAGCTCAGCAGGCTGGCTTGGGGAGCCAGGAGGATCAATGACTTGGAGGGGTCAACGTGGTGATAGCAGAAGGGTGGAGGGAATGAAAGCTCAGCAATGGCACTATGGATGGGAGCAAGGAGGGAATAAGGATTTCTGTGGATCATGGTAGAGGGGTTAGCAAACAGCACCCCAAGAGAAGTGCCAGAACTCTGAGGCTACACCCTGATTAGGTTAGGAACAGAGTTAGAAAATGAGGTTGCCTGTTCTCACTTATGGGGATCTCAGCTAGCAAAAGGGAGAGAGTCCTGATCTCAAAAACCTGATAAAAACAACACTAGATGTGGGCTATTCAGCAGGAAGAGAGTGCTGAAAGAAGGCGCACGATTCAGCAAACATTTAGATATCTGTGCTCTCTGCTGATAAAGTTGTGGCTCAAACTCTATTGCCCACTTCTTAAACACTGTGAGCGAGCACACGTTTCCGAGTAAGAATCAGATTCAAAAGGCACTATATGTTAGAGAGGATTTTCATACCCTAGAAAGAAATCAGCATTGAGCTAGAACTGCTCCCGAGACCATCAAATACCTACATTATGAGGCAAGATTTAAAACGAGGCTCTGACTTGGAAAATCCAGGATACATTCAGGGTTTCAGGGTAAATCCCACACCACGTGTATTGGCAGATAGTGTGTATGCCATATACAGTGCATAAGCTGAAGGGGCAGGTCCTGAGGACTGTACTCAGTGCTTTATCTGTCTTATATCACTGGTGAAACTGGATTTTGATTAAGTATTATGCTGGGGATCCTTGTTCCATTCCACACACATGCATGCATTCAGGCAGGCAATCTCATAAAGTTTAAGTACATTCAGAAATTCCCATATTACCTCTTGGACTCTATCCAGTGTGTGAAGGGAGCACTGGTAGATGAACAGTACCCACCAGCTCCAAAGCTATCCTTTTTCTTCCTGTGTCATGATCTGACCTATTGTCTTTGCAACAAAACTCCACCAGAATAAATAAAGTAATGAGCTGTAGCCCTTCTACCAACATACATCTGCTGTATAAAACAGGCCAAGAAAACAACCAGCAATGTCAACTCTTCATTCTGTTCCTCAGATCATCAACTCTGAAAATAACAAAATCTGAAAGGCATATGGACCTTCTCATAAAAACAACAAACACACAAACAAAACCTTAGATGAGTTTCCCGAGTCAGCAGGATTTGTCTGCTAATTATTACTGTGCAGCGGGTCCAACTGTCCCACAGCCAGAGATCACCCCAGAGGAGGGCTGAGTTCCTCACCCCATGCAGGATGGCTTGGGTAGGCTGAACTCCTTCTGCTTTGGGGAACATGAAAGGTGTTGAGCCCCCCAAACAAGCACAGCCGCCAAGACCTAGAAGGACAGCTTGGGCCCTTACCTTCCAGCCACTGCCTCCCAGAGGCAGACAACATGGGCTCTGCAAAGATGGGGAACGTGACTCCGGTTCAGGTGCCCTCGAGGAGTTTTGACTTGCATGGGGACAAATACAGATAGGTGAAAGATATCAGGTCTGGAATAATGCATGCTGGAAAAAAAGAAAAAAAAGAAAAGGAAAGGAAAATGAGACAAAAAGGGGAGGGAAGTCTGTAGGCACAGACTATTTCTCCTTCACCGAGCCCCTCTGCCAACCTAGAAAGATGTCCATGGGGCATGAGAGAAAGGAGACAGGAGCAACACAAGCCTCCAGTGCCAGACAAAGACAAGCCCATGGGACTCGGTCTCTCCTTTTTGCAAAGGACAGAGAGGAACAACGTGAACCAACACAGCAGTTACCTTCAGCCAATGGGCCCCTGTGCAGCCCCCACATCTCAGCTCAGCGCTGCTGCCAGCCCTCTCTTCCAGGGAGAGGCTCGAGCTCACCTCCTCATCCAGAAAAAAAGTAGCATCTGTGGGAGAAAGACATATGTCTGGCCTCTACCGTGAACCCTGCGCCTGGCAGGAGAAAGCAATGCCGATTCCAGCCCCAGCTTTTCATTCCTGTTGTAACAGTCATAAACGCCTGCTGAAACCTAAGAAGAACAAGACTGTAATCCTAATAAAACAACATTCTGGAACCCTGAAAACTAGATGGAGGTTTCTCAGGCCAACTTTAAAATTATGTTCCCCTCTCCAAAAGCCGCGCTTTCTGAGTGCCGATGGGATGGATGCTGTCAGGCTGACCCCGGGAAGCACTGCGATGTGAGATTTCAGCAGGGGAGATGCAGAAGGCAGTCTTTGTAGCACAGTAGCCACCCTGTCCCCAAAGTAGAGGGAGCCCCAGGCTCCCAGTGTCCCCTCCTAAAAGCAAGGCGGGACCTTTGTCTCCAAAGCCAGCTTTCCTTTCCAGGTGCCCTGAGAGCCTGACTCAGTACAGCAGACACAAGCTGTGCTGGTTCAGATGCAAAAGCTAGTGGAAAGGCACAAGTTTTCCATGCTGAAATCTTTCCTTCCTTCCTTGGATGGTTGCACTGAACAGAAGCCCTGGGGCTTTCCATTGTGCACCAGCACCCCCAAAGTGATGAAGAGCAGGGAGGAAGGCGTTCAGCTTCCCTTCTGCCCATCGCGCAGAGGGCAGCTCCCAGGGATGCTCACTAGCTGGCACGTGTCTCTCGTGAGGCACCAAACCAGCTTAGTGCTCCTCTGTGCTCCTTAAAGCCTGAGGGTGGCAGATCCACAGCAGCTCTCAATTCGCATCCATCCCCTGGCACCGGTGAAGCTGGAGTTGCACCAGCGAAGGAGCTGCTCTTTGGAACATCTGTGCGTAGAGCCGTGCCAGCCCGTTCCGAAGGAAAAGCTCCCTGTTGCCAACTCCTGTGATTTTCCTGTGAATCTTCCCTGGTGTTATGCAAAACCCAAGCTCCTGATGTGCTGCTCCATCCAGCAATATCGCTTTAAGAAAAAAATCTGCGGTCCTTATGGTCCTAAAGAAAAAAAAGCCTCAGGAGGTGGCCTGAACACATGCTAGGGGCTAAAAGTAGCATTTGCAGAATAAAACCATCCCATGATTTTTAAAAGAGTCTTGGCATTCTGGAGGCCTGACTTGTGATCTGGGGACTGGCTGTGGAGAACCCAACAGCTAATTGGGAAAGTGCTTTGTCTGGTGTCAAGTCTGTTTTTTTTTTGGTGGTGGAAAGCACTTGACAGCCCTCTAATCAGCTCAATGACACATAGCAATGACACGAGTCATTCCCTGCAGGGAATAGTACATTTGAATTGCAAACGACCACGGGGTGCTAGTAATATTTATCTGGTAAACAGCTCCTTCTATCATCATGTTGCCTTAGAAGCATCAATTAATTAACTCCACTGAGTCCCCAGTGAAGTAGGAAACTATTTTCAGGTGGTGACTGGGGAAGCTTTGAATGTGCAACAGTGCTCCATGCCCCAAGCCCAGGAGAAGCTAGGGGGGCCAGGATTGGTTTCTTCAGAGCCCAGCACACTGGTGCTCCATATCCCGTGGAGATGCTGCAAGAAGATGCTGTCTCCACCAAGCTCTGACAGTCTCATCACACCTGGCCAGGAGGAAAACGAGGGGCTGAAAACTAGGTGGACTTTTGGACTAGATGACTTTTGAGGGACCCTTCCAACTCAAACAATTCCATGAACACAAGAAAGATATGGAGCTGCGGGGAGACCTCATTGTGGCCTTCCAGTACTTGAAGGGAGCGTATAAACAGGAAGGGGAACGGCTGTTTGTGAGGGTGGATGGTGATAGGACAAGGGGGAATGGTTTGAAACTGAGACAGGGGAGGTTTAGGTTGGATATTAGAAGGAAGTTTTTCACCCAGAGGGTGGTGAAGCACTGGAACAGGTTGCCCAAGGAGGCTGTGGATGCCCCATCCCTGAAGGAATTCAAGGCCAGGCTGGATGTGGCTCTGGGCAGCCTGGTCTGCTGGTTGGCGACCCTGCACATAGCAGGGGGTTGGAACTGGATGAGCACTGTGGTCCTTTTCAACCCAGGCCATTCTAGGATTCTATGGTTCTATGAAAACCTGCTCCCAGGCCATAGTGCCTCTGATTTTGGTGCTGATACTGAGGGCCTCCTTGGCCTCGGGTGAACCATCAAACACCCTTGTGAACAAAGACACGCCGATGCTCCCCATGCTACACGAAGATCACTCATGATTTCCTGACTTGGCCCTCATCAGGAGGTGCTGAATTCTTAGAAATCTGGCCGTGAGCTATTTTGGTTGGGCCTCACCTAGCACAGCAGGACAGATGGACATCAGGACAGACAGACCTCGGCACGGCACTGACTGGTTCTCAAAGAAAGGGAAAAAAAGAAAAAGGGAAAAGATGTGCCAGCATTAGCAAGCACTATTCCTGGTTTATTTTGAGTCTTTGCTGAGTGGAGCCTTTAATCTCTGCCGAGTGGAGCCTTTGTGAAAGGGTCTTATGGATTTGGAAAGAAATCAACAGGCATAGGCAACGCTGCAGATCAAAATGATAGCATGTATTTTTGCTGGCCATTAAAGAGTGAGCATCTGCGAGTGTGATGCACAAAGGGAGGAGATTCAGTCATCAGTGCCTCGCACACACTACGTTTTTCCCCCAAAGCTAATACAGGCATCTCCCCTTTGCTTCTTAGAATCACCTCTGTGATGGAAAATAAGCTGTGTAAGTCACATTCCACTCATTGATTCAAATCAGCTAAGTAAAATTTTGCCTGATATTCAGTCTACAGAGAGGGAAGGGAAGGAGAGCACTTAGCACTCAAATAACTAAAAGCTTCTACTGTGACACAAAGGCAAGCTTCACCAACCTTTCATTTCCCCCACTTTGTAGCTGCGCACAGATCCAATGAAATCAAATGAGATAATCCCAGCCTGGTGCAGCCTAGAAGCAGAGGTGAAAACCTCCCAGAGCTCACGCAATCAGCGTGCAGCTCGGACACTGCCGACTTCCCCCTCAACTATTTCCAAATAAAACACTTCTGTTGCTCGGCAGCTCCTGCCAAATGAGCTAACAATAAAAGAAGAAACTTGCAAAGCCTCTATCCACAGGAAAAAAAAATAAAAAGGAAAAAGATGTTAAGGATCTTTAGGAAAAGAATACGAGAGAAAAAGAAACAAGAAACTATAGGGCAGATCCTCTGGATGGAGTAAACCAGCATAAGGCCCAGCTCTGTTGCTCGACCCCAGGCAAAATGTGGGCCTGGTGCTACTCTGCATTTCTCAGGGGCAGGGGGTGGTCTCCACTGGAAGATTGCGACACTGCAGGATACTTTTCCATATTAAAAAGGCGCTTTGGAGCGTTTTGTCTATTGCCAGGTTTTGGGTTTATTGAAGACTCATTTGGCAGAGCCATCCTGGAAGAACAATACAGATGTTTTATGGAGAAATAAACTGGGACTCGGGCTAGGTTCCTTCAGTGCTGAATTCCACCTAATTTGGAGGGTGGAACGACTCTTTTAATGAAGGGTGCAATCAAAACCTGTACGAAAAGCCAACATGCCCTGGGCAAAGAGAGCAGTGGATACACTGCCCCTCTCTGCTGCAGCAGCCCTGTAAACCCCGGTCTCTTTAGCACAACAAAAGTCTCCCTTGTCCCACCCCTCTTAACCTGAGGAAATGGAGACTCACTGTTCCTCTTCGTGCCCTCTGTTGTGTCTCTTGGAGGGAAGTGGTGGTCTTTCAGCAATGAAGGTGATCTCCAGATCAGGTCTGCTACATCTTACATCTTTGTAAGGAGCTGCTCCAACGACTGGTGGAGTTAGCTCTTCTTTGTCAGCAGTCCCTCATCAGGGCCATACAGTATTCTTTTAATTAACGTCTCCTTAACTTTTCCAAGGGAGGCTTCTGGTAGGTCCTTCACTCGAGAGAAACTGTAAGGGAAGGGTTGAAAAACACTCACTTTCTGCTCACAGATAGCTTTGGCTGGGCAGGTTGGGCTCCCTTACTTGCAAGGAAGGCAATGCCAGATGACTGCACCATACAGGTTCATTGCTTATTGTCAGATTTTTCATTTCAGGAGCTGCGCCTAATAAAATCATCCAGCCTGATTCACTACCTAATCCACTTTCTTTAGCCTCCTCTCCAGATACACTGAGAGGAACATAATGTGAATATCCATTAAATCACTGCAATTGGCATTTACCAAATAAATGTTTTTGCCCACAATGCGAAGTACTCATACTTCAGATCAAGTGAGAGCAAAGTTGTTGGCTAAAAACCTTCTCTGGCTTTTCACAGAACCATCGAATCATTCAGGTTGGAAAAGACCTCCAAGATCCCCAAGCCCAACCCCAGCCCACCCCACCATGCCCACTGCCCACGTCCCTCAGTGCCACATCTCAACGGCTCTGGAACGCCTCCAGGGAAGGTGACTCCATCACTTCCATGGGCAGATTTTTCTTTGGTTCTTTCCTTTCTTCACATTATGTGAAATTTGCTCTTTGCATCAACCATCCCTTCAGATCTGTTTGTGGAGCTCAGCACTTTGGCTAGCAAAGCAAAGAAGAGAGACAGGGAACTGCTGCAGAGAGTGCAGAGATGGTGGGGGCCTGGAGCACCTCCCGATGGGGACGGAGGTGGTGGAGTCTCCTTCTCTGGAGATATACAATATCTCCAGAGAGATATGCTTTCTGTGCAGCCTCCTGCAGGGAGCCTGCTTTAGCAGGGGTTTGGCCTGGGGCACCTCTGGTTGTCCCTTGCACTCCCTACTATTCTGTGATTCTGTGATACACGGGATACAGCGAAGACAAGGAGTTGTTTTTGCCTAGCAGCTGAAAATAACAGCACTGATGTTTATCTGTTACCACTGCTCCAGTTTTTAGCCACCAGTGACAAGATAAACAAGTGCACTCCCTGACCATTACTGGGTTAATATATTACATTTCCTATTATCTGACGAGTGCAGTGATAACCAGTTCTGCGCTGTGCAATATGCGATTTTTGGCCAGGCCTTCCTTTGTGGTCTCTGTTTGCATTTGCATTAACCTAGGAGTATTAATCAGGTCATGGAGACGCCCAGGAACATAAACCAATGCAGACACCCAGAAGATACACACTACACTCAGAATCAACACACAGAAACCACAGGGCAGAGTGCAGCCCTCATTAACAGAACCAGATTAATTGCAGACACACTAAGGGTGTCCAAACATAAAAAATCTGATTACCACGAACCTCTAACTATACAAACCTGAATAAATACTAAAGCACCCTGAGACCTGACCAGCTTGCTGCCCCTATCAGATATCATGAGCTTTAGCCCCTTGAAAACAAGGTCCTGTCCAGATAGAGTAATTACTAGCCCTAAAAAGACTTCTGATACAACTCCTGGTCTAAATCCCACTGAAAGCCAAGATATTCAAGGCTCAGCACTTCCCAGGACACAACCTCCAAAGCCCTGGTGTTACAGTCCTTTCCCACAAACACGCCAAGTTTGTTCTTATAACAAGGAGTTATTTGTCCCCAGCTCCTACTAGGAGGCTGTTTTAGAGCCTCGTTGCTCTGCGTAGTCACAAACCACCTTCTGATTTCAGCAAAGTGTATTTATAGCCGATTTGTACCCAGTTAGCCTTGTGTCCTTTAACTTAAATAGCTTGTTTGGGTGCTTGTTTTTTTTCTCTGATGTGTAGATGTACAGCCATCAACCTTTTCCTCAGCTTTCACTTCTTTAAGAGCTCAGCTCTTTCATTCTTCTCTCAAAGGACAAGCTCTCCATTCTCCCAGCATCTTCACCATCCTTTTCCACATGAGCCGGACTCACACTTCAGAAACAAGAGGAACTGAATTGTCCACAGGTTGCCAAATGAGGCTTTGCCTGTTTTTGGAAAACAGCACACCTACCTTCTACAGGAAGAAATACCTGCCAGGCTATATTTGAAGTTGTACATACCTTTTCCAGAGCCTCATCCTGTGACTGAGCGATCCACACATGTGTTTCTTCTCCTTTGTCATTTACAGCTGATGAGCCTCCAGTTTACAGTGGAAATTCTTACTGCTCCCTAAACTCATGACTTTGCATTTTGCACTACTGGATTTCATCTCGTTTCTATTACTTCGGTCTTCAAGGTCATCCAGTTCTTTCTGTATGGCACGCCTCCCAACTTTGTGTCATCAGCAGGCTTCAGCAACATGCTGTGTTTTGTGCCAAGGTCATTCATGAAGATATTAAATAAGATCCGTCCCCAAGATGAATCCTTCAAGAGCTGTGCTCGTATACCCAGCCAGATACTTTTCCTTTTTACGCTACTCCTTGTCGCTCAGACAGTTCTTCAAAGTGTCTTGCAGTACCTGTTTGAATCTTTAATTTATGTGATAAATGAGCAAAAACCACAACATCAAATGATTTACTGGTGCCCAGATAGGTAAATCCCATTGCCTCTTGCCTTGAAAGCCCAGCTATCTAATCCTGGTTTGGCATAACTCTCCCTGGGCTTATTCAGGCTACCACCTTTTTCCTTTTGACTGTGACTTCTCCTGATGTCTGCTTTCCTCAGGAATGGTACATCCACCGGCCTCAATGGAAACTCCCCCATGTAGACAACCTCCTGCTAGCTGGCCTGGGGAGCTCATTTCCAGAATGACCACTAAGCTTGGTGCTACCTGCATGAAAGGCAAATAAAACCCAAACCAAGCCTGGCTCTTACAGACAAAGACCATTTGGACTATCCCAGACCAACACTCTCAATTAAACCATCTCCTAGTGAGCCAGTTTTTGTACCACACTAAGATAAGACAGAGATGATTTTGGTAAAGTCTGGTAGGCAAGAACCTATACCTGCTCAACCTACTGTGTAATGCCAGGTTTCCAGGAACCAGTATGCCACCGTGTATTAAAATTAACACTGTTAAATTAATGCTGTTAAAGCACGAAGCAAGCATCACTAATGAAAGAGGTGTCGGCTGAGTTTCTTTAATTTCACCTAATGTAATAACACTGTTACAAAGGAGATATACAGCTTGACGCTTACACACATCACTGACTTTACGTACTAGCATTTTGTTAATGATAAAATCCACTGGCTGAAGTACAGAGTTGCACGTATTTTTGTCTTGTCTTAAACAGGGAGAAAAAGAAAATGATATATCGATCCAAAGGGAAGGAAGGTTATGTTACTTTCCTTTGATAACACTGGGAAATAAGCAGCTTGCCAGTTGGGATTCATTGGTATCGCTGCAATAAACACACTTCCTGATGTACATACGTGATTATAACGAGCACTGTACTAAAATGACACTGTAATTTAGGAATAAGACAAACACAAGTGATGTAGTTCAAAGCTCCGCTGCTCTCGCTGGATTTTTGTTTGGTTTTCTGTTTTGTTTTTAACCGACTCTCCGTGCCCACAAAAGCAAGCATAGCCTCCAGGGTTACCCCAGCTGAAAAGCATCTGAAGTGATCCCCACTGACCTTTCTTTCTGATAGCACCCCGCCTGCCTTTTAACGGAGGCCTGAACCGAGTCAGAGGTGAAACAGATAAATGACTGAAGATCCAACTGTTTTCTCAACGGGCGAGTTCCCACATGCTCGATTTTCTTTTCCTCCATGAAGAACAAGAGGGGAAAAAAATTGCAAGTGATTAGCTAATGAACATCTGTTTTGCTTTATTTGTGCTTCCTTGCAGCCAGGAGTTGCATTTACTAATTTTTATTTCCTATTAAAAACAAAAAAAGGAGCATTTTTTTCCAAAGCCTGCAGAGGAGGAGGGCTCACTGGTGTGGCCGTTCCTTCCACTCAAATGATTACCTGGCTCACATGCCACGTCCTGTGTGGTTACCTTCTGTCCTGAACTTTTCATGTGGTTTGACATGTCTTTAATTTAGATGATCGGATCACGTCTGACCTGAAACAAAAAAGCTCTTTGGAGATCCTGAGCACTTTCTGAATTCTACAGATGTCAATCCAGCAGGATGTAATGTCAAACTGTTCATTATATGCATGCAAGGTAATTGCATACTAAACACAAATATAGACTGATTGTGCTCTTGCACTACTTACTATTGAACATAGCTGATCTAAGGACAAGCTCTCCATTGGCTTCAGATTTGGCAACGCCAGTGATTCACACTGACCAGTGTGTGCTCACCTCAGCTCCTAAATTTCTCTCGTCTTTATTTTCAAGTATTTTCACAGAACTGAACATTAGATCTTGCACAGGAATAATCAGAGATGGTGTTTATGAACATGCATCTCACATGAAAATGACGGTGTGGAGATCTCTTTGCCTTCCATCTTATAGAAATCAGGTTTTCCGAGAGGTCATGACCACTCACCTGAACTTCCCCAGTCCTTTCTGAGTGTTGCAAGCAAGTTCCCAAAATCTTTCACTGCTTTGGAGAATTAAAGCCTTTCTTTACATGATCACTTCAATTTCAGAGGCAGCCATGGCTCCTCCCTTGTTTACTGCTGCCCAGCACTGAACCAGGGGTTAAGGAAATAGACTGCTAGCCATAAAGCCTTTCAAAACATGTTTTAGTTTCTTCCTCACACTCCCACAGATTTACCTTCCATTTACTTTGCCAATGAGATGCACGTGGCAGTCTCTCTTCACTGCAGTTACGAAGGCACTCTGCCCTTGATAGTGCAATTTTATTCAACAGCCTAAACTCCAAAAACACTGAAATGGCCTCTTACGGCAAATCATGGAGCAGGATCTGTAGTAAAGCTACAGCAGTGTAAATCTGGAGGGACACTCCTTTAACACTTGTAACTGATATCATACTCTGCCACATTTTATCACCCCCATCTTTCTTTCTCGTCAAACTATCCAACCAACTTGTTCTCTTGAGAAGGATCATAAACCCACAGGTAATTGCAGGATGGCCACACAGACAGTAAAAAGAAAAAGCCTGCAGATGGGTAGTTCAAAGAGAAATTTCTCAAAAAAAAACCACACTAAACAACTGAAAGGAGCCAAGCTATGTCTCATTTGCAGATGTACTGAGAATCTATAAGTTTATTTAAAATCAGCAATAACTGCAATATGCAACGCCTATCAAAATCAGACATTTACCACAACTGTGGCTTTTGAAAGACGTGATTTACATCAGAACTGAAGAAGAAATAACAGGGATTTTAGGCAGACAAATGTATGGTCCAGATACTTTTCCAGTAGCATATTTATTGTCCAAGGCCTCCAGTCAGAAGCACACTTAATTCTAAGCACATGCTTAAATGCTTTCCTGAACAAAGATGAAATGGGGGCCTACCAGGCAGCTCAAGAAAAGTAGTCTCACATTAATTACCCCTCTTGAGCACTGATAGCAACTGAGCTTTCTGATAGCAACTGGGCTTCCTACCTGCCTGTGCACAATCCAAGATTAGACAAAGCTTTGTCTTTTGGAGCTGTCATCTAGCAGAGAAGACAGCAGTCTAGGAGAGTGAGAAGAGTTAGAGGCTCACCAAAGTCTGAATGCTGCTTAGCATCCAGCCCATCCCAGCTATTTGGGTTGAGAGTTGAGGAAAAGATCCAGGGCGACCACATGCAGTACAGATGTGTAAAATCCTCCCTGCTGTCCATAAGCTAGTGGAAATGCAAACATCTTCCAGAGTATACGAATTGGGTTAATATTTTGCTCCAAGGGCTTTGTTCTGAACGGGCACTATTGGTAAATCTGCGATCTTTGAAAGAAAAGGGAAAGGTAATGACATCAACTGAAATCCGTGTTAGTGAGAGGACTGCAGGGCTCATTTTGTTGAAAGAGACAATTTCAGAGAAGTAAAATGTTGCCAGCAGATAATGATTTCCTGCAAGATTGAGCAATAGCGAGTAGTCACAGCTCTGCAAATAGGACATGAGGCAGGTAGGAGTATTCATTTCCTGAGGACAAGAGCTTGCACAGTGGTGGGTGCCTACTGGCACGAGCAGTCCCACAGACTTGTCATTAGTCTGACCTTGCTGGGGACGCTTACACAAGAGGACTGCCTGCCTTGCAGTGTCTGGAGATCTCCAGGCTGACCCTCAGTCCGCAAATTGCCTCTCTTCAGCGCAGCACATGCATAAGAGAAGAAGCAGCTGTGTGAGCTCTGGGCCTCAGGAAGCCTGGGTCCCTTTACACTGTTGCTTTGTGGATGGCAGGCTGCTTACTGTATCCCGCCTGCAGTGTGAGCTTGCCCTGTGTAAGACAACAGGGAATCAACATGGGAGAGAATGTTCCCGTTGAAAGAAAGTCATCCTCCATTGTGCACTGTATTAAACAGTAGAGAATTCATACAAAGTTACCTCTGTAACTGAAGGGAGGTCATCTCACCTTCTTAGCCTTTTTTTCTCTTTTCCATCTCCTGATGTCTAATAAGGGTTGAGTCTAGATTTCCCTGTGCTAGGAGGAGTAATTAGATCTCTTTCCAATGCTTGGCCACATATTTGTATCAATCCTGTTAAAGCTGATTACTTTTGAGATTATCATAGAATCATTCACTTTGGAAAAGCCCTCTAGGATCACAATGCCCAACCCCAGCTCATTCCCACCATGCCCACTGACTATGTTCCCCAGTACCACATCTCACATATAGGTTCTCAGACATCTCCAGGGACAGCGACTCCATCACCTCCCTGGGCAGCCTGTCCCAGTACCTGTCCATTCTTTCTGAGAAGAAATTTTTCCTAATATCCAACCGGATTCTCTCAGATTAGAGTAAAATTGGCTTATAGATAGAGAGTGATGGGGCAAAAAGCAGTGACAGGGATGCACACACCAGAACAGTCTGAGCATGACTGCATAAATCTTTCTTTTCCCCTAGGAAATCAGATTAAAAACAATGATGAAAAAATGCAGATGAATCTGTTGTTATACTGCAGACTCTCTCTCATTAAGCACAAAACTCTGTGACAAATCAGACATGTGGTAGCGCCTGAAGGACTTGGCTCAGGCAAATTTCATGCCAGTCTCCATGCATACACACTGTGAAAACTGTTCTGATTCTCACACATTTTTTGCCTAAATAAACTAGGCTGGCAGAAAGCACATGATTACTGCCCCTATTTTCAGAATACGCAAGGTCCACAAATGTCCACTTTATTCCTATTTATTTAAATAGAAGTCCAGCTGCCTGGTATTTCTTGCCAATTTGGGCTTAATTAATTTGTCCATCAATGTTTTGGAAAACCAAGAAAATCCGGCACTTGTGCATGCTCATGCAGAGCCTTAGCTGCGATAGCAGGTCTATTTCCTTGAGCAAGTCGTGTTCAGCACACCAGAACTGCACAACCCCTGCAAACACTTACGTGCAGGCCTGGACCCCCGCAGAGTGAATCTGAGCCTTCTGACAATTTTCTTCATTGACTTTTAGAGACCCCACAGGGGTTGTCTGCAAGTCCTGGAAGAGCCACCAGTTATAAAACACTGTTCTTTATGCTCCAGAGCACAACTACAGCTGCTTCTCCTCTGCCCTGGTTTTAAAAGCCACACAGGACATGCACAGGGCCCTAACACTTCTGTCTGAACTGGCTTTCAAGCTTTCCTCCCACAGGTGAGTGGCAGTCACAGGAAATACATGCACAGAATCATGAAGGTTGGAAAAAACCTGTAAGATCATCAAGTCCAACCATCAGCCTATCCCCATTCCCACCATGCCCACTAAGCCACGTCCCTAAGTGCCAGGCCCAGACGTGTGTGCAGCCATGGGATGGTGAAGCCAGGGCCTTTCCCATTTAATTGGCACCCCCAAAGCAAGAGGCTAGCCTGCAATTTGCTTCTCGCCTTCCCTGCAGTGCTAGGCCCTGGGTTTTGTAGCTGCAGCCCCACAAAACCACGCAGGTGCCATAGGAGGCAAGGAGAAAGCTGGGAATTTTAGCTGCCTTTCAAATGTCATCCACCAGTACCAGCACCCAAAATTTACATGCATGCAGAAAGAAGATGTATAGGTTTAACAAGGTGATAGACTAGATAAAAGTGGGAAGAACTGCCACGGAACACAGCAGGAGCCCTGGATTTTCATTTGTTGCACAGCTGAAGGTTTTCTCCCCACTCAACAAGCACAGACCAGGCCTTCACCTACACTTCATTGGTGTAAAACGTGGGACTAAAAAAGAGCTATTTCCTTCCAAACCTTGCATTCTAAGCAGTTTTTCTTTAGCAAAGAAAACTAGAAGCCATAGAAGCCTCTGTTTACCACGGTTAGAAGGGGCTGAGGCTCACTGAGCCCTACCAGCACCAAAGGGATGGATGCTGGCTTTGGGGTGTCAACAAAACCCCAAGGGCTGCAGATGAGGTTTTGGGACTGATCCAAGGTGAAATCCTCTGGCTGGTTAGGATGGTTTGTGGATCCCAGCCTCACAAGGCCTACTCGGCGCCTTGGCTCACAGCAAGCCTAAGGAGAGATCCCACAACGCCCAGCCCCCAGTAATGGCTGCAGAACTTAAAGATTTGCAGAGTTTACTTGCAAAGCCTTTTAGAAGCAGAGACGAGTAAACAAGAGTGAAAAGTTAAACAAAGGAAATACATTTATGCTTGTACTGTTTTCAAGTTTATGCAAACAATCCATTTCTAAAGATGTCACTGACACTCCTGGCACGTTCTCATTCCCCAGCTCGGAGTCATGTTGGAAACTGAAATCACAAGCATTTCTGAGATGCTTTGAGCAAAATACCTCCCTCTGCTCCACCAGCCAAAAATCAGCAAGCCCACGACAGTCATGGAGCCATGGCAACACACTTGTGCACCAATGGATTCTGGAGGAAGAGGGAGAAGAGTCTGAATGTCTCTATCCACAGTGGCCATGCAAGAAATGGGTTTAGAGTTAGTCAAATGAATTATGAAGACCAGTTGAACAGCAGGAATTCATCAGGCAGAGCAGGAATTAGAAAATCCTACTTTCTAGCTGCTCAGGCAGTAAGTAGATGTGCCATAAGCATAACCTTTTGCTCAGGACTTGACATGGGAAGGAAGACAAGGACAGCCTGCTTTACAGCAGCAGAGCTCGCCGAGCTGCACACAAGAAGGGAATGCACTGTGGACCCATGTGAGAGCCAGGGAAGGGCATTCAGAAACATTTTCCTGCTTGCATAATCCACCTCTGCATTTGAGATTCTGCAAATTGCACGACAGCCAGGACAGGGGATATGAAGGATTGTCTGTTGGGAAGACAGGGGTCTCTCTAGCAGCTGACTGCCAACTTGCACAGTTTCTGCACTGGCTTCCAAGGTTAGAGCCCACAAATGTCAGCAAAGCCACAGTTTCCCAAATTACATCTCAAAAAGTGGTATGGGTTTAATTGAAAGGGAAAGCATGCACTTCCATGACAGGCAAACAGCACAAGTTTCAGCAACAAGAGAGCGTGGCTGCCATTCTGGCAATTCTTCCCTCTTTTTCCTCCCCTCCGTTCAGCTGCATGAGACAGCACATTTAACAGCTGATCCATCTGGAGGAGAGCCTACAAAGTTAATTTCTAGCTTTGAGATGGTCACTGGTAATTGTAGGTAATTTCAAATATAATTGCAATCGAGTTGAAAAAGCTCTGTTTGCAGTGTTTATGCTCATCACTCTAATTTAAGACTTAGAATGCTGGATGCACTGCTTTTCAATACACACCCATTTTTCATCTTCCTGATTTTACCAACAGTGATTATAAAAACAGCCCCAGCAAACCACAGTCTGCAATGCAAGACAAATGTTTGAAAAGTTGCATATAAAGTTTCAAGCAGAGCTTCTTGAAGGTTAACGACGGAACATGTTAATGATTATCAAATAGACAAGGAAAGCCGCAAAGGGTTTCAAACACAGAAACGCAAGAGCCCCTCGAAATAAATGGTGGCTAACTTTGTTTAGAATAATACTTCTCTTCAAAGAAATGGAACTGTTGCATGTCGCAAATATGTCCACATGTCGTTTTAATACAGGAATAATTACCCATGGCATGTTTGTTAGTGGAAAAAAAGCAAAGGTCTCCTATTACTTACACATAATAAAACCTGCATTGTTTACCAGGAATGAGTTATATGAGACTGGTAATAAATAAGTGTTGTAACAAACCTTGGTGCCCAGGCCCAGAAACTGATCTTAATATCTACAGTTTGGTAGCACCCAAAGGCCCCAGCTTGGGGCTCTAACGTGACCATTTTAAAAGCTAAACTGCACCTCTGAAGGTTTGGCCAGCTGTGTGCTGGCTTTTGTACACTTAAAATATCAGATTTTTTTAAAAATACATTTGGCTTTCTATAGCTGACAGAACTGCTTTGTAGTTTTAAGCTCTTTAGTGGCTAAAGTTGTATCTGCCAAATCTATGCATGCATCAGAGTTTCTCCGTCCGTACCTCTATCCATAGCTAATCTCTGTGAGTGTGTGCCTGCTTAAAAAATAACAATGAAAGAATCCAAGAATCCTCGTTGGCTATATTCTTGTCTCGACAAACCAATACAGTTAAAGGAACTATTTAAAGCTGGAGCTATTCAGGAAACTATTTATTTTCCCCTGAAAAATTTAGAGGAAATGAAAATCCTTTTCCTCAACATTTTCCTATTTTTTGTTTTAAAATGAGAAAGTACCTTTTCTTGTACTGTTTTTGTTGGGTAGCGGCAGCCACTGAGCCATCTGAAAACAGATGCAACAGAAAATTATCCCACCAGCTCTAATGAGAGCATCAGCTCTGTAAGGTCTGAGTGCTCATTTATTTTAATGCAACCCACAAAGCTAAGCCTGTTTGGAGAACCAGGATTGAAAAGCCGTCCTTAGAAAAAATGATATGTAATGCATCTGAAGCAAACTTTAAAAACCTGCTTTAGCAATGAAATGGACTTACTTTAACTTCTCCGTAAGTTGCTTTAAATAGAGAAGGATGCAGCTGTGGAACAACTGGTGATGGTTATACGTAACTTGTAGCTCTGCACCACTCTGCACACGTCGCACCAGGCAGTGTTGACTTCTTCGTTCATCCCCAGAAGTGCAGGCCCACTTTCCTATTTTTTTCTGTTTCTTCACTTGAAGAATAAGGAGTTCACTTGAGGAAGACAGAAGACAATCTGAGACTTTCACCTTAGTCTCTATGGAAGCCTCAGTACGGTTTGAAAAGTTTACTACAACTCAGAGGCTTTAATGAAAAGCAAATGAACAAGTGAAAAAATTCAAGCAAATGATTTTCATGGCAGCCTTGCAAGTCAACAAGGCTGCCCCAGGCTTACGCAGGAGAAATCCCAAATGCTAGCTCCAAAATGAGGCACCGTGCTCCCAAGCACCAGCAAACCCGCTCAGTTCACAGCATTCCCCAGCTACTTGGTTTGCAGTTTTACACCCACAACCCTATGCAACAATGTGGTAAACATGGAAAAGGAAAAATCTGAATGGTTTGCTTTCAAGAGCCACGTTGGTGGTCACCAGGACTCAAGATCCATCAGCAGAAACTCCATCACCACTTCCCTGTCATTGAATTTCAGCTTTTCCATGACAGCTGTCTTGGGCAAGTAAGCAGCCAAACAACAGGGCCGCAGCCTCCAGTTCCCAACAACTGGTCCTGCTCTGTTCCTTCAGACTTATAGAGTTTGTGCAGCATTATCTGGGACTATAACATCATATAAGGCTTTCCTGAGAGGGCAAAATAATAGAGAGGCCTCCAAAACATGATAATCAAAGGCAGCTGCATGTGAGGCATTGCACTCTAGCTCTAAGAATAACTGTTAATTGTTTGTTTGTGTGGGTCAAAAAAAAGCAGCTCCATGAAAAATGATTATCAATTCATGTTTAATGAGGGGCTGGTTAAACATAAAAGAGAAATAACAGTTAGGGAGAAAATTTCAGGACCCTGACTATGGAGTAACCAAAACTGATGGTAAAACTGTCCAAGACAGTGAAGTCTGATCTCCAGGAGCTCAACTGGTCATGTTTATTAGTTCAGTTATGGGTCACCTCCATATTATGTAAGGGTGTCTGGAAAAACCTGCAGTGTTACTCAAATAGAAAGGGCACAGGGACTGCAGAGGTAGATCAGAGACTTTCCCTGGGATTGCAAAGGACTTTGGGATGGGAACACAGACAGTGGTGCTTTGAAAGGAGTGCCTTCAGCTCACCTATTTGTTTTCTCCCTTTATAGCACCTGCTGCATGTCTATCCAGGCTGAAGGCATTTCTTTATACTCTGTGAGCCAAAGAATAACCCCTATCCATCTGCACGGGTCTAAGTAAGGCAAAAAAAAACAGCTAGAGCTAACCTACAACCCTGGTTCACATCTTTGGTCTGGTTGGCACTGTGCTTAGCCTATAGAGATAAGCTTACAAATTCATCAGGATAAATTTGAAATTAATTTGCATTAGCTCCTAGCCTGCCAAGCACTCCTAAGTGCAAAAGAAATTCAGAAGGGATCGAGATCAGAAGCATTAAAAGAACCTCCTGTAAGGGGCACAGCACTCCTTGTTCTCTGGATAGCATTTAGACCTGAAAGATGGTCACATGTTCTGCCTTTTGTCATCACAACATAGCCCAGATGGCAGAGCTGAGGGACCCACGTGCCTTGCTAAGCAGTGGCTTGCTTTGGTCTGAGGGAACTGACAGCACCACAAGACGACGAGGTGGGAATGGTCTCCTCTTCATGTGTGTGTGAGTCTGGTAGCCACATGGCTGGGAGGAAGACAGCAGAGGACAATCTGATGTCACACACCATCCGAGTGAGATGTTGTGTTCCTTGGTGGGGACCGGTCTGCTCGTGAAACCTACCCATTTCAGTTCTGCCATCTGCTCTGTAAAAGAGGTGATGGGTTGCGGATGGGTAATCCCCAAGGAGCACTAGCCAAGTTCCCAGACTTATTTTTCAAATGCTTTGCATTTCACTGCGCAAGCTGGAATATCAGAAGAACGACCTTTCTTGGTAGCTGTTCTTCTATTCCTGGAACTTGGCAAAAAGACACCCAGTGATGTTAGAGATGCTCTAGTGTTCCAGAGGCTAATAGGCAACGCAAAATACTTGGAAAAATGCAGCAAATGCAGCTCCAAGGAAAAATATTTCTGGCGATAAAAATCAACCCTAACCTTTGCAAAATGCACATCAACAACAGCATTGTTTATTATTCCTAACTATAGTTCTGTTGATACTTCTGAGCTAAGAACGTTTCCTCTATGCTGCTCTGCATCGCCAAGCTCCATCCTTTCGCCTACTGTTCCAGTTAGGAAACTTAACTCTAGGAGTTGACAATTAATTCATTGTATTCTGGATCCTCCTTTCATCACTTGGAAAAAAATAAAATCTTAACATCAAAAACTTGTACTGAGACTTTGCAGTTTACGATTTACCAGAATTACCCAGTGTATTACATAAGTAACCTTGAATTATAGCTTTGATTTTAGCTGATCTCTGTAACTATTAATCCAGGAATGTGCTCTCTTCTCTGAGTCACTTGACATAAGTTACTGTTTCTGATTCAGTGACTAAAGCTATATAAATAGAAGGCTTTTCCCCAAATTCACACAATTTGATTCTTTCTCTGAAGCCCTATTTGTACCTGTACTGGTGAACGTGTTATTTCTGGGCACAGCCTTCTAAAAATTCAGTCCTTAGAAAGACTGAAAAGCTAAGGGGGAAGCAGTTCATGGCTAATCAAACTCAAGACATCTGTTTGAACAAAAGCTTTCTGCCCTGAGGAACCCCACTTAAAATGGCATGTAAAAAAAAATGCACATTTGGATTTCAAAATCCAGCATGGCAAATTAAGAGACGCAGACATCTCACTGCAGCTCCCTTGTGCTATGTTTCATGATGTGGTCCTTAATTACAGCATCATTTCAGGCCATTTTTATGTAACCTTATTCACACACAGTGAATAGTGCTGAATGAATGAGCAGCTATTCAGTATTTTGCTCCCACTCACTATGCACTATGTCTATCTCTTCTTTTGCAGCCCAAACTCTGCTCTGAAGGCCACATTAATAATTTCTCCCTAGGTTTTTCTAAAGAGCATTTCAGTGTAATATATGAGTGCTTGCCCACTATTAATTAATTACTTTTCACCCTGCAAAATGGGAAAGTGGTACACTTCCCATTTTATAGGCAAGGAGCTGAGACACAGACGGGAGGTCAAAAGTGCCCATTAATTTTCAGAGCCCAATTCGATATGCCTTGGGCGTGATTATTCACGGCACTTAGCATTATGTACTGCTTCATGCACTCAGCATACCGCTCGCCTTGAATAAAGTGGCTGCTGGTGGTCCTTTGTAGTACTGCCTATCAGATTTTGTAGGATCGTAAGTCAGGGATGCAGAAGGTGATCAGCATACAAACAGTGGCCCCCAGGAAACGTCCAGTTAAGGGTCGGCCCCACCTGGGAACTGCCCCATTTTCCCAGCCAGCATTACAAGACCTTAATGCTGGGACCATCCCTTGTTCACCACACAGTTCCCAGCTGCAGCACCAGCAGAGAATGGAATTTCGCAGACAATAATCTCGATATTAGGAGGAGGTTTTTCACACAGAGGGTGGTGATGCACTGGAACAGGTTGCCCAAGGAGGCTGTGGATGCCCCATCCCTGGAGGCATTCAAGGCCAGGCTGGATGTGGCTCTGGGCAGCCTGGTCTGCTGGTTGGAGACCCTGCACATAGCAGGGGGTTGGAACTGGATGAGCATTGTGGTCCTTTTCAACCCAGGCCATTCTAGGATTCTATGATATGATTTACAACACAAGGTAGCGGTCCAAGGACAAAACAGCATGTGGAGATACACATGAAGGTCTCTATCCCAGTGCCCATGTACAAGGGGGTTGTATCAAGCTCAGTTTTGTGCTGATATTCCTTTCACACACTGATGAGGTGATACATGAAAAGGTTTAGTCTGGCCCTAAAGGCTTTTGCAGTAAGACATCCTCATTCTCCCTGAGAGGATGTGTTTGCGTGTAGTTTGTGGGACAGTTATGAGACGCACAGTACTGAGACCACTGAGCAGCCCTGTATCCAGGCTTCTGCCAGTGACTAATAAGGAGAGCTCATGAGTGAAATGACATTTTTCTAGGTGACTTCCAAAAACCTCCAGGAATCATAGAATCATTGAGGTTGGAAAAGACCTCCAAGATCCCCAAGCCCAAGCCCAACCCACCCCCACAGTGAACAGGTCCCTCAGTGCCACATCTCCACATCAGTGCATCATTGTTCTGCAGGATGTCTCAAACTCTAGCACACAGGCAGAGAGTTGCAGAGGTACAGAGTGGGTTCCCAAGACCATGACCAAGCAGAGAGGCAATCTTCTTGACCACCAAACAACTAAAATGGACCAAAAAACCTGCTTTCTCCAAGTACCACTACATTTTGGGAAACTAAATAAGAGCCACTAGGGCAGGGAGGGAGTTTAGATCAGGTCCAACATGGGAACAGGCTGAGCTGTGGCAGTTAACCTCTGACAGACAGTCTGTAATATACCTGACACAGAAAACAAACCAGGTGGTGCCACTGCTCGGGAAATAGAGGCGCAGCGGGGGGACTGGAGCTGGAGGAGGGGGAAAAACGTGAGCAGGGGAGAGCAGAGAGGGCAGGAATCGTTAACCCCTGATAGTAAGTCGAAAGTATTTTACTCCCCATCTCATTCATTAGGCCGCGTCAACTCCAGAAGGACTACATCCATTCCCGCACATAAATCTAGCAAGCTTCTCTTTTAAAAAGGCCAGACACTGTCTTTGCCATGGCAATCCAGCTGTCTGGCCGGCTGCCTGCCCTGCAAACAGGCCGCCAAGGCTCAGCTTGCTGAGCTGAGGGCAGCATTCTCCCAGGGGCTCTCAGAGCCCTCTGCTCCATGCTGCAGCCCAGGGAAGGCACATATCCCCGGGGGGTGGGGGAACGTGCCCTCAAGCTCCACTGCATAAGCAAAGCACCACATGTAGGAGCATTCCTGAGCACCTTTTGGTGAGTAACCTCATGGATCATCCAGCCTCAGGGCTCCAACGAGGCCCTCTCAGCTGTTTGGGCACAGGGGATACGACACAGGACAAAATGGAGCTCTGATCAACAGCATCCTAAACAACCCTAAGAAGCAAATCCCATTTATGACACATGTTTAGAGCAGGGCGCAACACTGAGAGAAAGAAATGACGCTGAATAGCTTGCATCTGCTGCTGGTCTGGAGCTAATAAAGTTATCTCTGGGCCTTCAGCTCCAGGGTCTCATAACCATGGACACTGAGGGCCCCCATCCTGCCCACTTTTAAAAGTTGCTCAAATGAAAGCTTTGGAAAATGCAGGAAACAGTTCTGTCCTCATACTCTAATCTGAATTTAGATTGAAAAGCTAATGACTCCAATAAAAGAACAAGGGCACAATATCTAGCTATTTTTAATACATCTGTCTATGGTTAAGCAGCATTGTTTTTCTTTGTGAGAACTTAGTAACATCGGGGAAGTTGGACAGCCTTCCTCGAGCTGAGGTATTACAGGGCATCTTGTATACTTTGGCACTGAGTGGCTTTCCAGGACATCATTTTAACACTTCACAAATCTGACTTTACGGGCATTCTTCTGTCATAAATCCATTGCAAAGCAAACACAAAAATTCCAAGTTGCATGTAGCCAGGTAAACTGTGCAGAAGATCACCGTTGAGCAGAGGATTTTTAAGCACATGAACCATAAAGCATTTGTGGTGTTTTACGATGGCAACTTTTCTTTTAGAGCCTGATCCAGCCTTCTTTGAAGTCAAACGGAGTCTTTCCATTGACATCAGAGGGTGTGGGATTTGTCTCACGGCAACTTATACCAATGAGAACAATATTTTGCTCTGAAGTCATTACTTTCTGCCATGGATGTTTTGAAAACAGCCCGTCACCTGACAATACAGCCTCAAGGTACTGACAGTCCCTGTGTTTTCCTTATTTAAAAATGAGACTTGGTAATGGGCTCAGCTGTTTAGGGAAGGTAATATTTTTCCTAAGCACTCTTACTATAAAGTAAATTAGCAAAATCTTCTTTGAGTTGTAACGAAAACATAAGGGCACAGCTGCCCTGGAGGAGTACAAGGGCTCCCAATGTAAACTCCACTGATATCATCACCATCAGAAGGTCATAAAATTGATTGATTATAAATACAGTCCTCATTTGTTTACAGCTTGCATTTTTGGGTCCCGGGTAATTAGCACATTAGCAATCTCTCAAAGTGAGCGCTTACAGGTGCCGCTCCCAGACCGCCAAAGCCGAAGAGCTGCACCGGGGGAACCCAGTTCCCCTTCACCAACTGCACGAGGGCAGAAATGTCACTTGTGTGAGCATTTAGCTACTTGATCACACCTACCAGGAGCCAAGGGCGTAAGAGGGCATCAAAATGACCTGTTAATTTCCTTCAGCAGTAAGGTAGCACCCAAAAAATGAGAGTCATGTCAGCAATGTGAGGGAGATATCCTCTGTGAAGCCTGCGGCTGCACAACTCCTTTGAGATTCTTTTCCCTCCACACAAGCCAACAAAGGAAGATAAAGATCACCCTATTTGTGGTAACTGGTACTTAGTTCCTTTGAGTCACACTTAAAATAAACTCTCCTTCAGCAATCCCGAGGTTGCACTACGGAGCTGTACGCCAGCCACCTTCCCTCGGCCCGCCTTGGCTCCAAGTTCAAACCTACTCTGCACACAGGACATGAAACTTTAAAGTCACGTTTTATTTGTACAGCTGGATGCATCAGGTTTATGTTTATTGTCTAATTAGCCAACGAAACCACTTTTGAAAGGATTTTAATGCTTTACCCCCAGTGAGATCTCTGTAGAGAGTGTGCGTTGAAATGCTAATGGAGGCAAAGAATTTCTCTTCGTAGGAATTTACAGTATTTTGGATACATCTCATGGGCCAAACGTTCAGCTGTGATGGCTTTGATGGAGCCAGTTGGGCTATATGTGTAAGGGATTCTGCAGTGCAGCAGGATAATGGAGAAGCTGTTGACTAGCATTCTCGTTTTTAAGGTGCTTTAAAACTCTACAGCCAACATCCAGATTTTTGTCACCTTCCATAAAAGTTTGTTAAAAATGCCTCCTATGGTTGGAACGAGATTCACCAGCTCCTTAACTATTAAGGTATTAATGAATGTAGTGGGCCTGGCGGCGATGGGTCAACAGTTGGACTAGATGATCTTGGGGGTCTTTTCCAACCCTAATGATTCCACAATTCTATGTATGCCCTGGCATTCACATAACTTTACAGACCAACTCTCTCAAAGCACTTCTGCAGGTATTACTTGCCGCAGAAGTAATTCAGAAATCTCATACCAACATTTTTTTCAACCATGAAACGTGAGAGGCAGGTGAGCAGTAAGTGAAGTCATTGGCATATCTTGAGTAGCTGCTAGTATCTGCTCACTAGAAGAGATCTTGCTTCACATTTTGGGGGGTATTTCTGTTATATGAACAGCGTTCTTAAACTAAAGTGTTTTGGAAAAGAACTGTCTTATGTATTTTTATAAGCCACAGGAAAAAAAGGAAGGGCCTCTAAACATTACAACATTGCCAATAAATAATGATATTAACCCTTAATTATCTGCCTTATCTAATTCCTCTTCCCAAGTGCCATGAATGCTAAATGATAGCAAATTCTCTCCAAAAACATTAACAGAAAGTTTCTCAGTGCTGAAGGATGGATTTTACCACTCTGACAGGAGGGGAACTTCTTCACCAAGATTCCTCTCCAGCCCAGCTGAGCCCTCAGGTCACCTGCTTAATTTTCAGACCTTCACACCTCGACATGCCAAGAGACCCATTATCACAGAATCACAGAATGGCCCGGGCTGGAAGGGACCTCAAGGATCATGAAGCTCTAACCCCCCGCCACAGGCAGGGCCACCAACCTCCAAATTTCAGACCAGCCCAGGCTGCCCAGGGCCCCATCCAACCTGGCCTTCAACACCTCCAGGGATGGAAGGGGCATCCACAGCCTCTCAGGGCAGCTGTTCCAGCACCTCACCACTCTCACAGTAAAGAACTTCCCCCTGACATCCAACCTCAATCTTCCCTCCTTCAACTTCAAACCATTTCCCCTTGTCCTGCTGTTATCCATCCTTTCTTGCATTCTCAGTGCAAGGCAATGACATCCTAATTGCTTTACTCCTCAGGCTGTTTCATTCAGATGAGTGAATTTTCCTTATACAGTTGCTTGACTCAACACTGCCTCTATGTCCATCTGCTTAAACAGAACCAACTCCTGAGCTTGGCTCATTTCAAATCTGCATTGAGTTCAAGGAGACACAGTTTCAACTTCACGTCTATCCAAAAACAAATACAACATGTTTAAAAGCAACAAAATTCTGCACCCCCATGCCAGTGCAGAATATTACAGCTATGCCCACTCAGTCTGAAGAGCTGCCTGTTTCATGGTGTTCCCTCTTTGGGCCTGATGCCTCCTTATGCAACAGTCTCATGACCAAACCGGAGAAGACAAGATCAAGCAAATGATTTAGTTTCAAACATGTGAAATTGCTGGGATTTTTTACACTGAAGCCAGTTGCACTGCTAAGCCAATAAACACAACTTCAGTGGAAAATCTGATGTATTTGATCAGATGGTGCTCCTGCAATGGTGATAGTACATTACAGGCAACATCAGCACAGCAATTCTTCCAGCTGGTGGTGACACTCCAGTAGAACCAGCTGATAAAAAGGAGGGCTAAAATCATCAAGACAAAGATTTGTTTCTAAAGTTGTCCACTCCCCTTTGCTGCATCACTTGTGCTAACCTTCCCCCTCCTCACAAGTTTTGCTTCACATTTGATCTTTGTGAGCACTAAGAGAAATAGGAGATAAGAGATGAAAAAAACCCAAAAACTTATCTTGGCAGAAAACAGGCTGTATCTGCAATTTATCCCAGAAATCTCTCTGGCTATCCTGAAATGTTTTGCTACCATTCCCCCCTCCCATTTGTATTTTTCACACTGCTGTCTTGCTGCACTCTTGAGTCTCGATGATCACTTAATGTAGATTGCCACTTCCCCACTGAAGTCAATGAGTTGAGCTGGTTTAGCAGTTAAGGATCTAGTTCCTGACAGCTAGGCTTTGGCAAAGAAAGGGCTGAACTGTGTTTTGCAAACAAGCAATCCAACAAACTTCATTCTTTTTCTCTGTTCATGAACCAACATTGGTTTGGTAAGAGATATTTGTTATTCAAGTACTTGTTGGACAGCCTGGATCAACAACAGCTCATTCCAGAAACGGTTCATTTCAATTTCTTGCTGCACATGGGGTGAGAACTGTCACCTAAATCAGATAAAGCTGATTCTGATCTTTGAAGGGATGAGTAACCCTCTTAAAAATAGAAGAAGAAAGGCTGATGAGGAATAAATGCTCTTGTTCACATGTAAATACAAGTACACGTATGAAGAACAACCATTTCCCAAACTAGCATGCAAACAAAAACCTGTCCAGAAGAGCACAGACAGAGCTACCAAGGACCTCAGCAGGCTCAGTGTGGGAAGTCCAGCTGCAATACAAATCATCAGGGGATGAAGAGATTGTTATAACCGCCCTGATTCAACTTCTGTCCCAGGGGCAGTGGGATTCCAACTTCCAGTTCCTGCACTTACCCACCTACACGGTGGCTGAATTAGAGTACCCTCCCTGCAAGGCTGTTAAGGAAGCATTCAGGCATCCCTTTGTAAATGCAACATATGATTGTTCAGTGTTTGTATTTTTTTAAATTTTCCTGCTCAGAACTGTTAATCCCAAGGTTCTGAACTACCAGTTCATGTTATTTCTTCTTCCGCTGGAATAAAAATCCCTGCTGATATCTTTTTTTTCTGGTAGGCAGACTGGAATTAAGTTCATTCTCTATCCTTCTACTTTTAGTGCTTACAATGATCACCCTGCAATTCTTGACCAGCCCCTATTTTGAAACTTTGGATAATTGATAAAATTAGCAAATAAATCAGAATAAAGTATATCAAGTAAAGGTCAAGCTTCCTGTGAACTTCATAGGGACCGTCAGGATGAAAACTATGCCCCTAAACTGTACCGTGGGCTGCGCAGGATGTTCTTGCCTTTTTTCAAGTACGTGGGCACAGGCAGAAAAACGAGGGATTTTACAATGCTCTGCCACATTTACTGCCTTATTAAAATAGCACTTCAGATCCTGCAGCCTCATTTACTACACCGTATTGCTTTTCTGCTTGCACCACTCTCAGGACAGTCTCTTTGGCTTCAGTATCTGAACGGCGAGCCAAACCAAACCGCTTTCAGAACACTTTATGAAAACGTTCGTATTGCTTTGTTACATTACCAGGCAGATGTGGAGTCCTTCCCGTTCGGATTTCGACATCGTGGTGCTGCTGTGTCAGTGCGTATGGCCACGTAGAGCCTTATGGTCCTCCTCACCACACCGCGCTGTAGGGTGATGTTATTGCAAACAAGAGTCTCTACACGCCATCGCTGCAGCTCTCACCTCGTCAAGAGCCAGATGAAGGAACAAGGAAAAGTTCTAAAAGAAGAAGCCAGAAGCGTGCTGGAATTAATTTCGCTGAAATAAATATTTTTGTAAAATCAGCTGTACAAGCTAAGCAGTTACTGCATCAGTCAAGAATGAAGATACACTTCTCCAAGCTGCAGGTCATTGCTGTGGATTTTTCAGAACTAGGACACTACATCTTCACCACATTTTCTTTTTGAAAGCAAAGCGTAACATAAAGAACTCATTTTATAGCCCAGGTCAGATATAAAACACAGAGGGTGGTGACGCACTGGAACAGGTTGCCCAAGGAGGCTGTGGATGCCCCATCCCTGCAGGCATTCAAGGCCAGGCTGGATGTGGCTCTGGGCAGCCTGGTCTGCTGGCTGGCGACCCTGCACACAGGAGGGGGTTGGAACTGGATGAGCACTGTGGTCCTTTGCAACCCAGGCCATTCTAAGATTCTATGATAAAAGCTGCTAAGCTGTAGGTTAATGAATGCCAAAATGGAAATCCAAGTTTCAGAACTGGCTTATCAGATGCAAATCTACATTTATCTCCAGAGAGCCACAGAATGCTCAAAGTGCCCTTTGAATTCCACGGCGGGTATCTCCCTTAAGCTACCAGAAATCCATATGACTAAGATACCTTCTCACTTGTACATCTGCTCCTGAAGACAACGCTTCAGCTGCTATGAATCAGCTTATCTGCGCAGATAGCAAAGGGCCACATCTATTTCTAGTGCTGGAAAATCTGTCCTGCACAGATTCAGGACGGCAGTGGTGTGTAACACACAGATCTAAGAATTCCCAGCTGTGCCCCTCAGCCACGAGGGTTGCCCTCTCTTGGCTTAATTTAGCCAGTTGTGGTCTCCGGAGAGGACATCCTTCTAAATATATTAGTGACTCACCCCCAGTCGTAACTCACCATTGCAGAGAAAATTTCTTGTTTATGTCTAGGGAAGCCAAAAAAATATTGCCGAGTGCTTCCTTTGGTAACATCTTATGCATTTTAATGTCACAGCTGCTGCCAAGCCACGGGCCTTAATGTCTCCATAATGATGTATGGCAAGCTGAGCACGTGCACTTGAACTGTCCAAAGGAGATGCTGCCACACAGTCCCCTCTGCAGCCAAACCAGTCCTTTCCCACATGGTTGCACAGTTGGTCACAGGCTGCCATGTACACTGAGATTCAATGAACACATTGCAGACAAGGCAGGACCAAGCTCTTCAGTGGAGAAGATTCAGAAGAATGTAGAGGTGAGGGTGATTGCAATTCTCAAGCATGCTTTTTTCATGGAATGACTGAGGTTGGAAGGGACCTCAAAGATCAATGACATCCAAGCCGCACATTGCAGGCAGGGTGGCCAACCACTAGATTTTTCATACACTTTGTATTGTTTTCTTTTTGAACAGAACTGAAAAGAATCAATGGTTTCAAACCAAAGAGGGAAAAAAAGATATTTTCCTGAACATACCATATCAGAGCCTCGCAGGAGAATCAAACAGAATCTTCCCCGTGTTGCTGTAGAAGCGAGAGCACCCCGTCCTGCTTGTGGGAGAGGCAGCCGTCACTGAGGTCTGTTCCCTGGTCCCTCCTGCCCCAGGGAGGCTGCTCACATGGGACATGGCATTGCTCCATATGTCTGCGATGTTGCTGTGTGCCGGCACAGAAGCAAGAAAAAAGAGCATCATAACCATGAAGAGGAACAGATTTTTAACTGATCTACACTGATACAGATTTCTAGTGAGCTGATGATCTTCATGGAATGCCATCACCAATGCAAATTAGCAGCACCCTTCACTTTGTTTCTAAAGCATGCAACAATTGCCCCAGCCTACAGAAAGCAGTGGTGCGGCTGCCCAGCACTTCAGTATTGCCACCATCAGCTGTCTTTAAAAATCTCAAAGTGAATCACCCACATAAGGTTCACAACCCAGAGAAAATAGCTGTGCTCCTCAAATTGCCCAGGAGAACAAAGCCAGGCTGGATGTGGCTCTGGGCAGCCTGGTATGGTGGTTGGTGACCCTGCACATAGCAGGGGGGGTGGAACTCAATGATCATTGTGCTCCTTTTCAACCCAAGCTATTCTAGGATTCTATGAACCCTTAGCACCAGCAACAAGGCTTTCCTGTGCCAGTGCCCCGAGCTCCCTAAGAGGCTTTCACAGCCCCTGGAACAATCTTGTTCTGATAACCTAACAAGCCAACCAGCAGACCAGGCTGCCCAGAGCCACATCCAGCCTGGCCTTGAATGCCTCCAGGGATGGGGCATCCACAGCCTTCTTGGGCAACCTGTTCCAGTGCATCACCACCCTCTGGGTGAAAAACTTCCTGCTAAGATCCAACCTGAACCTCCCCTGTCTTGGTTTAAAACCATTTCCTATTTTTCATTGCCCAGTTTGGGGTCTGACTTTCAAAGAACTTCCTGAAAAAGCTGTTCCTGGCATTCCCGCCTGGCCATTAATTAGGGATGCAGGTGCCTCCACGAAGCTTCTCATTTGAACATTTTTGCTTCCACGCTCTGAGCTATTGACTTCCTCCTTGCTAATCAGCTGCACAGCACAGAGCTAACGCCTTAATTACCCGGCAGTTAAAAGTAGTTTCCAAAATGGAAATAAAACTTAGGATATGATTTTCTGGCAAGTGCAGTGGATGTATGCCTGCCATCGATGCAGACAAGGATTATTTTATCTCTTTGGTAGGCAAGACGAGCTCTGAAAGCTCTGATTTTAACTCCTGTTAAAATCACGTTGGCATTTCAGTGACATTTTGGCCAAATGCTACGGAAACATTTGGTCACATCCTTCCAACCCTTAATTTCTTCCTTAAATGTGCTTTTTAATATGTCACAGTTGTTAAATTTGTAACAATAATTCCCTTGAGACCAAGCAACGGCGCTTGGTATGTGAAAAATGAACAATGCATTTGCATCAGTAAATCAAGAGGAAATTTTAAATAAACGTTTAATTGAGTACAAATAGTCTGAATGTTACCTCAATGAAATTTGACCATTCCGTAGGCTGATTTTAGCAGCAGGATGTCCTAAATAAGCTCAGCTAAAACATATGCTGTCCTACACTTTCAGAGTTGTAACAAAACTATCCAGATTCACTTCTTCTGATGGCTTTATGGCTTTTAGTCAAGCAAGGAAACGCACTTAAATTGATTTCAAAACTTTCACTTCTTAAAAATGACCATCAAAATCCTGGAAACAAACCTTACAGCGTAATGGCACTCTCAGCCTCTTTTGATGGGAGGGAAGAAGACTTGAGATTTGTATACAAAAAGACTCGTGTAAATTCCTGCTAAATCTAGCATGGAATTTGAGCACAACAATACTGGGTGAATCAATGCCCCAGGAGCAAGGGGCTGCTCTGGGCAGGGAGGGCACAAAGCTGGCATGCTCCCTAGTAGAACTGCCCTCATCTACTCCGCAATCAAAGCTTCTGTTCTTGCTGCCCCAACGCCTGCATTATATAAATCTTCAGGACTAGTAATTAACAATTTATTTAACCTGTCTTGCAAAGCATGGAGGACATTCCTAGGCCCTGTGAAAACGCTACAAGTACCATTAACCTGCGTGCTTCTCAGCCAATACAAACAGCTTTCAGTATGCCTGCATCTCCCTCCAGGGCTCAGGGCTGCAGCCCTTCTGATCTTAATGGGGTTTCTCCTTTCGTAACACAGCGCTCACTGTGTGCTACGATGGCAGCAGGACCATACAGAATAGGAACGGATTCATTTGCTTTTTCCTTTAAAAAAGCAAAATCAGCCCACTTCAGATTCTGGTTGCTGAGGCAGACATCCCATAGTGCTTCTAGCCTTGAGCATTTACTCAGACCTCCTCTTGGCTTCAGTACGAGTGCAAACAGTACAGTTTAACAGATACATCAGTGCCCTGGGATTCAGAAGTCCAGCCCTCAGCTCTGCTGCTAACCATTGCCACCTGCTTTACCTCTCAGCACTCTTGCTCCTCTCCCACTCTGTGTCTGCCCTGTCTATTTGAACTGAGCTTCTTAATGCAAATACCATCTTCCTGTAAAAGTTCTCAGTGCCCAGCACCGGAGCCTTGATGTCTTTGGGGACTATCAAACACACAGAAAATAAGAACGCAGAGACAGTCCTTCCCTGTTGGCTTTATTAATAAACATGGGTATTTCAGCCATGATGTATTAGCCTTGTGCTCTCCACTTCTGTTATCTCTAATTAGTTATCTGCTAAAGCTGTTCCATTCTGAACAGTATAATCCTTCTCCATCTTCTTAACCCATTGCTCTGTACTATTTATCAAGACTACATTCAGAGAAACATTAGTACAGTTGCAAATTCAATCATTCCACACTTGGAGATGCACAGCCCAAGATGGCCCACGCCTTAAGTCCTCAGAGTGCAGGCAATGACGTACATGCCTTTTTTCTACGATCAGCCCATTTTTTTCCTCAACTGGCCTTAGACATTCTCTGTCATGGACAGCAGAAGTGGCAGAGGTGGTGAGGAACTCAAAATGGTGGGATGTTGTGTCTCTGGCTGCAGCTTGGAGAGAATGAACGCATTGTGGACTAGATGACCTTTCAAGGTCCCTTCCAACTCAAATGATTCTATGCTCTTTCCACTGCTGTCCTACAGTCTGACTCACTCAGCACAGCCCTTTCAAACTGATCTGCTTTGAAAACCACCATTTGTGTGGCTATCTTGAGCTCCTGGTTCCACACATGATCCTGGTACTCCTCCCTATAACACTTTGTGTCCTATTTATGTATCTCTTCCATGCACACTGGTTCTCTGTCGTAGAATCGCCAAGGCTGGAAAAGACCTCTAAGATCATCCAGTCCAACCACCCACCTACCACCAATATTTCCCACTAAACCACATCCCTCAGTCCAACATCTAAATGTTTCTTGAACACCTCCAGGGACGGTGACTCCACCACCTCCCTGTGCAGCCCATTCCAGTGCCTTACTACTCTCTCGGAGAAGAATTATTTCCTAACATCAACCCGAATCTCCCCAGTGCAACTTGTCCCTGCTTCCTTCTCCGCACTTGGTCTACAACACTTCCCTTCTCTACCACTGACAACTGTTTCCATCCCATACATTCCCGTTACTATTGCTCCCACCCAGCTCCCTGCCTCCAGCCACCTGCATCCTTTCCCAGTCAGCAGGCCCTATCCCAGTCTCCCCTGGCTTATTAGCCCCCATCTGCTTGCAAGTCCTGTTGGGCATCCCCACCACACTGCTTCAGACATAACCTTAGAAGACTCCTCATTCCCTCCTTTTCTTTTCCCTCATCCTTTTTGTTCATTCTGGTCCACTCAGAATTTAAATCATGGATTCCTTCTTTGTGTTTTCTGGCCACCTCTGCTCCTGCTCTCCGCCTCCCTCCAGCACCACGTAGGCTGCTTGTGCTACAGGAAGACCTGAGGAAGGCAAACCCTACAAGGATTACAGCTAAATCTTCACTGAGCTCATGCAAATTGAGATTTTTCAGCTCTGATTTGCCAAAGTGCAGGCATATTTTAAAGGGAAGAGCAAAAATATAACATCCCTGGAAGTAAGAGAAATATAATCTGTGAAGAGACGAGGTAAGAAAAGCTTTTTGTGTGTCATTCTTCTGAATGAAATTCTTGTAGTCAGTCACCAGAAGAGTACCTGCTGCTTCTGGGCAGATATTTTTAAGCACTTGATTCATTAATTGCATTTCACCTGATAAGTTCCTGGGACAGCACCAAAAATAACTGTATTCTCCACTCAGACATGTTTCGAATGGTGCCGTGTGATGACGGGAGAAGGGAGAACATGCAATCACGTAACCTTCAAAGCTCACTTCCCAACAACCTGAACTAAATATCAAAGTCTTTCCAGCTGAACCCCTCAAAGCTATCAGGACAGTTTCACACAGGAACAAATCCACTTAACATTTGCCCACATCGCCTCTGCTAGCTGTGCATATCATGAACATGGTTTCAAATTATTTCTGTGAGTACGATAAAAGGCAGCATGTCCTTAACCAAAGCAACATCTGGCACCACTGGATGAGGGCAGCTAATAGCCTAATCACATTCCACTTCACTTCCTCAGGCAGAAAGCCACGAGCACCTTCCCTCACTTTACCTGTTCCCAAGACTGTGGATCACATCTCTAAAAAATAAAGCTTCAAAAGAAATGCAGCTGCAACAGCCCAGCCAGCAGCTATGCAGGTAGCAAATTCCCCGAGGAGCCGGTCAGACAATGCTGCTGCTCATTAGGTCTGGGTGGGACAGCAGAAATGAGAATGCACATTTCCCTTCATTCATCAAATTGGAACAAGAATGAGACTTCAGAAAAGAAACAACAAGCGCTTGGCAGAGTCCATGACTGGGGACAAATCAGGAGAAAGAGAGACTTTGATCATTAAAACTGCAAATGAAGGTTAAAACAAGTTGTTACATAAAGGGGATTCTTTAGTTACAGGAATGTTTGATCCGATTCACAGCGAAGGATGTGCACCCATTTCTAACGGAAAATCCTTTAGCTTTGGTATGAATTTATCTAGCCGGCCAGACAAATTGCTCATATCAAACTGTCATTTGGATGTTCAGCCATTGAAAACACAGTTAAAGCATGTCCCTTAATTAGAAATCCCGTGGAAATGAAAACAATCCTCTCTGGCATCTGGTTACCCTGGATGGTAAGTTGGACTTATCATCTGGCACGGTCCCCTTCCTGTTTGTGTGGGCGGACTGAGGCAGACGTGGAATTCTGCTCCCCTTCCAAGAGCCCTCGGAGACGTGCAGCCTCCCAGGGCAGGGTTTTGTCTCCTGAAAGAGCCTCGCTGCAAATAGGTCTGGTAGACACAGCGAGCTGCTCAGATTAGAGGTGGATGGGATAGGCATCGTCTGCTCAGCAGGGACCAAGACGAGCTCAGCAATATTTAAATGGATAAATATATTTCAATCTGTTTCATTTCACTAGGCAGGAGTCTCTTTGATCAGGATGCATTTGTTTTCCAGAAAACTGTCCTTACTCATCTGCTGGTAAAAATAATACAACTCCACCACAGCCCTCTCCTATTGGAAGGAGCAGGTAATTCAGCACTCCTTCCAGATCTATCCTTTCTATTGCTGGCCATGTATCATTCAATACTTTCTTCCTAGCCCCATGTCCCAGCAGCTCGCTATTATGTAAGAATTCCAGCCTCATTAAAAATTAAAACAGGTCTCAAAACCTCACAGTTGTGGAGAAAATCCTAAAAGATTGATTCCAAAGGCTGAAAAGCAAAAGGTGCGTTTTTAGCAGTGTGAACAGTTAACCACTGAAATGATTTGCATCGGGATACGGTAAGTTCTGTATCACAGAATTATCTAAGTCAAATAGCATACCATTTCCTCTTGTAGAGAGGCCAAAACACAAGCTTTGAGCTCCACCAGGAACATTTTCACTACACAGTGAAATTCTCTGCCTTGTATTTTGCCAGCTTAGAGAAGCAGAGCCATTCCTTGGGACCTCACACGGTAACCAATGGGAAGAGAGCCCAAAGTGCTCTGGTTTTGTTATTGGGGTGACAAATGCTTGAGCTTTGAATGATGTAAGATGGCAAAGGTGATACACTGCATTTCAATTCTCTGTAAGCTTTTGTTTACAACCTCTGATTGAGTGAGGTTTGGGATGTTGCTCACATTTTAGGAAACAGACTCCCAGATGCCAGACAACTCAGCCAGGTGGACTTAGGCTGAACTACCTAGCTTTTCACCAGAAGTAAATCTAGCTATTTCTCCCCTCCATCAGGAAGAGTTCTTGAAATGGATACCAGACCCAAGCACATATGCAAGAAAGCCTCATCCCTCAGATTTCCAAGTTTTACATAGATTACAGACCAGATTCATGGAAACTGGGTACGAGTGTCCCCTTATCCCACAAAAGAACCTGGGGAGACTGAAGAAATGACATCATCTCATCCCGTGTGGCCTCCACACAGGCAGGTTCTGAGGTAAGAAGACAGAAATGGAACAAGGACAATCTGCTCTGTGCCAATCATTCTCTGGGAAACCTACTCGTGCTATGAGACCAGTATAACAACTTTGGTGTGGTCCTGCTCCTTTTCCACCACTTTCCCTCAAGACATTCCCCTGTGCTTAGCTAAGCTTCCCAGGACACAGGATGAAGACAGGAGATCGACTGCAAGAAGTAATAAGAAATAAAAGTAGGGTACTAAATAGGACGTTGCTGTAGAGTAATAGGAAGGGTGGAAATGAATGGGCTCATGCATATTACAGTCCTATAAAAGAGAAAGAATTCTTAAATGAGTACTAAAGAGGGCTAACTCGGTTACAGCATGAGAAAACTAGTTTAATCACCTATTGTGCAGCTGTAGTTAATTTTGTGTCCATTTTACAGGCATCCCAGCTATCATGCAATGCTCCATACAATCAGCGTGGGTGATGCTCCACTTTTATCATGGGTGCTATTAATGACACCATTACTTGGATAAATCTTCTATCAAGCTAAGCTGGATGTTTCCTTGAGTAGGACCCGAGGTCATAAAACACCTGATGAATATACGTGGTGGGAGGATGAATCTGCTTCCTGGCTGCATGGAAGAGAAACACAGGGCGTGTGAGGATGCATAAACTCACACACATACTTTCCACCCAGACAACCTCAGTGGGATCAGCTCCAACCATCTCTGCAACAAACCTTTAACGTCTCTCTGGTGAGAGGTGTCTCCTTGGGAAAGTCATAAAACAGTCATAGATTTGTGAGAGTTCCAGTCCTTGCTGGGGAATGCAAGCTATTTTCTACAGTTTGAGTTTGTCAGTAGCATATTCTCTCATCCATCTCATCTTGATAGATATCCAAGCCACAACGGAGTGATCAGAGAACTAATTCTGACGGCCATCTCAAAATCTCACAGGTAAACTGGTTGAGCAACACCTAAAAGACCAGCAAGAAGCTAAATGGGAAAATTTCCTTAACCAGTTAACAGCTTGTTAAATCACACTGTGTTAAATCAAACAGCTTCAACAAGTCGTCTGTTAAACCCTAAACAAGCCTAAAAGCATTGTGAGAACAGCTTCAATTTCCAGGAGCCATGCAAAGTGTGTCACTGTATATCCTGAGAGGGACATCTGAGCAAACTTAAAAACAGCAGAAGTCATATTTAGCTTGACTCACCCAAAAGGCTACTCCCACCTGCCCCACAGCTCACCCCCTTAGGAATAAAAAGTCAGATAATCCATATCCCCAGATCACCTGGAGTAGGCTCATCAGCACTGGGCATGCAGGAATAGAAAGAGTATGCAGTCACTGCTTTCTGCTGCCACTGGCCAACAAGATGTTAATTATCACTGAGAAATAAAGAGCAATCAGGTGCTGGCATTGGCTGAGCATTGTGGTAACACCTGCAATGTCTGCTGCCTTTAATGCCCAGCAAGAGCAGCAGCACTGCAGTGTATTACAGCGCCTGCTGCCCCAGAGCTCAGCGCGTGCAACCAGAGGAAGACCAGCCCTGTCCCTGGGGTACCAATGGGAAGTTGCAAGAGGAATCACTGATGTCACTGCTTCTGATGTGGGAATCCACTGTAAACGTGCTGCTTTGCAAATGTGAAGTTCTCCAGAAGAAAGGAAATTCTGCAATTTGGGAAAAAATGCCAGGTGACTTTGGATACAATACTTCTGTTTCCTTGCGACCATAGAAAAGACAGTTCCCGGCTTGACTGCAATTGTCCATGTGAGCTGATGCACGTGTTAATCCTAAACCACCAGTTGGCTGAGCCTCTCCTGGTGACCTGGAGTAACAGTGGAAACCATTTTGACTCTGTGATTTTCATTGATGTTCTTCTATGGCTTGCTCTGATGGCTTCACATGGAGAGCCAGGATTCTGCTAACCTGCAGACACAGTGCTGTAGCTACAACTTCCCATTGGTCTCTTAATGATTAGGAAAAAAAAAAAAAACCCAAGATTTAGAAGCAGGTATCATCTAGCATGGCAATATCTATCTACAGATCCCTAGCAAAGGTCCTCCAGTGTCAAGGATTTATGTGCTCAATAGGTAGAATCACGAGTACATCTCTTCTTTCCTTCACCCCTCCAGTAACAAGCAGCTGCAGTTTGCAGGATGATGGTGGTGATGGGCTGATGGCTGGGCTTGATGATTTTAGTGATCTTTTCCAACCTTAGTGATTCTACAAATGGTCAGAGGACTGTAACAGACATACATTAAATGCTTTGCTGAATCTGAATCTGCAGCGCCCTTAGACAAACTCTGACACCTCTACAACAATCTAACAGTGGGAAAGGGAAGAGGCCATAAAGTTAGATTAATATTAAAAGTTGGCATCTCAGCTTTCCCATTGCCAGACAGAACCCAACAGCAAAAATGGAAGTGAGAAGGTAAGCACTGATACACCTGGACAAGGCACCTGCAGATGCACAGTCATCTATCTAGAGACAGAAGACAGCCTGTCCCATGCTACCACTGCCCTACACAGCCAATCTGTGTTTATAAAGCTCCTCATTCAGGCACAACCCTGCCCACCTGCACCACCCAACAAGATCAGGCTGTGGCTAGCTGGGAAGCTCGCTACATGTGTGTGGTCAGGCTTGCAAATATAATACTGCAGTAAGACTATAAAAGACATCTTGAACTCAGTTTTTCCAGGGCTGATGTAACTGGGTGGGGGCACTACCAGGCTCACGATAAGCTGAAATAAAACATTTGCATATAAAATTTAACTCCTAGAATTTACTAGCAGCGGGGAGATAATGGTGTAACAAGCTGATGAAGAGTCATTATGAGATCATATTCATATTAATCTGAAGCTTGTAGGCATTGTTTCTTGGAGGAAGCGCTCGTGTGTAATACAGTAAAAAATGTGTTTTAAAACAAAGAGATGAAATAGTTGCTTTAACACAGCAACAGCATTGTCACTGTAAATCTGCCGTGCCACGTATTTATTGCATTTTCATAGCAGAAGAGGGAATTTACAATGTGATGCTACAAGTCCAGCCAGCCTTCTTCTGTCAGTGGGGTACCTCTCTTAACTCACATCTAAAGTATTTGCTGATAGCGAAACGTGACTGTGAGATACAAAAACAACCTTTTACAACACAAGAGAACATTACATTCATCTAACTCAGAGCAAAAAGAAGAAAAACAAATAGCTTGAGCATCTGTTTCTGCAAAGTGTGGACACTGCTCTGCAAATGTTTCTATTCTGTGGAAAGTGTACAGAGAATTACCACTGAGCTTTTGCAGACGAAGTAGTAAAGATACTATTACTATTGTTATCAAATGAAAGATACCTCACGTTTATCATTACTTTTTGAGATAAGAGCTACCCAACACAGAAACACACTTGGGCTTGACCTCCTGTAGCCAAGTATAAATGCTGATGGTGTCAGGATGTTGTATTCATTCTTTACAGACTACACTAAGCAGCAACTAGTCCCACACAATCAAAGACTGATCATTTACTTTCATTAGGGGGACCATTTATAGTACATTTCATAGAATTATAGAACCATTCAGGTTGGAAAAGATCTCCAAGACCCTCAAGTCCAACCCCAACCCACCCCACCGTGCCCACTGACCACATGCCTCAGCACCACACCTCCACAGTTCTTGAACACCTCCAGGGACGATGACCCCACCACTTCACTGGGCAGCTGTGCCAGCACTCCTTCTGAGTATAAAATCTTCCTAATATCCAACCTGAACCTCCTCCAGTGCATTTCAAACGTGCTTGCCTAAATAGAACTGGCACTTAGGCATGACAGGACCAGATCCATTCTGAACAGAAGCTAAGTCCTCTGATAATTAAGAATTCAACATTAAGAATAATATGATATTTGGGAAAATTTCTTCTCCAAAAGAGTGGTCAGGCACAGGAACGGGCTGTCCAGGGAGGTGGTTGAGTCGGCATCCCTTGAGGTGCTCAATAAATATTCAGATGCTGTACTAAAGGGACATGGTTTAGTAGCGAAACATTGATGGTAGGTAGATGGTTGGACTGGATGATCTTGGAGGTCTTTCAACCTTGGTAACTCTATGAATTAGAAAAATGTATGTGTGACACCGAAAATTCAATTTGATCCAATTATCTGATGGGTTTCTGTTCACCTTAGCTGATACAAAAAACATCCTCCAGGCACAATGAGGAAAAGAGCAACTTGGTGCATAGCTTAAGAACAAGACAACAGCAACAGATAGTGGGTTGGTTTAAATCAAGAGGGAAATAATAAGAAAAAATACTTCAAACGCATTTGCAGGGAAGAACATTCCACCAAGACAAAGTCATCTGTCCTTACTTTCCCAAAAGCAGCATGATCAAAGCTGATTATGGGATTTCAAGCCCTGAATGTTTCTTTGTATTGCCCAAGCGGAGAGTGAAAATGCTTTATGATACCAAAAAGACAGAAGGAAGATCCTCAGGTATTACAAACAGGGACCAGGATTTAATGCTTTTAAAAAGACCAGTGCCTGCAATCCACCCGCAAGGTGACGTGAGACATGGGCCATAGCAGGTATGGCTGGCTGTGTAGATTTAGGTAATGCACCAATAGAAAACTAAACAACAACATATGCACTGAATTTGTAATGAGATTGGACTTTTAACCTTCTAAAGCAGTGGGAAACAATAGGGCTTTTAAAAATACCAGCTCAGAGGTAAGGAGAGGGTCAGCCTCGTACAATTTATATTTATAAAGTTGCATAGCTGAGTTTCGCTTTGAGTTATAAATTATTTGAAAAAGTCAGAGGAAATCAGGGGAGAAGGGAGAAAAAGAATGTTGGCATAGGGGAAAGAGCTAGGAGACAAGAGAAGAGATGGCAGAGGAGGCCTCTCAAAAAGCACCCAGGGAATTATGCTCCCGGGGCCCAGCTCACACGTTGCCATTAGCAATGGCTCATCCACTTGCCTGAGATGCAGCACCAAGATTCAATGGGCGCCTTCTCCTCCCTGCATACGTGAAACTCAATCAGATGCTAATTCCTTCAGAAGTACCAGGCAACAACCATTCTGCCTAGATAGATGACCCACAAGAAACTGAAGTCAGAACTTCAGCTGCTATAAATGAGATCAGAGTGAATCCAGCTGATTCACACTAATTTAATGAACCTGATGAACTTGCCACAGAAAATGTCAGAAAGCAGTGAAACACTCTAATGACAGATGTAAGCCTGAAGATCATTTCATACACCACACAAACCTTGGGAAAAAGGAGAGCAGGAATCGAGCCCCATACCAGAACATCTGCACTGGGTCTGGGCAGAGGGCCATGCTTCAACTCCATACAAAAACAGGAGTTCCCCATGAGGCAAGCAGCCATGTCCTCCATCCTAGTTCCTCTCCTGCCTTGTGCTGAGGAGAAGGGAGCCCCTCTCTCCAGTTCAATCCAGCACAACCCTGAGCTCAGCAGGTCTAAATGAGAGCTGCAGGCTTTGCCCACAGTTTCACATACCAGGCTAGAGGCCATTTGAAGACATTTCCCTCACCAAACAGGTTCCAACAGCAGCACAGCAAATAAAAGAACTACTAAAGAAAAAAGAAAGAGGATTCAAGATTGCCAAATTCTGACACCATTTTTGGTAGAAACATGGGACTAGACAGGATCACGGTGAACTCAGATCTCTGCCATCTCAACCACACACACAGCACTGTTTCAGGAGGACCCAAAGGACATTTCCTTCACATGTTATCAGATATTACAGGCCAGTGGACATCATTACTCAATACCCAACTGAACCAACTATGGTTCTCTGGGAGAAGACCAAGTGCTACAACCCTGACCTGCCTCAGGTAGAGCGCAGGAGATCACTGGAGCCTCACCAATGCAGCCATGGGAATGTGTTACATCAAAGAATGTAGCAAACAAATAATGCTGTCCCAGTCCGTAGAGACAACAGAAAGAAACCTCAAGCTTCCTTTCAGGGAAATGGAAGGAGCTAAGAGAAGGCCAACTTCCCCAGCCTCTGTGCAAGAGCTCTATTATATCACCGGCGGTACAACCTGCACAGCCCTGCTGTCCTACAGCCCCACACTGCCCTGTCTGCCAGAGACCTGCAGATCTTAGATGCTGGGAATAGGGTTAGGGTGAAGGCCCTTTCTTGGGCCTGAACTTTAAGCACACTTTTCTGTTTTACCAGCTATGTGTGAAAGCAGTCTGCCACCAGCTATCCACCCAGGCATTACCCGTGTCACTGCTGCGGCACTCAGAAGCTGGCACCTCCTGTTCACGAGGCTGAGCAGCCCTGCAAACAGCCAAGCACTCTAGTCCTTCACCAAGCAAAACAACTCAAGGAGGATTTGGCAGGAGAAGGAGCAGCAGAATCTGACCCAAGTCAAATGCAACTCTCCAAGAAATTCCTTTTCACTTGCAAGTGACATACAGACTTGGCCTGCCTTCCTCTGACTTACCAGCACCCTCCTGCAAGGCAGCATTAGAAAGGAGCCTGTCTCACCCAGGGATGTTTTTCAACAATACTTCATGTCCTCTTTTACTGTCTTCTTTTTAAGCCACTTCCAAGCTCCATTCCTTCTGCTCCCTACTCAGATCAGACTAATAAGAACATCACCTCAGGGAAAAGACTTGTACACAGACAGACTTCCTCTTCAGAGGATCAAACAGACCAGACTGTTCCTTTTCAAGTTTTATTAATCCTGGTTCATAATTTCCACCACATCATTAGTCATTTCCTATTATTGAATAGCTGGTAGCAGCAGCATCGCACAGTAAATAGCAAGATAACCGTGCCACCTGCAATTTCTTGGCTGATACCTTCCCACAGCCACATCTGGGGAAAAGACGAAGAGGTAAAATTAAAAGCCCAGCCATGTCGACTTTTTTGATCTGTGGCTCATTTCTTTTATTCACATCATCTGCTCAGCTGGCTACATAAGCTGCTGAAGACCTTGTTTAAAAACAGCTCCAGAAGATTAGCACTAAAACCAGCAGTTTGGAAATGTGGTGATTTTCACTGGAATGCCCGTTCTGAGGCATGCAGGGTCTGAGGGGATCTTGCTGGTTATCAGGCCTTGTTCTTTATTTGGTTTCCTAAGCTTTTCCTGGTTTGTCAACATCCTTTAGGTAATTTTGCCACCAAAAATGGGCAGAGAATTCAAACGCCTTGAAGCAATCTGTTTCCTATTGAGTTTTTCTTGCCCTCTCCAGTGAAACTTATTTTTCTAATAATATCCTTTTTTTCCTTCTACAGTCCAGCTCAGGAGCCTAATTGGGAAAGACCACCACAGTCTTTTCAGTTTCAGTGTAATATCCCAGAAGATGGACTCGATGATCCTTATGGGTCCCTTCCAACGTGGGATATTCTATGATTTTATGATCCACATACCCAGAGTGTTCTTTTGGACCCTCTTCTTTCTTTCCATGCCGCAAGGGTCCCCCCACACAAGTTATGGGTCAGAGTTCCTACGTGATTCACTGTTTGGTGGAGCAGGACAGACCCCCAGTCAAGAGCTTGAGTCAGAAGTGTGTGGCTGCAATGACCATGGGACAGCTGTTAGAATGGGGAGAGCTGATTTCCACCCCAGCAGTGGAACTTCTCCTCTTTCCTTCTTTCCCATTATTTCAGTAAATTTTCCAGCCACACTTCTTCTGGCCTGCTGTTTCCCCACAAGCTCTGCAGGACAGCCTCACCGTGGCCCCACACCAAGTTCACTGAAGACAATGAGTCCTCCCACCATCTCCAGGGCAGGCAATGGAGTCCCCAGGCTTCCAAAAGGATTTCCTCCTTTTCACTTGCCCTCGTGAATGCAGCCTTGTACACGAAGCACAATCACTTGGGCTGAAGTGCGTTCCTAGCAGGAAGGAATGGCTTTGGGTTTATGGCAGAGCAGGTTTCTGCCGCAGACTTCCTGCATGACCTTAGGGAAGAAGTCACTTGCCATCAGATTTTCTCTCAGTGCTTGTTTCAATTTGTGCCTGTTCTTCTGAACACAGATATTGTTTATTACAGGTCATCTGAGTCCTAGGTGAAAAGAGGTTATTAAACGCCTGATGACTAATGTGTTTAACACATTAACATGTGTTTGCTTTCATAGGGGCTTTGTGAAAATGTGATCTGCCAACCTTGTGTGCCACTGCTGGCACTCAGTGCTTCAATCTGCCAACAGGAGGTAGCAACACCTGAGTGCAGCTGTCCCTGTTTACAGCAGTTCAGTGGGACAGCCAGCTCAGTGCCCCAGAACTTGTGCTGTCTTTACCCACAGGACAGGACATCCTTTGTAATCCAAGATGTCTGCATGTTTCTTTATACTCGTTTATGTTTTTATCTCCATTATTTTCCTAAATACATATAAGCGTATGCTCACCTTTCAGACTATCATTTTCTTCCTTTTCTCTGACCCAACTCCCTAATTCCATATGAGCTTTTTTGTGTCCCTGTTTCCCCCGTGGTGTGGGCAAACAGACTTATTTACCTCTTGAGAAGGAAACAGAGAGGACAACATCACCACAGGTCAACAGCATTACATGGCAGGATATTTCAAAGCACTTTGAATTTTACAGCATTTTTCATGGACACAGTTTGAAGCACACTCAGACAGAGCTCAGATGAACACCCAGTAGAACACACTGCCTTTAGGGCTTCCAGCTGAGAGGTGGGTGAACACCTCTCACCTCACACAGGACCACTGCGGCAGCATCACGAATGCATCTCAGTGCCTGAACCCCAGGTCTGCTCCTTCCTTTCTCACTCCATGTCTCACTCAGTCTCCCACTCCCACCCTTAGCAATGGCAGGAGCTGCTTTCCCCAGCCACTCCTCTCAGCTCTCCATTTCCTCTGCTCTTCCAAGAGAGCCTAGAGCCACGATGATAACTGGGGTTCCTTCAGCAAGCCAAGGGGGGTGAACCAGGCAACAGAGCCACCAGAGAGTCCTCAAATTCCTTAGCTGTTACAGAAGACTTTTCACTGTTACCCAGGCAAGTGACTTAACCCCCTACCCTCCTTCTAGCAAGCGTGAGCTAATCCTGCACAATGAAATCTTCCTCCCTTCGAGGAGTGCAAAAAGCTCTAATTAGCATTCCTAAAGTATCTTCAGGCCTCAGACCATAAAAGTGTAAATGGCTCATCTTCCAAATAATAGCAATAAAATCCTGGAATCAGTAACTTGACCATAACTGCTACATGGGTATAATAAATTGCTTTTGCCATCTCAAAATGAATTGTCATGAATCAGGGCCTTTGTTCTCACAGTCAGCGAGTTATTTTTTGCCCTTCTGATGGAATTCCTGCAATAACAATGGGGGAAGCGTGTAATGGAGAGTGATGGGCATCTTTATAAACAATACTGGCCACGTGAGCCATATATCAGAGAAATAGATTTTCAGTACAGTAACATCTCAACAGCTTAACGAAGATGGGGAAAGCCAGTTGATCTGGTTACTCTGCATAGAGACAGAGCTTTTTATTTTAAGCTCCTATAATCCTAAGAGCCAAAAGGAAGGAATCATTTCCAGCCTTATATTTCAAATGGGAAACGGAGGGCAGCAAGCAACTGATCAGATCTGAGGAGTCTGAGAGAGGACTGGGAACTGAGCTCAGCTCAGGGCTTTAACTGCAAGCTTCCCCTTTTCTTTCAGTTCCCAAGGAAAACCCTGCCTTTGCCAGGATCCCGGTCACAAAGCCGCTGTGTGACTCCTCTGTGACAGCAAGCACTGCTGAACTCCTGTGCGCAGCAACAGGAGCCCAGGGTTTGAACCCCACTGTGGTCTTCAGCCCCATGCAGGATCAAACCCTGACATCCCAGGTTTGAAAGCCCTGCATTTCACATTCCTTCACCAATGGGAACAGCAAGTCTTAATTCAAGAGAGGGTCAGGCTGTAGCTCTTTATAGCAAATGGAGGAGGGAATGGTTTGTCATGGAACCTAATTATTCAGCAGTGAGCTGAAAAGTTGCCTGGCAGAGCCTGCCCTTGCAAACAGCACTTTCTCCCCTAATAGTGATCCTGATAGCAGGACTTTTATCAGCAGGGCAGCACTATGCTCTGCTCAGACCCCAGTGATCAAGTGGCCTTCACAGCTGCCACCACTTCCTCTTAAAAGGCTACAAGGGGCCTGTGAGATTAAGAAAGGATAAAAACAAGTACTTATCATTTGGGAAGTAATGTCACCGGTTATCTAAAGCAACGTAATTATATCACAAGCTTTATCTGCGAGTGGCTTTTTCCTTCCAGGGGGTAGGAATAGAAAAACTTTTCACTTCATAATGAGTCCTACTGAAACTCCATTTTGCCCTTGGCAAAAGGCCATTATCCAGCAGAAACATGTAATCATCCTAAAAATGCATAATGGCATGGAAAACGGACAAGTAGTTTCTTGAAATATTGTTTGTAAAAGGACTAATTTATAATGGGGATTGTTTGTGTTAGGGCCTTTTGGCATGTATGGTTAACAAGAACTTGCTGTTCTGCTGCCAGTTTGTCTAATCAAGAGGGCCTTGTGTAGGCCTCCCTCGATATGGCCATGGAAACAATGGGAGCTTTTTCCAGGAGCTGCCCCATCATGACAGAGCACCCCACTGCTTAATCTGTTGTTGTTCCTCGCGATGGACACCGCTGCTGTCAATGTGCCACATCAAGACATAAACACCATCAGATTCAGTGCGCTGCTGTCTATCTAGGGAAATATTAGGAAAGAGCTGGCAGCACCATTAATTGAGGTCAATCATGCAACTGTTGGCTCTTTGTAGCGATGCCACGGTGTGACCAATGCCTTCCCTCCGGAAAAGCAGCAGTTTGCACACACGCTATGAATGAAAGCTCTGGCCCTGCAAAGAGTTGGATCACGTGCAGGAGAAAGCATTCTCCAAAAGGAAATGAGAAAGTCACAGAATCGCAGAATCACAGAAAGGCCCGGGTTGGAAGGGATCTCAAGGATCATGAAGCTCCAACCCCCCCCGCTGCAGGCAGGGCCACCAACCTCCACATTTAATACCAGCTCAGGCTGCCCAGGGCCCCATCCAGCCTTGAACATCTCCAGGGATGGACGGGGCATCCACAGCCTCTCTGGGCAGTCTGCAGCAAACATTCTTCACCTGCCTTGTTATTAGGTTCACAGTACACTTTGCTTATGTTTTGTATCCACAAAATGGGAGTGGGAAAGGCCCCATTATATCTGGTGATACTCTTATTATAAATGCTAACAGATACATAGGCTTACCAGGCATCTTGGTCCATGGCAAACTGAAAGCTCTCTCTGGCTTATAACCTCTGCAGGTACCCAGTATGCTTTCTGTAATCCCTCCAAGCATCTTCCTTTATGCTGGGAAAGGATCCACCCAGTGCTCCTGGCAGATCCAGTGCTCAGCCCGTATACCAGCTCACAGGAACTTTCCTCCAAAGCAGAGCTAAAGCTACACAATACAGGTTCCTGCCTGAGCCTCCTGTTGATCCTGGATTTGGGAAGCAGGGTGCCATGCAGAGGGGGGATATGTGCTGGAAAGCAAGCATGAGAGATTGCTTCAGAGCAGAGCACAAGTTGATACCACTCCCACCAGTAAGCCTTGGAGCACAGCACAGATGGAAAGGAGGAACCATGGGTTTCAAGACTTCTAGTGCCAAGATCCAGGCCTGAAAAGTTGTACCTTGAGACACAAAGCAGTCATTTGCTGTAGGTTTGTGCCTCAAGGCCTCCGGCACAGACGATGCCTACTGAGCCTGGCACTGTACGTGCCTTTATTTTAAGACAGTCCTTGCTACTGAGAGCTTAGAATTGACACAGAATGGTATTTTTAACAAAAGTACAATAATTGCCACAAGTAAGATGAAAACAAAGCTATAATTTGGACAGCTTGACAGTATGTGAAGGCCCTCTGTAGAGAAACATAGTTCAAAGCATTTTTGTCTTTCGGGCTTTTTTGCTGAATCCATGGGTATCTCTCTAATGTATAGAAAACAAGAATCCTTCTTTATTTGCTCCGAAGCTGTGTTTGTACAGTAACTTCTGAAGAAGGCGCTTCTTCCTTCCATAACCAAATAAAATGATCCCTTGGGTTATTTATAGTGCTCATGGCCCAAAGACATCACTTGGCTCTCTACCACAAGCCCAGCCGTGTGTTACTATATTAAAAAATGCAAAAATGTAATTATGGGGTACTGAAGCCAGTGTCTGCAGACAAAACCTGCCAGAAGTGAGGAGACAGGAAACGCGGGCCCTTCGGAGCCGCGCGGGGCCTTCCCTGCCTCGGTCCTCACCAGGACAGAGAGGGGAGAGATGGGGCCTGGCTTTGCAGCGCGGCTGACTCACATCTGCCTTTCTGTAGGAACTGGTTTGCTGTAAACTGCAAGTGCAATCCTCACCCCCCACAATTTAAGAAATCCTGCCCTGCCCATCCAGAGTGTGACACCACTTATGCCTGGTCACACTGAAGCCACCCAGTCTTCACACGGAGAAAAGAGCCTGGATTATTTCCCCTTTGCATCACAGCACTCTTCCACAATGGAGGGCCGATGTCACCAGGTCACAACATTTATCTTCGTGCCCTTCATTGCCCAGCTTTTGTGTATCTTCCGCTTCTAGACTGCACGTCTGCTCTCCCCACAGAATTACAGAGTCATTCAGGTTGGAAAAGACCTCCCAGATCCCTAAGCCCAACCCCAGCCCACCCCACCATGCCCACTGCCCACGTCCCTCAGTGGCACGTGTCCACGTCTCTGGAACACCTCCAGGGACAGTGACCCCACCACTCCTGGGCAGCTGTGCCAATGCAGCACTGCTCTTTCAAAAAATAAGTGTTTCCTCACATCCAGCCTGAACCTCTCCTGGCACAACTTGAGGCCATCATCTTTCATCCCATTACTGTTACCTGGGAGCAGAGCCCGACCCTCACCTCGCTACCACCTCCTTTCAGAGAGCTGGAGAGAGTAGTAAGGTCTCCCCTGACACCTTATTACTGTGCTTGAGCTGGCAGCTACCATCCATGGCAGAGTGGCAGAATGAAAACCTGCTCTACTTTATCCAGCTGCACCTATCGGGCTGCAAGCCCCAAGCATCCCCATGCAGGCACATGGGAGAGGAGAGCTAAGCAGAGCCAAAAGCAAGCACAACTCCTCTTTCTCCGAGACCCCGGGACAGCAGCACAAGTAGCTACTGAAGAGTGAAGGTATGAAGAAAGAAAAAGCACTTTTCCTCAGGGCACGTGAGCTCTGACAGGAAACTTCAGAGAAACTCTGGGGGAGGGATAAGTCACTGGGATGATGAATTGCCCACTGCCCTACAGAGTCATTTCCAACCCAACTGTCTTTAGGAGGGTTGCCTCTGAGCTGAGCACAAAATCCTCTTCAAAATATACATGGAGTCTCAGGGTAAAGAAGCCAGGCACACAGTGCAGAGCTAGGATCCGTATTAATAGAATGTGGACAGCAAATTGCTCACCTGCTCCTTCCTTCCGACGTCAGCCTGCTGTTTTAGCAGTCTATCAGTTTGTCCCTTGCTACTGGCCACTCACTGACAAAAAGCTGAGTATTTGCTGACAGAAGGAAATGCAAGAGGCAGAGCAGTTGGCCCAGCCCAGCACGGCCAAGTGAGCTGCAGGAGAGCTGAGCAGCAACGACTTGCCCATCTCCAGCTCAGAACAACCAAGTCTTCCATAATGCCCTGCCAAAGCCAAGAACCCCTCTTCAATGCTTGCCCTGTAGTCCTCCTGCCAAGCTCTCTTGCTTTGACAGTTTGCAATACAATTGCACGTTTCAACATTTTGCACAGTTTGATTCTGCAGCTAATACAGTGACAGTCTTCCAAGTGGAAGATTAAACATCAGGACGTTCCCTGTATCCTCACACTATTCACATCCAAACTCCTGCTTTGCCCATTCATGCTTCTTGCTTTAAGCTCTCAGAATCCATCCACGTAGCCTGGTTTACCCAGCGTCCCATTACTGCAGCACTTCCCCACGTTCCTCTCTGGCCGGGAGCACTGGGACCTCTCCAACGCAGTATCCGCAGTGCCACCTTCTGGTCTGCCACACGAATCCCAGCCAGTCTGCTGCAGAATCATCGAATCATTCCGGTTGGAGAAGACCTCCAAGATCCCCAAGCCCAACCCCAGCCCACCCCCACCATGCCCACTGCCCACATCCCTCAGTGCCACATCTCCACGGCTCTGGAACACCTCCAGGGACGGTGACCCCACCACGCCTGGGCAGCTGTGCCACTGCAGCACCACTCTTTCAGAGACTAAATTTATCCTAATATCCAACCTGAGAAGGGCTTGTCAACCTGCCCATCCCCACTGCAGTTACCAGCTCTCATGGCCACAGGCAAAACCTCTCTTGCAGGTGGTCCTCGAGGCACTCCAGTCCCATCATTTCAGTTCACCAGATTGAAGAGCTCGGAGCACTTGGGCCCTTACGCTGTGCCCAGCGCGAGCACCATGACATGGACACAACCAAGTGCTTTTCTCCAGCTCAGGAATCCTCACACCGTTTTCCTCCCCAGGAAGATATATAAGCAGAGGAGGAACTGCTGCACTTTTTCTTGGCCTGCTGTCCCAAGATCTACACATAGGCTGCTGTACTGCTGCAAGCTGCAGCATGTGAACCATGATCTGATATCAGCTCACCGTACCTGATAACAGAGGTGCCTCTGCAGATGTTTTCAGCGCCTCAGGCTGTCCCCCAGAAGCTTCTCAGCTGCTTCACACCCTCTGCAAATCAGCAGGTGCAATCCTCTTGAGGACAACCACACATCCATGTCCTGAAGCTCAGCACCAACGGCTGCAAAGGAAGAAACGCCGTCAGCAGCGTGCCTTGAAGTTGTTCATTGGACTTCTGTATTAATTCTCCACCGCATTATTTACAGCCATACTAAAAAATTAAGTGCTTCATGGAGCTTCTCTGTGGGTTTTGGCCACATGGAACAAATGCGATTTCCTGAAGCTTGCATCACATTGGCAGCATGTCAGCAATTTCAATGCATCTCTCTAAATAAGGACTTAATTCTCTTTTATTATAGGCCCCATTATACCGCTCCCAGTGGCTAAAGGGGCCTTGAGTTTTGGCAGAAATGTCATTTACACCCACCTTATGTCCTTCTTACGGAATTCTGATCTATAAAAGAAAGAGGCAGTGTACTATGCAGCTCCAGCTTGCAGTCTGGAAGCCAGAAGTTTTCCACTGCCCCTGGCTTTGGCCAAGTGGGAAGCCGTTTCAAACCAAGAGCCCAGCTTCCACCAATACACTTCTATTTCACTTCCTTGCATCTACAGAGCCCTTAACAAAGCTACATTAGAGGAGCAGGGGAAAACAATCCAGATCTCGTGATGGAAAGGACGTATTAGTGATAGGACTAGAGGGAATGGCCTCAGGTTGCTCCAGGGGAGATTCAGGTTGGATGTTAGGAAAAATTTCCTCTTCAAAAGAATGGTAAGGTGCTGGAATGGGCTGCCCAAAGGAGATGGGTTAGGTGAGCTGCACCCTAACCCAAACCAACCTGGAAGCGTTCGAGAACCATTTAGATGTTGTACTGAGGGACATGGTTTGGTGGGGAAATATTGGTGGTAGGTGGACGGTTGGACTGGATCTCAGAGGTCTTTTCCAACCTTGGTGGTGCTATGATGCTATGATTCACCCTGAGTCTGGAGGCTTTGGCTATGGCACTGCAGCAGTTCTAGGCCCTTTCTGGGGCATCCCACCAGGAAACCCTGCCAGGAGAAATCTGTTTGAAGAGAAGCAATCCTCTGCCTGTGAGGCTACACTGTGAAGGTGAAGCACACAAAACCTGTCCGCAGTTCACACCTGAAGATGTAACATTCCTCTGGGTGCTGCTGCAAGGAGGTCACCGATCCGCCGCATCGCCACAGCCATTCTATCCCTACGCTCCAGCGCCTTCTCTATGAAACAGACCACAGTAGGTCATTCCTCTCCATCTGCTCTCTGAGGCACGGATTGCCTCCTGCATGTGTGGATCATGCCTGGCATACAGAACTCCCATCTTGGTTGGCCTCTACAGTAACACACCATGATATTTGGATGAGGAGAGCTTATACATATGGTAAGTCCCACTGGCTTCTAGAAGAAGTCTCCCAACTTAGCCTGGGAACTGCGATGGGAGATGTAATCATAACACAACACCGCCTTTATCTCCCAGCAGGAATTCTTCCAGCTTCCATTCTTTGGAGCCTTATCCATCCCTTTGTAAAACAATCTTTCTTTTTTTCTAATGAAGAACTTTCCAACTGAAATCACATTTCCAAATATGATTTTTAAAAGAAGATACAATTTGGGGGATAAACTGGCGAAATTCCAGTTGAGCTCCCACCACTGCAATTGCAGCAATGTTTCCATCCAAATACACCCCTGACATGGAAAGAAATCACACTATCACTGCAGAAAGCTGTTTTGATAGATCAGTTCCCTCACTGAGCATATTTTATACTCATCAGAACTATTTTTACATGCTCACATATCAGAGCTATTCTAGGAATTAGCAGTATGAATAATCATGTTAGTCATTCTCGAAGGAACCAACAGATGCAGTATCTTTATTAATGCAAAGCAGAGATACCTATGAGAAAACTGATTCCCTCTTTCTGCCTGCTGCTTTAAATGCACGCACACACACACACACGCACGCACGCGTGGATCACACGTCCCATTGCAACCAAAGATTCTGCTAAGCTTAATTAAATAAACAGCAACAAAGAAAGCAGGTTCTGTCTATTTTTAAACAAGTATGCCCTAAACGTGCACCGAATCAAAACTCCTTAGCACACACTCCTAAGAGCTTTTGTGAAATCCAGCTTAAGGGAATTAGGCACGCAGATCTAATTGAATTTCAGGGCGATACGGACACCTAAGTCCTTGAAGCTCCTTTGGAAACTCCTGTCTTATCCAATACATGGTTCACTTTCCAGCTGAGAAATACCTTAGTAATGGTACACTTAACACTCAACAGTCATTTGACCTATTTTACTAATGTGTTTGGGAAGGAGGTTAATTAACAGTGGATAGCTATATCCTTAAGCTTAATTTTTCCAACAACCCTGCTCATAAAAGGAAAAATTGAGTACATATTAAAGGAAGCAAGCAATTAAGTTGCACAAATAGTGAGCTCATTGAACTGCAGCTGACTTCTATCATGTCAAAGAACAACTAAACACAGAAGCAATGAAAAGATTGTTGCCACGACCACCACTGAGAACTGCCTGGCAATAAAGATGAATAACTTCCTACTTGAAGATTACTGATTAAAGCTCTTAGAAACCAAAAGGTTGGACATAGGCATATCTGAAGCAAAATATTTTAATGCACATTTGGCAGATTCTGTAACGTATTTACAGTGGATTTAAAGCAAAGATTTATACAGCTCCAGTAAACTCTGTTTTAAGCAGTACTTAAAATGACCACTGTTCCAAACTCTGAAAGTACAAGGGTAACTGGTTTGTTTCAAAGGAGCTACCTTTTCTGTTTCCTAAATACAGAGGTGGGGAAATGGAAGGTCGAGCATCCATAGGCCTAAGCACGCTGTTGATGGACAGCACACACAGAGCCCTGGCCACCTGCTTCCCATAGGGCTGTGCCTGCTGGAGAGGGGGCCATACAGACAGACAGACCTAGGCATCCATGCGTGGGACCACAGGGCAGCTTTGAGTGGTTGCCTTGGTTGTCCTGCTGCACATCCCACTACTACATATCTTGGGAAATGATGCTGAGTAGGGGACAGTCCAGGCAGTGCAGCACGGAGCTCTTCAGCTAAACCCCTGCTGATAGCAACAGCTGGGACTGGGGAGGAACTGTAATCATAGAATCACAGAACCATTGAATCACTCAGGTTGGAAAAGATCTCCCAGATTCCCGAGCCCAACCCCAGCCCACCCCACCATGCCCACTGCCCACGTCCCTCAGTGCCACATCTCCATGGCTCTGGAACACCTCCAGGGACAGTGACCCCACCACTCCTGGCCAGCTGTGCCACTGCAGCACTGCTCTTTTGAAGAGGAATTTTGTCCTAATACCCAATCCAATTTTTTTTCCTAATATCCAACCTTTAGCAGCAGGAGAACAAAACCCAAGTGTTTTACAGTGAGTGTGCAGCACACTGATGAACATGTGCTGTACGTTCCCATCTCTGTCCAGTGCAGACAGCTGACTGTAGTCATGCCACTGTCTATCCTGACTCAAATGATAGGTTTTCCTGTGTATAACTGCAGAAATACACAACACTGGCCAACATGCCACACGTTAGAAACAGCACACCCCTGAGTGTGCTGCCATGTCTTTCTCCTCCGCCTGGCCCACCAAGGCTAAGCTAGACAAAAACCAGTGCCCCACAGCAACCACTGTGGCAGTTGTTCTCTTATAGTACATCAGCAAACCCACCTTCTAAATGAATAGGAAAGAGAATCTCCATAGGCACGTGCTGTCAAATCCAGACTTAATAACCATGCTTAAACATCTCAAAACCCAAGAGGGAAAGCGTGGTGACCTGCCCTTCCCACGCATCAGGACTCCCTGTGTCACCATCTGAGTGCCACTGGCCTGCACAGTCAGGAGAAAGGCACTGGACAACGCTGTCGTGCCCCAGTGGTGGAATCAGAGCAATGAACTGTGCAGAGACGTCGGGGAAAGAACTGGAAAGGCAGTTTGGCTGGGAGCAGACAGTGAGAGCATTCAGGCAGAAGAGTCAGGAAAATTTTATTCAGATAAGTTCTGATTATTTGCAGTCTGTGACTAAATATGAGGCACCTGCAAATGCAATAGAGCAAAAATCTACAAAGCAGAAAGCAGCTTTGTCCAGCGTCCAGGGAACAGCTGGCTCTGTCTAGCAAAAGACACTTCATTTTAGGTAGAGCAGGTTGAGAGGCTATATGCAGTCCCATGACAAATGACATTAAATATGATTATTACTCTCTTAGCTCTCACTGTAAAATACTTCTGTGCACTAATGGCATGAATTTTGAGCTGATGTTTTTAAACATCAAATCCAAACAAACAGAAACTACGCTCAAAGCACAATTATCCTGTTGGCTTCCAAGTGCTTCACTTTTTATTCCTCTCCCCCTAATAACTCCTTGAAGTCATCTTCCCCTGAGTTAGGGGCCTTTTGCTAATGCCCCGCAGCAAATATCTTCTTACTTCCAATTGCTGTATGATGATGGAAGCAGGACTTGCTCTTGTCATTCTTTTAAACGTGACTTGAAAACAAATAACTGGGAAGCAGACCTCCATTTCCACCTACTTGCTCCTCTGACTTGAGTCTTTTTGCCCTTGAAAATTTTCTGAATCCACATTCCCTGCAGTGAATCACATCAGGAAGTAAAAATCTTAATTGTAACATATAAGTTAAACAGCAAGACATGACTTCATTACAGTGGAGATAAAAGGGCAAGGGATTACTGGCAATTTCACCTCATCTTAATTCATGGGGCTTCTTGGGACTGATACAATACAAGCTATGTGAGTGCAGGGAAATTATTTTTTAAATGTTTTTATCTGCTTTGGGCACTTTCAGTGCCTTTCCATGCCTAGTCCCCACATCTGGAGCGCTGAGTGTTGTGAACTGCTGTGGCTACACTCGCACCTAGGTACTTGTACAAGACACAGAAGTACAATGGCATGTTGATTCAGAACAGAAAAGGCTTGCATTTCCAACCTCTGCTAAGGCAACAGCAAGCATTTAACTACCTGGGAGCGTCTCCTTAGCCTGAATGAGATACTGAGACATGGAAACACAAATGGAAGGCAAGATAAGACAATTGCAGTGGAAAATATAGGAACGCTAGCTTCTTTAGAATCATAGAACCATCGAATCATTCAGGTTGGAAAAGATCTCCCAGATCCCCAAGCCCAACCCCAGCCCACCCCACCATGCCCACGGACCACAGTGCCTCATCTCCACCACTCTTGGACACCTCCAGGGATGGTGACCCCACCACTCCTGGCCAGCTGTGCTACTGCAGCACTGCTCTTTTGAAGAGGGATTTTGTCCTAATATCCAATCCAATTTTTTTCCTAGTATCCAACCTTTAGCAGCAGGAGAACAAAACCCAAGTGTTTTGCAGTGAGTGTGCAGCACTCTGATGAACATGTGCTGTACGTTCCCATCTCTGTCCAGTGCAGACAGCGGATTGTAGTCATGCCACTGTCTATCCTGACTCAAACGGTAGGTTTTCCTGTGTATAACTGCAGAAATACACAACACTGGCCAACATACCACATGTTAGAAACAGCACACCCCTGAGTGTCCCCTCCGGCCTTAGGATCTATGCATCTTCCCTGCATTTATGGGGAGGGAAGCAGTTTTTCAGTAGCTCAGACTTACTCTGATAAGGCTAATTTACAGTCTCTCCTCACCAAATGCGTTAAATTGCTTTCCAAAAATCCTGCTGCACATTTAGCAGCTGCATTCACTGCCCAGTGGGGTATTTTGGAAAAAGCAGAGGCCGACTTTTATACAGCATTTCCTATCTGTGAATGTTTAAAAAAGCAAACAGCAGTGGTGTTTCTCATTTTCTTTTGCATTTCCTTTTTCAGAAATAGCTTAGCTTAGAAATTGCATATATACCTTATTTTTATTGAGGGTTTCTTTTTGGCAGAATATTTAGGCTCTCACCTTCAGATGAGGCACATCAGCAGTTTTAAAGTCCATTCCTATTTGCCAATACATCAAACTGCATTTGTCTATGCAGCACTCAGCTTTGTTCCAGCTATTCACTCTGTATTTCCTGCAAGAGTATTGGGGCAAACCAATTCCCTGAGATACACCTACAGCGACATGAGCTGGGAGGAAACAAAAGGCATTCATGCACAATCGTGCACAGAAGCATATGCCCAGTTCTTCTGGGAAAATTCAAAACACTGCAGACATATGGATCCTTTTCAATTTGAGCGTCATAAGTGCATGAATGGCCACTTTTGTGTGGAACTGGCTGAATAAAAACATGTTACATTGATAGAGAGGGAAGGCAGGAAAACCAGTAAGGCTAGCCGAAGCATACTTCGAAACAAGCATTTTGTACTCTTTAAACCATACGGGGCATTCAGGTGTACTTGTGTAGGCTCAGATTTTTGTATTGTGACGATTAGACAACGTTGCGAAATCTGAAAATTCAGAGAGAACCAAAAGAAACATAAAAAGAGAGCCATAAAAAATTGATTTTTGAGTAAATGAAGGGAAGAATACCGTGTCCTACCCTGACCAACCGTGTTGACCTGAAACAGCATTTCTGGAGACCCTATATGATGATGGAAGCTCTTCAAAACCAGACAAGGATAGATATCTCAGGCACTCTGAATTTAGCAATGGATTATTATTCGTGCTGAAGTTTCAATCAAACTTCCAGCCAAGGATGAAGGTTCCAGGGCTAAGGTGTGAACCAGTTCATCCATCACAATGCTACAGCAAATTGATGAAAGAAAGAAAGATGAAGAGAAATCTCTCAGGTGTTCAGCACCAGCCCATGACAAAGCCAGACCAAAGGCCATAGGCGTGGCAGTGCTACTTTTGTAGTAATTCCATAGGAGGTTTTAATCAACAGCATCTGTAGAAGTGACACGAGTAAATGGAATTTATTTAGTCATTGAAAAGACTAATTCCATGATGAGACAACATGGCACAGCTGGTTTCGAGCACACAAGACCTCTGCAGGAATGGGAAGATATTTTGCAGAGCCAGGAGATTTTCTGTTGCTGAGAGGTATTCTTATTACCTGAAATAAAGATTTAGATCAAAGTTTTGAGTTTCTGCTGGAGACCCAAGCACAGACTTATTGCTTTCCACGTAACAGCCCTCTTATCATGCAAAAGAAAAGGGGGAACGAATGCACCCCAGCATATGGGAAGAAAATCACGCTGTCCTCAAAACTGTATCCAAGTCTTTGGCACTGGAAAACTCAGCAGTGAAAGTTGTGCTTGCTGAGCAAGCCCAATATCCAGCTACTTCAGGTAGGAGCTGGAAGAGCAGATGCAATTTTTTAAGATGGAATTGAAATCATTTTTACATAATAATTCAGCACATCAGCATTCCTGGCAAACAAAGGCCATCGGTGCTGCCTTCATGAGAGGAGAGGGCTCTGCGCGCGGCTGCTTCTCACCTCCAGGAAAACAGAATGGAAAGAAAGAGAGTATCTGCTTGTCGCACTAGAAATTGCAGGGGGGAAAAATAATAGTCAAACTCGTGGGATTACTGAAAAGTAACTCTTTTTGGTATAGGCATTAGTCCGAGGCTCATTATGAGGAACTATGAACTCAGTTTGACCACTGTGTTGGCGGGAGTTTCTGCAGGAATGGGGGGAGCTGAAGGGGGGAAAAGGATATTAAACACACAGGATTATGACAGTAAACAAGAAAGCTATTTTAATGCTATTCTAGGGTGTTTTTTCAAGCAATTTTAAAATTCATATGAAAAATACATGCACGTAAGGAATTTAGGGTTAGGTTTCTCCATTCTCCACCCCCTGCCTGCAGCTACTCCGTTTCTCGCGGGCTGCAGCGCTGGCCGAGCAATGTTGGTAGTAAGTAGTTTATCTTCATAGCTGTTTTGCTGGTTTGTTTGTGTTTAGCTCGAGTTCTGATCCTTTCTGGTTAGCGTCTTTCACTGGTGATTATAGGCAGTGTACTGTGAAAAGGTTAGTTTGGTCAGTGGAGCAGAGGGTTGGGAGGGGGGAGAGGGTTAGGAGAGTTTATCAAATGATCAGAGATGCCTTGTTGGCGCTCATCCTTTGTAAACAATACGAAATGTCAGCGTTGCTGGTTGCTGTCACTGCTGACAGTATAAAGAGCAGAGAGTGTAGCATTCTTTTGGGAAGCGGGTTTACTGGGAGAGGAAACGAGGCTATGGGATGAAGGCACTTGGTGGATATCTGAGTACCTTGGGAAAAGAGAGGAGTTTGGGCTTCTCACTCAGCGACCTAATGAAAACTAGACAAATAGTCTTGCGTTTAATATATGGTTTCCACCAATTCATGCTTCTTTTGTTAGGAACAATTCTAGTCTGTATCGGAAAGAGACAGTTAAATATAAAGAAATCATTTCACATTGACAAGCAAGTTTCAGATTAAGAAGCCAAAGGAAGTTTATGAAAGGAAAGAGCTGCATTCAGACAGGTAAATTTCCACCGCCCAGCTGTGCATTCCTTCCGTTGTGTGACAGAAAGAGAAAAAATCCAATGCCCGAACAAATGCCCAAATGAAAATCTGGGAGACTAAACAGGCCATCAGAGCTATGAAGTGCTGGGACACAAACAGCTCTAGGTAAAACAGAAAGCTTTATATGTCTGCGAAAAGGGAACCGCAGCAGAAGTAGGACCGACATGAACCAATTTGGAAACACACAGCCGTACCTGCAGGCAAAGGTGTATCTCAAGGAGCAGAACCTCCTAAGAAAACTCATCCTGCAGAAACAGCGGTGCATTTCCACCATCAACTGGATCAGTAAACCCAATCCAGTGTATTATGCAGCATTTCTAATGCACGCTTGATGTTCTTAAAATAATAAAATAAAATGAAGTAAAATAAAGGCAGATTTCCTCTGAGAAAACAAATTACGCGTGTTAAATTGTAATAAACAACGTACTGTCAAAACAGCATTACTGAGAATGACCGACGGTGCTCCACAGTCACTGCTGATTTGACACACAGAGTGCTGAATGGATTTTGGGCGTTATCAGTCCATCAGTCACCCTGGGAGATTTATTGCACTCGAGTCAAATAAAACTCACAGAACTGCTTAACTCTTGATCTTCTAGACTCCGTAGAAAGAAAAGGAGAACGGAATTAGTCTGGGAAAACAGGTAGACTCTCTGAAGCAGAACTCCAGCTGTCACATCTGTGTGCGCTCCCACTATAAACCCATCTGTCTACAGAGATGGCCACATAGTAAATACACTCACAGACCCCAAACAGACAGGCATTCAGAGACCCAGATGAGACAATATTCTGAAGAGTTTAGTCATTCTAAAATCCAGACCCGGTGCCAGAACCAGAGGCACCTTGCTCTAAAATCATAGCCCTTTCAGGTGCCCTGGAGCGAGCATCAGTGCTGTTGTGTTTCACATCTCACATGTTCCACTGTAAAAATACACATTTTTTTCCCTGAAAATGGTGTTTGAATGCCTGTGAGGCACTCTGGGATAGAGCCCCAAAGAATCTGGTGGCCTGGAATTTTCCCTTCTGTTCAGAAATGTCGCATTAAATCACAATGGCCTATGAGAGTGCAGACATGGACACAGCCTCTACGCTTCTGCTTCAGACAACTGAAGTCAGCATGAATGCCATGCACTTCCCTGGGCATGGGGATAACCCACACCTCCTACAGCTCAAACCTGCTCTCCTTCCTGTGGAATTCCACAGCCAGTGAAATCAACAGGAGTTTCACCTAAAAAGCTTAACAACTCGTTTTAGATTCTTTATTCCTCAACGATAATCTCAAATCAAGGCATTATCAGTGACCTCGCACTGTACAGGGGTAAGTAGAACTCCTAAAATATCCCTTTTCCCTTTGACTTTCTTGTTCTTTTTTTAACCACAGAGGAACAAAAGGGACTCTCGCTGTTTGGATCACTTTCATGAAGAACAGTAAATTTACAGACCCGGTCTTAAGAAACAATTGTTCCTGAACTGCTTTCTAAAGCTAACGAATAGTAAAAATAAAATAAAATAAAAGAGATTTGCCTGTCATGGGAGTTGGCCAATAAAATTCAACAGTGTTTATTACAACATTTAAGGTCTGTGATTAAGAACACCAAAAGGCCCAAACTAGAAAGGGTTTTAGCCTGTAATTTCCCTACAGTCCTGGCCTGTACTTCCTTATGAGCCAGCTCAGCAGGGCTTTTCTTCCATGTCCATCATCAGCTTGTAATTATTGCCATTCTCAAAGCTATGCCAGATGGGCTCTTTAGAAGCCGGCATGCAGCTTGTTTATGAGAGAGTGAGCTGTAATATTACTCTACACAGAGACCTATCTGGTCCTAGTCAAAGAGCCATGGCGTTCCCCCTCCCCATCCCTCCTCACTCTCCCTGCCCCTCCGTTTCAGCCCGGGGATAGCACAGGCGGTACCGTAACCCAGACCTGGGAGGCTGATCCCCATCCCTCACTTTGTTCATTTCTCAAAAAAGATGTACCAGATTGGCACAAATCAGACTCAAGGCATTTTCCCTGCTTTCTCCCCTTCCCTTCCTCCTCTCCAAACGTTTGTTCCTTCCCCTGAGCAGGCAGTGAATGCAGGGCCGGGATCTGCCATGGCTGGGCCTAGCGGAGAGGATAAACATTTGTGGAGAGGTTGAGGTTAAGCAGTTGTGCGCGGCAACGCAGAGCGAATAACCCGGAGTTCATCTTGATGTAGGCCGCCAGCATTGGGTATCTGGGAAGGCCAAGACAGTGCTTCTATCAGTAGTTAATGAGGCAGGACTTGCAACAGATAGCCACTTTTAACTTACAAAAGCTTTTAGATGTCTCTGTTTACTTTGATCCATTTCAGTTCATCTGAGCCTTTTCTCTTTTCCTTTTTTTAAACCTTCCCCCCCTCCCCACAGCCACCCCAGATAAACTGCCTTCCCCCTCTTCCCCCACCCTTCACTCCAACAATAGTATCATTTACCAACTTTTATACTTAACAAGTTTGAAGATCTTTAGTCAAGTTCTGCTACAATGGCATAAAGAAAATACACGGCTCTTGAGAGCACCGTCGTAAAGAGAGAGGGAGGGGAATCTGGCTGCAGAAACGTAATTAAAAAATCCGACTGCCGAAAGATAAATGAAAGGAAGGGGGGCGGGGGGTGGGAATAACAGGAAAGGCTGCATTTTCAGGAGAGATTTAAAGTTATTTGTTCCTGATTGGGGGAACTGGTCATTCTTTTATCCCTTGTTATTTTATCCATGTGATGCCAAAAGAACTTTCTTTGTTAAAATGTTCTCAGAACGGATAAAACTAATTTGCTGGAATGTGAAATAATCCAGAAAGTAAGAGGACTGTGCCTAATGTTCACAGACTGAGAATGGCAAATTAACCTGCCACGGCTTCCAGTCCCTGGGGCACAGAACTGGAATTTAAAGCTTCCGAAGAGAGCCCTGGTGCTAATGGATTTGCATGAAACTTGGCATGTTAATGGAGATTGTCTCTTGTAATGAGCTTTTAATTAGGTCTGCTTGGTGCTTGACCTTCTTGTAATATGGGGCCATTCCTCAGATGACAGCATTTCTAACCCACAGGTGTGGATGCATAGAGCTTGTAAACACGCAGGACTTAGCCAGCATTCTCCAAATCTTCCTGCTCATCAGCTAGTATTCCTTCCCTCCTGCGAACATCCTCGCTTTCTTGATTATTGTTTTGCAACAGATTTCACATCAATTGTTTTAGTTTTTTGGCAATCTGAATACAACATTCCCAGACAAATGGAAAACAAAACCAAACCAGCAACAGGAAGCTGATGGAAGTACACGCAGGCAGCCTCAGCATGGCACAGGGGTGGAAAACAGATTCTAAGAGTTCTGATTCCCACTGTCCTTACAGAAAATAAATGTGGGTAAAAGCCTCGCTTTGCCGGCTCCAGACACATGTACATCAACCTCTCTTAACATCCTGAACAGCTCTGAACACAGCCTGTACACACAGAATCGTTTGAGTTGGGACTTTTAAGGCCATCTGGTCCAACATCTCTGCAGTGAACAGGGGCACCTACAGCTCCATCATTTCCACGTTCCTCCATAAACAGTCTGAAATAATCATTTCTGCCTTTCATACTTATAAGGTGCCCTTCAATTGCTGCCAACGCGGTAACTGGGAGCTGGGTGAATAGCTTCTCACAAAACCACATTCTCACAGTGGATGCCATCTGCAACCATGCTTTCCCAAATGCTCACAGCTACTCTCACAGGCCTTAAAAAATAATAATAATAATAATAAAAAATCTATGAGAGGAAAGAAGCTGGGTGTGAACCATTGAAAGATGTCCTTAAAGAACAATGGATACCAGTAATTAAATTTCAAACCTTTTGAAACAGCCTCTCTGTATGCTGCCTTTTAGGAATAGGAATTAGCAGCCAGTCTCAGAGGATATATGTTCATAGATTCATAGAGCTTGAGGCCAGAAGAAACTATTAGATCATCTTCTGTGATTTCCTATATATCACAGGTCATTAACTTTCACTGGGTTCCCCTGTGCTGAACTCTATGATTTCTGTTTGACCAGTGTTGCTTGTAGCTGTCTGAAGCACACCTTTTACAAAAGCAACAAAACATGGATCTATTAGCTCTCTAGCTACAGTCCTCAGGTTGTTTTCATGACTAAGTACTCCTTTCATTAAAAAGCCTCATTTGCAGTTCAAATATTTTGGTATTTGGCTTCTAGTTAGCAGGTCTCCATATATATTTCTCTAATTGATTAAAAAATACTACTTCATTAATTATATTATAGCTTGACAGGTCTTTCCCAGTAAGGTATAAATTAAGCAAGGACTTCAGAGCTACCCTCCCAGCAAGGAAAGTGAAAAGTCTCTGAGAAACAAGATCTACCCAACTCCATAGTCAACAAAGGTTACTAGAGTCACTTTAGATACTTACATTGGTGACATCTATCTTTGAGCTTGTCAGGAAAACAAATGAAATGGGCAATTTAGGAAACAAATCGTCTGAGCTGCTTTAGGCCGCCATTATGGGAAGAAACTGATACATCTTAATTCCCTTCACTCGTTATTTGGGAAGCTAGATAAGTAGCTCAGGTGTGGAAAACTTGCTGTTAATGTCTGCATGTGGCCTCACTATAAGTATTATTAACATCTGAGCAAAAAAATACATCTCTTCATGCAGAAGCTAATTCATATTGATCTGAAATTGAACAATAACAGCTTTCCTCTTTAATCCTTATGCACAAAGGTAGAAAAACCCGGAGTACCTTCCTAACCACCCTAGTTCTATCCAAAATAACTCTCAAAATCTTATTATTGCCAAGGTTTGAAGTTTCTCTTCTCTTTCTAGAGGAAAGGCTTCAGATGAAAAACCTGAAAATGAATGCTTTAATTTAAGCAATATTCAGACAACAACTCTCGGCAAATGCTGTGGATGAAGACGGAGGACAAGTATAAGACAAGTTTGTCTTTGTCTGATGAGTCATGGGACAATCAGCTGTCAAGACCTACAACTCATTCTGTTCTTCTTACAGATGTTTTTACAATTAAGAAAAGTGACCTGAGTGTCAAGTGGGAAAAAGAGTATTCTCCCAAGGATCATCCATTAACCCTGTCAGCAATACCCCAAGCCTCCACATCAGGGCAGGTTCCTTAACTGTCGACAAGTATTTACCATATGGTAATTATAGTTCAAGATGTATTGTCCACATGGATTCTGCTTTTGCATCTCCTGTATCCATGCAGACAGTTGAGGTCTCTTGGATAGCAGTGACTATGGAAACATCTTTATGGCTGGATTTGAATTTCTTGTCTCCTCATATGAGCTACCACAACCACAGATTTCTCGGCGAATGCCCCAGGGCTGTGAAAAGGTCAAAGAGAAAAACCCATCCTAGAATCCTAGTGAGATATCCTTACAAAGAACTTGAGGTACTTTCTGTAAAGTGAATGAATGAGCAGATGAAAGAAAATACCTTGCCACCAACCCTGTAATGAGGTATGAGGGAGGAGTGTTGAAAAGACATGGAAAGTTGTTGAGCTATTCAAAAGCCAGATGGGGGTGGTAAATCTTCTAAATCTTGTGTTTTCTTTCTTTCCAGATCTGAACTGCCTCCTCACCAAGGTTAGATCTTGTTCTACTAAAATAAGACTGTGTATGAATCTGAATGTCCCGTGAATGTTTGATTTATGAAGTACATACACATGAGAACAAATAAGAGTCATTATACTGGGTCAGAGCGAGCATCCATATCCTTTTCCTAGTAATGGTACTAAGGAGCATCCAGGAAAGAGTAAGAACAGGGCAATTCATTTGCCTCGATACTCTTTCTGCTTCCAGCTCTGCCTGACCTAGTGGATTTCATGGTTCTGTTTAGAAAACAAATCTCTCTTCCAAGTACTTGTGCAATTTTCCTGGAAACCTATTTTTACATCCACCTACACATCCTTGACACAGAGCTCCAGAGGTGAACTACCTGCCTCTTTTGTCTGGTTTGAACAGAACTCCCATTAGCTGAGTTAGCTCCCATTGCCCTCTAGCTCTTATGCTGATATATGAAGAGCTGATCCCTACCAATATTCTCCACATCAATCTTCAGGCTTTCCACACTAAGGAGAACCAAGCACCATCCCAGCCCTGTTATCCTTCTCTGATATTTTTTTTTCCAAAGTTGTACAAAACACTGGATGAATGGGCAAAAGGTGGATTTATATGATGGTATAAGGAGTCTTATATCATCAATCTTATTTCCCTGACTAAATCCCCACCGCATTTTCTCACTACCACTCCCCTGCCCTCATATGAATATGCTGAACAGCACTGGCACCAACTCAGTATTCTACCACTGAACTTCCCTCACTGTGAGAGCTGACCATTTGTTTCCAATCTCTGCATCCTGTTGTTTCAAGCTGGCTATTTATACGTGCAAAGAACTATCCCATGGTTGCTGAATTTCCTTTGGTGGGAGATTTGCTGTGAAGTCTTGTGGAAATCCCAAACATTATATCCACTGGATCACTGATATTCACTTGTTCGTTGATCCCTCCAGAGAACTCATTTGTAAGATAGGACTTCTCTTCACAGGAATCATGTTAGCTCTTCTCAAGTATGTCATACTTCATGCAGGTACCAATTATTTCTTACTGATTTCCCAATGTGAGCGTTTGTATTGCAGTTCTGTAGTTCTCTTTATCCTGGCTACAGCCTTTCTGAAGGGCTGGTGTTAGATTTCCTTATGTTGGAAAAGACAGGTAAAGCTGGAAGCTAGAGGACTCGCACAAGTGACGGAAGGAGCAGTTGTTAACAGACTGCCTTCTCTTTACAGCCCAGATGGTCAGAGCTCAGCCAAACTGCTCTGTTTAGGCACCGGAGGTCTTAACTGTTGTACTGTAACTAATTTACAAGCACCGCACACAGCATTCCAAACTGTAAACCCACTGCTCTACTAAGACACTGCCAGTTCACATCCCAAAATGCACATATTTATATAAAATCTAGGTGCTTACATATTTAGATTTTCTAAAAGTAGCCAATGAAGACACTGTTCAAGAAAATGCAAGTAAACCAACAAACAAGTAAGACAAAGATAGATCCCAGGGACAATCAGTTCAGCTCGGGACATTGCTACATTTGACTCTCCCATTCATTCTCCTCCTTATGAGTTCAGCTCCAACACTTTCATCTCACTTCTCCCTATCCCAAATCCTTCCCAGCAGCTATATCTCCCCACCCTGCCTGCTTTTCCATACCTCCACCCCTTTCATCCCCAAACCTTAACTACCTTATTCATTACTTTAGTCCTTCCCAAGTAGTTCATCACCTCGGGGCAGATACTCCTCTCCCTTGGGCTCTCTACATTAAAATGGATGATCTTTAACTTTTCTTTAATTCCTTACCTTTCATGTGCATTAATGGAAGACTATTACCACTATTTGACACATGACAATCATAGAGAGCCTAAATGGCTTACCGAGACTCACAAAGAAAGTCTGTAACAGAGCAGAAAGCTGAACCACATATCCCTAGTCCAAAGGAAATGATCTTAAAGCAGACCAGCCCTCCTTCCTCAGGCAGTGATCCCCCCGTGGATATGGTAGTGGCACGTGGCAGAGAGAAATTCATTATTCTAAATTCACATGCTTCACCTCTGCAACACCTCGGTCTGTGTTCATTCTGGACCCTCGTTTGGAAAAAATCATATCAACTGGACAGTTGGACTAGACGATCTTAGTGGTCATTTCCAACCTTAAAGATTCTGTGATTCTATGAATAATGGAGAGGCCTCAGTATCTTGAGACAAACCAAGATCAGCATCCTGCAGCTCAGCAAAACAAAGGCATCCACGCAAAATACTCTTGCCAGCAGAGCAGGGCAGTGATTATGGATGAAGCGACTCCGGCAGCGGGTAGCCCAGCAGCTCTGGCAGCACCAGCCTGTTTGTGCTACTGATGACAGCTGCATGGAAGAACTGGGAAAGTTTCTCACTTTGCATGTTTCCTACTCTAGTTGCCCTTTCCAGGAGCACGGCCCAACTGGAATGGCCTGAGGCCTTGCCTCACCCCTCCCTGAAAACAGGAAGGCAGCTGGTATACTCCACATTATGTACCAATGGCTTGTAAAAATTAATGCTATCCAGCTGCCCATGACTGGGACGACTTTCTAGAGCTAAGAGTCACACTCTGGGAGGGCTGCGTTTGCCCAGTGCCTATGCAATGACAGGAAGATGGGCTGAGTTTCAGGACTCTGCTCCTGCTCATGGGTCCCATGCCTGGGGACCACTTGTCATGCAAGCATTCCCAGACAGATCAGGGAACAGCGTCAGGCTTTCTTAGATTACTCACATGAACCAAACAAGCGGGATTTGGCCTGAATACAGGAATCGTTCAGTTACCCACTGCAAACATATAGTGAATAATTGAAGATGAAAGGCAGCTATAAACAAGCAGCAGACCGGAATATTATGCTATTCTACAACACTGGGATTGAGCAGCATGTGGAAAAGGAAATTCCTATCCATATGAAATGGCAGGAAAAAGTTTGATAAATAGGATGTTGTTATCAAATTATGAGCCAGATAAAGTGTCATCTGCCACACAGGTGAGAGCAAATTTTGTCACCTGTAGAAGTCAGGGGCAGGCACCTCTGGAGACAGAGGTGGGGCTGCGGGCCAGGGAAGAAGGGAAAGGGAAAGAGCTGTGAAGAATCTGGTTTGCTTCTCCTGCTGCTAAGGAAACAGGAGAGGACAGCAAGATAGCTGCTGCTTTCTCCTGCTGCTGGGAAAACTACTTCCTCCTCACAGCCCGATTTCTCCACCATAGCAGCAGTGGGATTGCTAGTCCAGAGACTGCCATGCAGCAGAGCCAACGCCAGCTTGCCAGCTCCAAGGCAATGGCTTTGTCCAGAACTAGAAGCTGCACTGATCCAATTCAGTGGTCAGACAAGATTCTTGGGTATGCTGAAGATGATGTCCTTCTCTTGGTTTTTAATCCCACCAACAGAGAACAGAGCCAGCAATAGATGTGGAAGAACTGACACCTCTCCATCTGTGTTGAACACATTGGATGATTGAGCTGCAGATGTCCCTGTTCATCACTGCAAGGGGGCTGGACAAGATGGCTTATAAAGGTCCCTTCCAACACAAACCATTCTATGATTCTATGGTTCTGTGTCTCACCCCATTTCTAACAGCCAGGCCCCCGGCAATCACCATGGCTGCAGACTTTAAAGTCTGCCTGGCAGCAGAGAAATGCTCCTGGCATCCTGTGATAACATCCCTGTGCTACAGACCAGCTGATCCGAAAGGAAGAGAGAAACGTTGGTATCGTTCACCATGAATGACGTGGACAGAAGGGTGAGGCTGAGCTTTGACTGAGTGCAGTCATTCCTGCACCACCCCAAGGAGCTGAAGAGAATAAAGTATGACCCCTTCCCTGCTCACCACTTGTTGCAGAGTCAGTGGAGGCTTATGGCAGTCCTGTGGACAAAACACTTCGCTTTTCCCTCCTTCCAGCTCATCTCTGGTTGCTGGGACACTGTGGCAGAAATGAGGATCTTCATGACTTTCTCCATCATTTGCTCGTGCACCACCATGTTGGATATTAGGAAAAACTTCTCCAAAAGAGTGGTGCTGCAGTGGCACAGCTGCCCACGAGTGGTGGGGTCACCGTCCCTGGAGGTGTTCCAGAGCCATGGGAATGTGGCACTGAGGGACGTGGGCAGTGGGCATGGTGGGGTGGGCTGGGGCTGGACCTGGGGATCCTCCAGTTTCCAAGAGCAGCCCAATAGAATTTATAAGCACTACAAATATTCACCTTTAAAATACTGTCTTTTTTTCTGGAGAAATTAGTTTTACATCAAGGACTGCTACTAACAGCCAAGAGTGAGATAGGACCTGGCTACCTCTCTTCCTTTTGGAAGCAAGACCAGAGGTGACAGTCGTGGCAGCAACAACAGAAATACTTAATTTGTGTGTCCAATGATTCTGCGGCGAGGTAAGAAGACTTTTCTAGAAAATGTTTTGCACTTGAAAGAATACCTACAAAACTTGGGAAAGGGAAGCTTTGGTCACAGGAAGAACAATTTTTTTGGCTTATCATATCTGTCATCCTGGATGAATTTACCAAATCAGAATATCCAGTACTGTCAATGAAGATCTTTTCTGTTCATTCACAGAATCACAGAATTATAGAATGGTTTGTATTGAAAGGGCCCTCAAAGATCATCAAGTTCCAACCCACTGCTGCAGGCAGGTCTGTCAATCACTCCATCAGACTATAGACCAGGCTGCCCAGAACCCCTTCTGACCTGGCCTTGAGCACCTCCAGGGTTGGGGCACCCACAGCCTCTCTGGGCAGAAGGCTGTCAAAGACTTCTAAGACTTTCCAAGACTTTCAGTCTAGAACCAGTGATTCCAATCTACAGATAACACCAAGCCGACTGCAGTACCTCAAGAGACCCAAGAGCCACACTGGAAAGTCTTCCTTAGCCACACAAATACCACTGAAATTTAGCTAAGGGAAGAGAGATGTTCACAGATTTTCTACAACAACGAAACCAGGCAATGAAGGGCCAGCAAAGTGGCAATTCATTTTTCTTTTCAATATCTGCCTTTTTTTTATATATATATTTTTGAAGAATCCTATAGTTCACTGCATTTTCCTGCTGGCTTAAAGACTAACCAGAGCTGGGCACAGGCTCTGTAGGTTCTTCAATGCATGCACAAACTGCCAAGGGCAAGCTGAGCAAGAGCATGGTGCCGGAGCTGGTAAAACAGATTTCTCCATGCCCAAGACATCTACAAGTGTTTCTCCTTCAAAACATCAGAGCTCCAAACCTCAGAACTCAAACACCATACACTGCACTTCCCACTCCTCCTCTATACTCCCTTCTCATCTTTTTTTTTTTTAACTGAATGGCCATAAACTTCACCAACGGATTCCATACGGGTTATGTTACACCACCACCCGACTCCAAATCAATTACAGCCCAAAAGGGATAGAGTTGCAGAGAGCCTGTGAAGCCCAGTCCTGGTGTTTCTATGAGGGACAGAGAAACTACAGTGCTAAGAATGGAGCCTGGAGATCCAGCTGAAAGAACTGAGTGATTTCACAATGAAAGCACGGGACTGGGAGGCAGGAGACCTCGGTTTGCGTGCCAGCTCTGCTGCTGACTGCCTGTGTGAGACCGAGCTCTTTATTTCATGTCTCAGCATATGGCTCCTTGCACACCAGAGTCCCCAGGGCCTCCCTGTGCTATCATAACACTGATGGCTCATGATAAAGATGCAGAATGCTTTCTGGGAGACTGAGGCACTGCGAGGGTCTGGGATTCTGTTTCAACACAACCCCAGATATTTCCACTGTAGTTCCAAGAAACACGAGCATGCTGATCAGCAAGAACTACCGGAACAGACCATGCTCTTCTCTGACAGTCGTCATTAGGAGAAAAATCACAGCAACAGGAGGATGGAGAGGACTTAATTCACAAAGGTCTGTTTCCTGCTGTTACAAGCAACCATGTCATATAATCCTTTTCATAAGTCACACACGTTTGTTTGTCAGGTGTACTTTACTGAGCCGAACTTAAGGTGTAACCTAAGAAAGCAAAGTAGCCAAACAAAAGAGCAACACTTTCCCTACAGGCAATGACTGTGAAGCATACAGAGATAAGGGATTAGGCAAGCTGGGGCTGCCACAGATCTCATGAATGAAGCCCTCCACCATCTAGATGGGACAGCGAGCTGTGCTCCGGGCCAGCTGTGAACAACCTGCTGAATGAAGGCTGCTGCCTGACAGCTCAGGTCTGAGACCTTTGAGGCTCACTTGTTTTCTGCTGATCTCAGCAGAAACGGGAGCATTTCTAATGAAATTGAGTTTGACTCCTTCTCATTGAAGCCCTCTTCAGCTGCTTTAGTTTAAGGCTGAGCTCACCAAAGCTGGAAAAATCCATGACTTGCAGCTAAAGAGCCTCAGTTTGTCTCACTGAACTGAGAAATCCAGCAGTCGCAGGCACTGCTGTAAGTAAGAAATGGATACAGAGAGTGCCTTGCAAAACGTGCTGCGTACCTGCACGTCCCAGTGGGGCACAGCCAGAAGTCTCGGCTCGGTTTTAAACTCAGCACAGCTTATCCTTAAAGGAAGGATAATGAAAGAAGCAAGTGAATACTCCTGGATAACCTGGTGGAAGATGCTGTTGCTCAGCACCTGTTTGATAAGTTAAACAAAGAAACACGACACATCAATCACTCGAAAGCCAAATTTCTCTCTGGCATAACTCTACTGAATCAGTCAGCTCACACAAGGAATGAACTCAGTTCAAAACACCTCTGCCTACAGCCGCTCAGGGTTTGCCCTTCCCAGTTTTAGCACTGTTTCTCCAAAAGCATTGCGAGGTGGAGCGGGGAGTTCACCGCAAAGTCATCCTTTGTAGATGGGAAGCTATGGGTGGGGGAAGGGGGGTTTGCTTCCCCTCTATCCTCACCTGCCCCGAAGTCCCCTGCTGCAGGATGCAGTAGAGCCTTTCAGTGCATTCATACCAATGTGAGCGCAGAAAGAAAAAAAAGCCTTCACTCGCCAGCTTTTGATCCAAGCTAGCAAACAAACATCTCGGAAGAGTTCCTTTTTCCTCAGCAGTGAAAATCGTGGTAAAGCACCATCTTGATAGTTCCCAAAGAGATTCGTTTACAAAGCTCGGTATAGGGGAGGCTTGTTAGGTCTCCCGAGATGCATCTCATCCTCTGACAATTCACTGTATCTAGCTATATGTGTATAATTATCTGCTCTGATACCTGAGCTTCTATGCGACAGTCCTGCCCCAAGTAACCCAAACTATCCCCAAGGCATGGCATGCACAGAACGGTCAGGGCCGAGGGGGGGTGGCGGACTGCCCCCGTTTGCCACTGGAAATCGGCATTTGAGGGCCTTGTACTAATTTCCTTGCTCGTGTGAGGAAACTTTTTGTGCCTTTATATAAAATAGGAGGCCAGAGGTGCACACCCCCATCTTACTTCCTAATATATTATGTCCTCCCCTGCCGAGTCCTGGGACTTAGTCTGGATTTGGTAACTGAAGTAATATAAATGTTAGCTAAGAAGCATTCCAGCAATATGGTTCCAATTTAGGCTTGTTTTGAAGTCTAAAGGACCAATATGTCTCAGGGATTCTCCACTGGACGCTCAGCCCCGATGCCATTTGCACAGGAGAGCACGCCGCTCTCCAGAACCCTTCTGTGATGCCACAGAGCTCAGTTCACTCCCAGGCAGGATGCAGTGCAGAGCTCCAGGCCCTCGCCAATGGCTCTCTGCCTCTCCTGTCTGGCGTTTTGCTTGGGAAAGGGCATTGTGTTTGCTAGGAGAAACGATGGCACACAGGCGCTGTGCGCTGCTGCTGCTGCTGTCACACTCCTTATCCTGTGTTTCGGGGGTGAAGCTGCCACCTCTGAAGGGAGCCATTCTCCGTGAGCTGTTTGCACTTTCCTTCACTAACACGCTCCTTGCAACTCTGCCTTTATTTGTGTAGACGTGCATTCTCCAGGTTTGCTGCCCCTTTTCCTCCCTCACACCCCTACGGAGCCCCTGCCTGAATCCAAGTAATGAGCTAACCCATGGAACTCATTGCCCTTTATCTTGCTGGGGAACGTGCACCTTTTGAACTGCCATCTGCAGATTGTGTTGATGCACTGACTTGTTAACTGTGCCATACTGTGAAGGAAATGGCATGATTTAGATCAAGTGCTCTGGACGGCTGTTCATAAGAAACACTTGAGCCAAGCTGTTACTGCTCAGGATGTGCCCTGGGGAGAGGGGTTTCGTTTCGGGTCATGCTCTTGCCTTGTATGAGGGCAGGCGCAAAGTACTGAAATCACAGTCCTTCCCTGAAGCTGAGGGGAGGGGGGAGGAGAAACATTATGAAACCATAGAAGCGAAGCTGCCAAATTAACTTCTCACCCTTTCAATCACACTCCAGAGGATAAAAGCCTAACATTTCTGCCTCAGAAACAGGCTCAGTTTACACCAAACAAGTTATTTCTCTAATTTATCAGACTTGCCAGCTATCATTCTAATTATTGGAAACCTCAGGCTTTTTATGAAGTCAGATGGACAGCGTATTTGCACGGTCATAACGTACCACTGGATAAATGGGTCTTGGGGAAATAGGGGGTTTTTAGGAAGGACTCTGCAGGTTTAGTTGCAGCTGGGGGGTAAAGACGCTACCTCTGAAAAAAGCAGCTCTGGATTTAATTTTCTTTCAGAAAATGCCACTTCCGACACAACGTAACAGAAAGTCAAGGGGAGAGGAGGAGGCTGTGATGGAGGGCTCGTCAAAGGCCTCCCATTGGCTTCCACTGGCGTTGGGTCAGGCCTTCATCCTTTCTCTTCACTCACGTAGCAGAGCAGCACAGAACCAAACTAACACCCAGCGGCCGCCTGGGCCGGCAGGGCAGTCAGAGCCGTCAGACAGGCTGCTCGCCTCCCCTTTGCAGCACAAACACTGATTTGTCCATTATATGTAAATGGATGATTAGAGTCATTCTCTAAGACAAATTTACTTTTCTGCACACTCTAAATCTGTTTAGTCACTTTAAAGGTGTCAATTATTGGAGCACGCTAAGACTATGAATTTCTTAGTAATAGCTTTAATAACGTTTTGAAATGAAAAGCAGATACCTTGAAGTTGGCTTACTTTGAAAAGACATATGAGTAGATCTGGTTTTAATTTATGTCCTATTCTACATCTGGAATCCCTTATAATTAAAACTAAAAGCTGGACTACTACTTCCACCTGTCAAATGATGAAAAGATGAATGCACTAATAGCTTACTAAATAGCCCAACATGATAGAGTTTACTTTCCCGTTCCATACAGTAAAAAGGGATTTTGGACAGGAGGCTAAAGGTCTTTGGTCATTACTAATAGCACGCTTTCAGTATTAACCTACGTACCCCACTATCACCACCACCAGTGCCTTTTAGCACTGAGATCTCAAAGCTGCAGTTTGCATTTTGCTTAGATGCGTGTATTGAGCCCTGCTGCCGCAGCACTTCCAGCCTTCCCAATCCACACATTGTCTGCCACGTAGCTTCTCTCTCCTACTGCTATTTTCAACCACTCCACACATTGCTTCATAGAGTTACAAAATGACATTGAGTTGGAAAGGGCCCTTCAAGGCCCTCTGGTGTCACTCCCTGCAATGCACAGGGACACCCACAGCTCCAGCAGTGCTCAGAGCCCCTGACCTTGGCTGTCTGCAGAGATGGGGCAGCGCCGCCTCTCTGGTCAACCTGAGCAGTGCCTCACCATCCTTACTGTAAGAAAATTCATCCTTATATCCAATCTAAATCTCCTCTCCTTTAGTTCATTTTGATTGCCAGGCAAGCTGTCCACTTAAATTTCTGAAGTGCCCATATCCCAAATGACAGCTTTCCTGTTGATGTGAGCAGTCCATGGCATGTGACAACTCAAACCCTGTTTTTGAACCTTCTCATGCTATTCCTTACGGTCCCACCCTCTCTTGCTCCTGTTGATTCACCTCTTACAGCTCACTACATCGCCTGACTCAGAGCATCTCAGTGCAAAAGCAGGCCCTCAAAAGATCTGTAGAGCTTTGGGATACAGGGGCAATATAAAAATACTACAATTGTTGTTTTAACAGGTTAAAATGCAATACAATAATGACCTCCTACAGAAATACTTAATACCTTTTTCATGGCTGTGTTTATCATCCCTGTGTCTTTACATGCACACGATATGAACCCTTTACAGGAATATGGGAGATTCCAGCTCTCCAGTGTGAGTCTACAGCCTCTTTTGGCCCTTCAGAGGCATTCTTTCCAGCAAACTCTTGCCTGATTTTCTTCCAAGCTGTTGCAAAAACAACAAAACAAAACAAAAAAATACCATGTGCAACAGAGGGAGGAATTCGTTTGCAATGCTACACGTTCATAGAATCATGGAATCATAGAATGGCCTGGGTTGAAAAGGACCACAGTGCTCATCCAGTTCCAACCCCCTGCTGTGTGCAGGGTCACCAACCAGCAGACCAAGCTGCCCAGAGCCACATCCAGCCTGGCCTTGAATGCCTGCAGGGATGGGGCATCCACAGCCTCCTTGGGCAACCTGTTCCAGTGCGTCACCACCCTCTGGGTGAAAAACTTCCTCCTAAGACCCAACCTAAACCTCCCCTGTCTCAGTTTCAAACCATTCCCCCTCGAATATAGTATTCAAGCAGAAGTTTTAGGTCAGATGGAGAGTTATGGAGAAAGCTGTCCCAAATCTTACAAATGCGCAGCACTCGACTTCTTACGTCAAAGCAAAGAGTAATGTTTCAACTGCTCCAGCAAGGAGGAAATGATGCAGGTATTAAACATTATTACGAGAACAGAGACACATTAATTACTGTTTATCCACCAGGACTGTGAATGGAGCTTTTTGTTGTGAAGGATTTTCATGGGGAAAGTTAATATACTTCGTCCAGACCATGAGATGGTACAAATCAGTGTATTTCCATCTAAATCAATGGATCAGTGTTGATTTACAGCAGCTGAGGATCAACCCCCTCTTTTTTGGCCTGCTGAGGATTGTATAACATACACAGCCTAGAAACACCGATGACAAATTTGAAACCGTGTAGGGATATGCTGAACCAAAAGCCTGATTCAAACCCAGACCGGCTACTCTCCTTTTAAATCACGGAGAGCTGCTGTCTTGAATGGTACTGCCAAGCCAGCACTGTGAGACACGCAGCACAACGCGGGCTGCAGCCTCCACACACCGCATTCCATACAAACTCAAACCCGCCCCGCGCCGATTCATAAATGATGTGTTGGTTTAATCTATTTTTCACAGGGGGTGTCGCAGAGAAGGAAAATTAGAAACAGGCAGAAGGGACTATTATTACTGTCTCATAGTGTGCTCTCGTACATGAGGATCGGATTAAGATAACATCTGGTCAATATTTCTTGAACTATTTCCCTTTTATCACAAGAAAATCGGCAACCCATCTCACAACTGCTCCTAATTTAGATCTAAATATCACTGATGAAACATTGTACAACATGCTGTTATCTATTAAAATGATTTCCCTGAAGGAAGAGTGGATACTTTTATACTTTCCAGCGAAGCCAACCGTATTCATTCCCCCTTAGCACTAACTAGTTGCCTTATAATCAAATACTCAAACGGTAAAAGCAAAATCACTTTGGAAAAACAAGTGAGTCCCTACCAAGTCTTCAGCTGGTGCAAATCCACGCGTGTCCACTGATTTAAGTGAAATGATGCCCGTTTACACCACCTTCTGTGGGATAAAGGCTTTGATTTGGCGGAGGGTTGTTAGAGTTGGGGTGGTACGGTTGGTTGTGGTTGGACTTGATGATCTTTAAGGTCTTCTCCAACCTGAGCAATTCTGTGATTCTGATTCCCGCATGGTGCAGCCCTGCAGTGCGCTGCGTGTCTCCTGCACTCACTGGTTTGAAGAGGAACCTCTTAAAATTGAATCTAGGCTGGGATGCGCCATTTATCAAGAGGCAGCAGAGGGACAGCGAAGAGCCCTGTGGTTTCCTTGGGAAGCAGAGCACGGCAAACTGTCCTCCCTCCCGTTCGGTTCAAACAGCAGAATTGTCAGTGGAATGCAGTAATCTTTTTTTCAGCACTTTGCAGAGTTCAAGTCCCCAGAAAGGAGCCTATTGAGTTCAGCAAATAAAAACTTCTGTTTTCTTCACGAGTCTATAATTCATTTTCATGGACAGTAAAGCAGAAAAAGGAGGAAAAAAACCCTTTTGCAATCTCAAACTGTTTTGCATACCTTCACCGCACATCAGTTTTACCCATTTGCATTGTATCCTCGCCACTTAAAAAGGGGAATTAGATAAGCATGCACTCTCTGTATTAACTGGTTTAATTTAAAAGTAATTTCTACCATCTGGAATTACTGTTTACTGTTGTTTGGAGGAGGAAGAAAAAAAGAGAGAGAATCTGAAACCGTAGAAGAGATCATCACAGAATAATCAGTTTGAAGGAGGGAGAAGCGTACAAGGAATGTAATGGATTGTCCACCAGCCGACTTGTATATTTTGGAGGGAACTCTGAGAATAAAACCTCTCTAGCAGTTATCACCGGCCACACTGGAGCCATTCATTTTTCACCTGCTTGTGGTTGTTGTCTGGCAACCAGTCAAGGGTGCTATTAGCAGAATTAAGCTCCAGAAGAAAAGATTACCCTGCAGGAGGTAAGATAAAGACCGGGCAGCGTGGCTTGTTATCAGTATCACAATGAGGTCCAGGTCAGGGTGGGTTTCATTTCAAACAGGTAATCTCTGCTGAAATAATAGAGTAACTGTTGCTTTGAAACCTTCATGTGCTGCAGCACATACGGCTCATTTGATACAGATTCTGGATTTAACGAAGAACTCCAACAAGCCCAAGATACACACACGGAGAAAGAAAAAAGTGGTGCACCAGAGGAAAACGCCTTTACCCTGTAATTCCTGGTCAATATAGTGAAACACAAAATGCTATTCAGGGCAGTATTATACCTTGATTTAGGCCTCCCCTCCTGCTCAGGTTGCTATCTGCCTACCAAGTTTCAGTCTATAAACATAGAGTAACATCATTTCAAGCATAATAACATATGCAATTATAGCACATCTCACAAAGCCTGAACACAAGCAATGAATCAAAGATTTCCAGGGCAATTCCTTGAAATACAACTGTTCCCAAGTTTTATTCAAAGGCCTGAAAGATGTCAGTGGCACAGGCTGCGGGAGGAAGATGCATGTTGCAGCTGATGCTGATGGACAGCATTTCGTGTTTTTCTGGCAAACTGCCTAAAAGTTTGTCTTGAAAAGTAATTGTGAAGCAGTCTTTTCATTTTCTCTTTGTAAGGCACCTTTCCTCAGTCACCTCTACTAGGAACGTACATTAACTGTTTGGAGATTAATCTACTGTTTGTGTTGTGGATGCTCCATCCCTGGAGGTGCCAAAGGCCAGGCTACACGGGGCTCTGGAAGCCCAAACCAGTGAGAGGCACCCAGCCCATGGAAGGGCTGCAACTGGATGGTATTTAAGGTCCTCTCCAACTTCAGCTGACTTATGATTCTGTGGTACTACAATACCATTTGCAGAAAGTGCTAACTAGAGAAATACTTCAACTTTTAAGTTGGAAAATACAAAAGATGAGCTGGCAAACACTACCAAAGTACAAAGAAAATGAGGGAAGGAGTTGCCTCATCTATGGCCTCTTACCTTAAGGCACTCTTTGTTTTCCAAAACTTGGAGGCATTTAAAGAAAGCTTCACTCTGGTGTGGACATTGTCAGTTGTGCACAACCTCTTAAAGCCATGACACAAGGCGAGGCCTGGTAGAAGCAGGTCAAGGCTATAATATCTTCTATTGGAGCCACTCCGAGTTCTGGATGTCGATTAGGCAGGGTTCTTCTACATGGTGATGGTCCTCTGACTTCCTTAGCCCTCAAAACAATCTGCAGATGATATACATGAAAAAGGGTCAACACAGCATCAATTCCAGATAAGACTATTATAAAATCACAATGAGATGCAATCAGTTACAAAACTAAAATCTCATGACCCACATGGCATCGATCCTCCTGATGTAATGGAATACAAGTCTTAAAAAGCTTTACCTGTTTTAGTGATTATAGATTTGTTTGGCAAAAAGCAGTGGGGCTGACAAAGTAAATAAGAAAAATCTTCACAGAGCGTCTGTTTTAAACGAGACTTTATGAAAAGTGATTCAGCACTCAGCCTGTGGCTCAAATATGGGCAAGCAGCAGCCGCATGTGGAAATCAAAGGGACAAAGAACGTAGTCTGAGAGCTCCAAGAAGTATAGCACAGCGATACACCTTACTGTGGCCAGAGCCATTCAAGAATATTACCAGAGTTCAGAAGAAGAGAGTACTGATGCTGATAAAGACTGCAGATGGCACAAGGCTCGGTGGAGCAATGGATAGCAGTATCAATCTGTCGATTCTTCATGTTTCTCTCATTTGTCTAGTTTTATATATTGTTAAACAATCAGATGCGAGGTCACCCATCTTTCCATCCCTTCAGAATGCATGATGCAGACAGATCATCGCTTTTAGACTGCTTTTAACATTGAATCATAAACATTTTGCAATGGGGAGTGCTACAGAAAACACACTGAATGACTGACAGGTGCAGTGCAGACACTCAGTAGAAGTCAATGGCAGCGACAGACATGGAATACGTTGTCAGATTTGCCCCTCTATGCCTTTTACTCCCATTCTTTGTACTATCTATCGGCACTAAATTAGGGCTGTCAGAACTGCAGAGCCAAAGGGCTCAGAACTCAGTACTTCTACTTTACTCCCACTGTCAAATGCAATCTCAGCTATACAGAAATCGGTCTTTAAGGAAATTATTTTCTTGTCCTAAGACAGCAAGAAAGCAAGAAAGAGAGGCTGGCTTGGCATTAAGAGCTGTTTGGCTCCTGGTTGGGATATATTAGCTCTGATTTCGCCTCCTTAGCAAAGGCCAGTCGCTTCAATTAACCCAAACCTGTCCCAGTGGAAGTATTCACACTGTCTGCACCACCAAAGACAACACTGTCTGGTTCTAAATCCAGGGAGGAGAAAGGTATCAGCCTCAAAGGAAGCCAAGCATCCTTGTCCTTTTAAGTTGATAGCTGAAACAATTACTTGCTTGTGCCTTGTATTTTGCTAAACTGCCCCAATTATTCTTTTTGCTTCTGTGATGCCTTGGAGGCAAAGAAATTGATGCATAGGTCAAAGAAAAATGGAAAGCTCCTCATTCATAACAAAACTTAGATTCTGAAACGAGCTCCACAGCAGCAGCCTTGAGGCTCATGACTCCAATGGGTCCACTGGGGAGAACATGGGCTTGCCTATAGAAAGATCATGGCAGATTTGAGCATATGAGCTGAGGGGGCTGATCCTGCTAACACCTCATACCGGGCATAGAGCCAGGTGCACAGAGATATTCAAACTAAATCCTAATTAAGTGTCTGAATTCCCAGTGAAATCCACGGGCAGTTGGATGCCGAAATATCAACGCGGATATTGATCCAGCTGCTTATCAGTCTGAGCAGCATCCTGCTGATTCCTAGAGCAGGTGATGGCATTTGCTATTTTATTCCAGTATATCTTCTTTTTGCTTTAAATGTGAGAAAAGCAAGCTCTGAGGATGACTGCATCATCATTAAGTGTACACGTGCTAGAACCTTCTCCAAGGAAAAGAAGGGCTCATATCTTGATGTGAACCCAAGCTTGAGAAACACGGGGAGGAAATCAGCACATCACTAGAACCCACAAGGCTGCATCTTATAAAGCCTTGTAAAATAGTTAGCTCTTAAAGAAATGCACATAGGCTAAAACATAATGACCCACTCCACCCTTTTTGCCACATTACCACTGAAATGAGCTGATAAAAAATGTTTGGTGACCAAGCCAATATAAAAACATTCTGATTTCACACCAAAGGCATGCTCAGCTTCTAACAGGAACTCAGAATCCTGCACCTCTCTTAGATCATATCTTTGCTGCCCACTCAGAGTAAATGATTGATATAACAGACGTGTTGAATCAAGATGCTGGCTCATTCTTTTCCTTTTTTAAGCAGCCACTTTCAGCCAACAGATTCTTTTCCCCCAGAATATCTGTGATTCCTCAGATTCTTTGAGGCTATTCCCTTCATAATCGGAGGAGCTGCCGGAGCACAAAGCTGCAGCACAACACTTTCTCCCTGCTGTAGGAGCTCCCTGGGTCAGAGGCACAAACTGCTGCAACCAAGTCAGCCAGCCTGAGAAAGCAGGAACACTGTGGTGGGCAGAAGAGCCCAAAGCAGGGAGACAGGAGGGAAAACACTCATGTCCCTGTTATTTCTTTAACAGATAAGGGCCTGAGCTAGATCCCACTGAAGTCAATGATGCAGTTCCTATCAGGTCCAACAGAAGTAATCTCTGAGAGCGTGTTTTCTTGCCAGCTATCTGAGCAACATGGCTGAGCCCTACAGAAAGTAATCCTTTACTATCTCCTAACCTATACAGCTCTTCAGAAAAGCCAACCTTCTTTAAAAGAGCACCTTCAGGATGCTGGCCCCACTCATGTTGCTCCTGTCCTCTGCTGCTTTCCTCCTCCTTGCATGCTAGGAGTTATTAGTGGGGATTCTCTCTCAGCTTCTTTCAGATATGAGACACACCTTTAAAGAAAGCAGCCCCTCTTTTCCACGCTGTATTTACACGAGCTGTTGCGCTTCCTACTCACACCTGGGGGGTAAAGGGAGTCTGCAGGATCATGACTTGAAAGTTACCTGTGTCTGCAGCTTAGCAGGTGAAAAGAGTCACACAACTTGTGCAGACCACAGGGAGATGCTCACAAGCCGCAGTTTCTCAACTTTCAATTAAGCATCCCCTATATTCTGACATCCTGGCTCTGCCTCCCACTGAGCCCAAACACAGGGAGCCACATTGAAGCTCTCTGTGCTTGACCACACAAGCACGTGCAGCAGTTGGCCTCTTGAGTTGGTCCTGGAAGAGGCACTGCTGAGATACAGTCAGAGCACACGGACGTTCTGAGTTTCCTCAAAAGGAGGTTTAGATGAGACATCCAGGGGGAAATCTTTCACTGAGAGGGCGCTGAGGCCCCGGCACTGCTGCCAGAGGACTGTGGGTGCCCCATTCTGAAGGTGCCCAATGCCACGGATGGGGCTCTGGGCAGCCTGAGCTGGTGCCTGATTCGGTGATGGGTAACCCTGCCAGCAGGGGCGGGTTAGAACCAGATATCTTTGATGTCCTTTCCAACCCAACCATTCTGTGATTCTATGATTCTTCACTGCCTATTGAGAGAGACAGCTTTCAGCTCCAGCATACCACGAGCCAACGTTGCCAGTACAGCTGTTAAACTGACAACTCCTGATAAACTGTTACTGACATTTATTGTTGACAGGTGCCTGAGATCCACCCATGCACCCTTCCTATTGCACCTTACGGATCTAAGCAAACATTGCTCACCTGCACACACACTTCAGTGTGTGACTTACACTGGTTTGGTGTGGATGGAGAGATGGGTGGATGTGCTGTCAGCGAGGGTGGATGGATGAGTCGTAGGAGAGGCTGTGAGAGTTCACTGCAATTTTGAAACGCTAGATGTTGATGAAAAGCAGGTTTTTAAGTTAGAAAAATAATTTCTGATCCACAGTTTTTGTGTACAGACTCGTGTTCTAACTAAAAATACTTTGCTCCAGGGATGTGGTTTGTTTTCTACTGCTGTCAGTGCAAGCAGCCTGGATCTACAGAATCTGGACAGATATTGTAACCAAACTATTCTGAGAAAACAAATCTTAAAAACAATATATGCAATGCAGCTGTTTGGTAGCTCCCCAGGGCCTACTGCTGCTTGCTGCCAGCTCTCAGCTCTTTTTGCTTTAAGCCGGGAGGGCCCATGTCTTTAGATTACCTTATAGAGTATTTATGTCCCTCTCCTCTCCATGCTGTCACCCTAGAAAGCTCTAACAAGTCTCCCGCTGCCACATTCTCATTCTCAGGAAGATCTGTTAACATTTATGCCTCCTTTTGATCTTCGGAGCCTTCTCCCAGCACTTCTCACAGCCTCCTGAAAATGGGATTCTCCAAGTCAATAATTTGCTTATTGTCTCCCTAGTGTAAACTTCTCTGGTTCTCATCCGGGAAGCTAATGTCTTACTTGTTCTTTTCGCATCTCCTATCGGATTCCAGGTTTAAGAATCCTACCACCACCTGAAACGAACACTAGCACCTGTCTATTGCTCAGCAACTCACTTGTGTATGGGCATTACAGGATTTGTGTATGGGCATTATGGGATTTGTGTCTGCTAGCTCCTTTCCCTTTCACTGTTCAGTTTAACTATACCAAGATGCAGCAGCTGACAGTAGAATTTACACATGAAGTGATACTTAAGGGTGCGATAGTAGAGTATTCACAGAATCCCACGGGGCTTCTGAGGTCCATGCCTTTGGCCCTTGTTGCAGGATGGAAGCCTAAACAAACCATCTAACATAGTAAGAGAATACTTCTCAGCCCATTATATTTCCCCCAGCACCACCACCCCCCCAATCCGTTAAAATAGCACAGTATTCTGTACCACAAAGGACTGTAATTTGTATGGAATGCCAAGCACTTGGGAAGCACAAGGGGACACTGAGCGGGGAGGTCTCATCCCATAGACACTCTGTCCCTTTCAAACCATGGGAATACAGCCTGCCTCCCTCGATGTGTAATGCAGCCTTGCGAGATGAATGCTGATCTTAGCCCGAACAAAAATTGAAAGAAGATGTTTCCAAAATGGCACAGCTCCTCCTTAGCCCAGAATCCTTCCCTTAGGACAATGAAGCTTTTTATAGGTTACATACAAACAAAGAACATGGAAGATAGAATCATAGAATCCTTAGAGTTGGAAGAGGCCTTTAAAGGCCATCTAGTCCAGCTCTCCTGCAGTGCACAGGGACACCACAGCTCCATCAGGTTGCCCAGGGCCAGATCCAGCCTCGCCTCGAAAGCCTCCAGGGATGGGGCATCCACCACATCATTGGGCAACCTGTGCCAGTTTACTCTTGATCCACAAACAAAATCTAATTACTGTTCAGCCACATGGAACAGAGAACATCTCAGCCCTAGGGACATTAGACCCTAAGTGGTGCCTGCTGCTACCTATGACTCTTCCTTCAGTGCCATGAAGGAAGGCTGAAGAAATAAGATGGACTGACTCTCCCATTGGTAAAAGTAGCAACAATCATTCGCTGGCTTAGACCTCAACAACTACCCGCAGGGCAACCATCATGAATGTTTGGTTCAAGGTTTCCTGATGCTTTCCACTTGTTTCACACTATTTTATCAGTTGAAGTAGTTTTCATACAAGCATAACTAGTTTTATAAAGGATGAAATTCTTGTTCTGAAGAGAGGTGCTATGTCTGCTTTCTGCTCTTCTGATTGTGGTGACAGCGGGCACAGCGAAAAGCTGCCATGGTTCTGCGAGGGTTTTCTATGCCTTTTGCTGACTGTTTTTTTGGGGTTGAAACCCTCCTCCTTCCTCACAGTTTCACTCATATTATCTTCTTTCCCACAGTGGAGTGCCAATGGTGTTAGCTAAGCCACATCACCCATGCTTCTCCTGTGGAACCCTGACTGCAGCTTAGAGGTTGGGTGAGCAGTGGGGAATGGCAGCCCTTCCAGTTACTGCAGGCTAAATACCACAAGGACCACAGACCAGAAGCCCAAGATGGCTATAAGCAATGACCATGATTTAGAACCTGGATATAGATCCTACACAGAAGGCACGGTCATAGCAGAACTTTCTGCTGCCACCATTCACCATCCTTGCTGGATTATAAGAAAATCTACTGCTTAACTGTTTGTAATTTGCACAAAGACTGAAGAAAGAGAAAGCCCCCATCCTAAAGGCTTAGAAATAAATCCATGGTTAGAAAAGAAAAATGCCAAAAACAATGAGTAACAATAGACATCATGAATGCACCTCCACTGTCAGAAGAACTCCCAAGAAAGCTGCACGTCCACAAGCCTTCCATTTCCAAATCCACATCCAGCTATATCCCAAGGCAGGATTTGCAGGGTGTGGAATACTGTGCTGTGATCTTTGGCCTCATGGGAAACAGGAGGTCAGACAGTCTTCTGAGATGAGCTCTGACTGTGGGCAATGATCATTCACCCCCTCAGCGCAATTCGCTCCACCTGTGGGAAAATATTTGTTCCAACTGAAAAAGAAATGAGCTAATTTTATCCCTCTTCTTTCTGGTGAGTTGGTTCAGCTTCTGCCATGCAGCCAGGCAAGCACATGAGTGGCTGCAAGGGAAGGAACAGACCCATTTAGGTGGAAGAGGAAGAGGAAGAGGAGCAGAACTGCCCCTTCAATTTAAGTGAGCTGTTGGACTGGTTCACCCTTATCATGTAAATTCCCTCCTGGTCCCTATGAAGAGAGTCGATGTATAGATGACCTGAAGTACCATCCGGAGGAATGGCTTAACACTGCACTTAAATCTTTTGCCTAATAGGGATACAATCGAAGCATCTCTATTGCATGAGGTAAATATGGGCCATGGTATCTATGCCTTAATTTGCTCTTGCCAAAAGGTCAGTTTAGATGGACCCAAAGGGAGGACTGCATTTTGCATCTCGTTTGAAACAGAGATCTTCCTTTTCCCTTGAATACAGGCATTTTGCTCTTCTGACTAGGCACACCTGTTTTCTCAACTAACTCAAATCCTTGCAGCCATGTGTGCCCAGGGGAAGGAGTGTAATAAATAGCAGAAGCAAATAATTTACCCAGTAAAGAGCATTCCATGCTTTCTGTATGCAAATTCTGCATAAAAATTCTACATATATGGTACAGAACTGCTCTGAACTGAACTCTAAAAATGTTTAAGGCAAACACAGCTGTTATCAAGTGTTGTTCTTTCCAAAATGCCATTCAGTTTGATAGTTATCACTATGCCAACAGCATTCCCCATTCAGATCTCTCTTTTTGAGGTCTTAACAACTGCTTTACACAGGAGAAATTCACCCTGAACATCAGTGCTGTGGATCTGTACCCAAATGCGTGTCTCTCCCTTCTTATGATACCAAGTCAGCCCGAATTAACTCCAACAGATGCTGGCCAAGGAGGCTGAGACAATTGAGGCTTTTAAGAATTACAAGTATTTTTAATTTGAGGACATACTTTGTAACTTCCCTGTTCAGCAAAATATTTTAGTGCCTTTGAGTACGTACTGAAATCTCACCGGTGTCAGAAGACACATGATATATGATGTTCAAACCCCAGTATCTGGTAAAATTTGCTAAAGTGCCTGGAACTGTAATAACACCCTATTCAAATACCAGCTTTTGAGAGCTGGGTTCAATCAGAGTTGTATTTTAGTTGACTGGTTGGTTTTTTTTTTTTCATCCAACTATAAAGGATTGGTTTTAAGAATCAAAAGTCTTTTAAACTCATAATTCTACAGAACTAAAGGGGAAAGCACTTCACATATGCTTCCTTCAGAGGGCTGGTCATAGGATCTCTCTGCACATCAAGTTCTTGAGAAAACATCTAAAATAACCCAGCAGCTGGCATTTGTAAATGTCATAGAGATGACCAGAGAGTCAGGTCAGCTCCCCAGCTGAGGTCTACTTGATTCAAATCAGGACCTGAACTGTTGATTGCTGAATATGGTTTAGAACCATAGAATCACCAAGGGTGGAAACGACCTCCAAGATCATCCAGACCAACCGTCCACCTACCACCAGTATTTCCCCACTAAACCACATCCCTCAGCACAACATCTAGACATTTCTTGAACACGTCCAGTATTATATGCACGTGTGTTATTTAATGTGTATTATTTACTATTATATGCGTGAGTGTGATTTAAAAATCCTGAGCTGGAATGATCTCAATCATCACACCGAGCGCCTACAAGAGAGACAGGAACTCACTGCCCTTTTGCATCCCTGCGTTTCCTTCACCCCCGCCAAAGTGATTCCCATGGAGGAAGCAGAGCTGGCAGCCTTGTCTGGGCTGCCTCTCTCCATCCGTTTCAGATGGGTGGATCTTTCAGGATCATCCTTCCCAGTGCACCAACCAGCACTGCTGAGCTAATGAGGTGGAGCAGGTCATCTGCACACAAAACAGAATGGGCACAATCCTCCTTCCGCTCTGCAGCAAAGACAAGCAAGTGCTGCAGCGTTTATTAGTGCAATGTAGCATATCTAATGCTGAGCCCCAAGAGAAGGGAATTCACGGAGTGCCTTGGGAGCACAAACCAATATCATCATCGTAAAGCCCAACCTTACAGCTGGAATTCCATTTTTAGAAAGTGAAGTAATGGATCCTCTGCGCAGCGTCAAACCGCTCTGTACAGCACGTCCTCCCTCATTAGCTCACCAAGCAGCAGCAGCAGAGAAAAGGGGGGGGTTACTGATGCGTTGTAATTACTGACTGACAGCCTGTCACTGGGCAAAGCAGAGGAGAAGTCTCTAATTAATGCAGGCCTGTTACTTTCCTCTCTGAATGCTGCCTTTCCTGAAGCGCAAGGTGGAGCTATGGTAGGGAAGCCCAACCCAAGGCCTGATGGCTATTTCCATCTCCGTCACCAGTAGTAACCTAAACAGGTTTGACTTCGTCTGGGCACAGATACAGCTTTGAGAAGAGCAGAAAACAAAGGCAGATGGGCCTATCCACTAGCAACGAGGTTATTAACTCTGGGTCCTAACAGTGAGCACACCAATAATCACAATGAAGGAGTCCACGATACTGCTGCCTTCAGTATCTCATAAGGAGACTGTGTAGAACACATCCTCAGGGTCTTCTAGGGTTTCTGTTTTTGTTCTTAGAATTCTGATGTGGTCAACACCAGGTTTAAGGATGTGCTATCAGTGCTGCCTTTTGACAGTAGTGCAGTTTCCCATCAGCAATGAGGACGGGCAGAGGGTTTTCAGCTGCATGCCACTACACTGGACGTGACAAATCTCTATTCCTCCCTCAAAAAAGGGAGGACTTTTTGCCTTTATGAGGTGCAAACTAATAGTTCAGGTGAAGGAGGAAGTTGGTAGAGAAACACCTTTCCTCAATAGGTAGGTTCAAATTACTGCACAGGAACTCTCACACACTCTCCCAGAGGAATCACATGAAAAAGCCAGGACAGAGAAAGAAAAAATGAGTGAAAATGTCACAGAGAAAAGAGGAAGCCTGAAATCTTGATCCTGAGTGTGTTCAGTTACACTTATATTGCAGACTTGCGAAGAGCCTTGTAAGAATTAGGTGGAGGAACACACTGAGAATTACTACTGCCTCAAAGCAGACAGATTTCAGAGGTCAAAGACAGTCCTCAAGATGTCAGAGTTGACAGACAGCCCTGTCTGAGAATGCCATGAAGGAATCTGATTAAGACAACCTGCAAGAGACAAAAAAAAGATAATAGAAAAGCTAATCATTTTCCAGGAATGAAAGCAACATCATCGAACAAAGATGGAACGATTCCAAGTTCAGGAAGGACTTCAGTTACAGCCCATGTTGACATCCATGACATTAGACCAGGCACCATTCCGGAGCTCTTGACAGACTGCAGGAAAGGGTTTTTAAATGACCTTTTCAGAAAACTTTCCAAACAAGTTTTCCTGGCTTGGAACAGTAAGTGAAAGTTTAGTTAGGTAAGCAAACAGTGAAGGAAGGGAAAGTTGGTTTCATTGGGCATTGAAACTACTACAGGGAAGAGGGTTTCAGTCTTACACAGAGGGTTAACAGCCTCTTGGAAGAGAAGCTGGGAGTCTTCAAACTTCAAACTGTCCTGGGAGGCTAAAAATGAGATAATCGTGATAGGAATGCCTAAATGTGTGTGTAATCTCTAATTGGACAAGATTTGATTAGCAAGCAGCACTACAATTCAAGGCATTATCTAGCCTAAGGATACCTCACTACTCCTCTGCTGGAGATTATCAAACCACAGCTTGGCAATAAGAGATATGCCATTTCTAATGCAGCCAGATTGATCAGGAAGTTTCAGGGCACGGTTATGTGGTACCTCTAAGCCAATCTCACAGCAAACTGCCAGCAAAAAGGCTGGCTCACCCTCATGGCTTTTTCACCCTGTGCTATGCCTTATGCTTCTGTGTGCGTATGGTGAGCTTCTTCAAGGAATTAAGAGTGCCGTTACACAAGACAGCTATTTATCTGCTTAAAGACAGACCTGACTGTACAGTAGGAGGTGCAGAATTTCCTCTTTCAGTAGAAGGGCAAGATGCTAGATCAGCTCAATTATATCACATCTTCAGTTCCTTCCAGGAGGAGAAACATCATCATGTAGATAGTCTCAACCACCTTCTAGAGATTTCTCCCTAATTAATAGAAGAAACCTAATGTGACTGCATCTTAACCCTAAGAAAAAAGAGTAATTATCAGTGTTTTTACTTTCCCCAAGCTGCCTCATTCCAGAGCCTGATGACTACTAAAGCGTATGGGAAGAAGGGAGCAGAAAGAACAGAGGATAATGTGATACTAAGGCAGTTCTGGTTGAGAGACTAAAAATGCTGTGGACACACATCCTAATTTAATCTGGCAGATGAGCAGTTACACTATCTATGCTTCTCACAGAGCTGGGGAAAAAGCAATGTACATTAAAGTCAAGAAGAGTAGTTGAGGATAACAATGTTTTAAACTGGGCATACAGGACAACGTCTAAAGGTACTTTAAGTGTTGTGGTCTGGGAGATACCAAGCTTGAAAACCTCTGTGTTGAAGTAATAAGGAGGTGCTAGAGACCCTTTTTTTCTTTTTTTTTTTATCAATAAGTAATGCTGATATAGTTGAAATCCAGGGTAAGTCACTCAATCTGAAGGTTAAAGTCAGTGATTACATCTCCTTCTGTAATGACAGGATAAAACAGAAGGGACTTCTTCCCCTACAAAGACACTTACCTGCTAGGTGGTCAGAGGTCATGTGGAAATACACCATGAGCACGTCTGAACGCTTCCAAACCTCTAAGTGGGCAGTAATGTGCCTGTTCAGGATACTGGTTATCATCAGGTTGAGACAACTGGTTTCAAGCCTCTGTCTGTAATGGATAGAAAGAAGAGGTGAGACTTCTATTGGAGTAACCAGTAAGGTCTGCTGTGCTTTGAAGGAAGTTAGAATATCCCCCAGGTCTTCAAAGAAAGACTATAGAAATACTCAGATGTCAAAAAGAAAAGCTCACTGTATGAAGCTTAAGAGATTGACACAATGAGAAGAGACCCGACAACCAGGAACTTCTCAGTTTAACAGAAGTGTATCACAATCCTGCAGCTGGATGGGTGGAGCCAGATGGATTCAACTCTAAATTAAGGGGTAACTTCCTTGTAATAAGCATTATCAAATATTGGACCACCTCACCTAAGGATGTGGCTGCCTTTGTTCTCCTTAACAGGTACAGTTCTAACAGAATGCTTTAACCTGGCTTCCAGAGAGCACCGTACAGCCTTTGGAAACAGGAGGATGTCAGTGGGTGACCAGTGCTCCCTCCCACCCCAAGAGCCAGTGTATGGGCAAGGGCACTTCTTTAAAACAAATAAGCAAAGACTCTCTTGCAAAGCTGGAGTGTGAAGTGATCTGATTGATGTGGTCCAATGCAACAGATTTTGCTTTATAGGCTGAGCTCACAAACTTCATCAGCTTCCCAAGAGCCCTATGGAACCATGTTGGTGCTCATCCCTTCAAGACCACTGCTTAAAGATAACTTAAATACGAGTCATTGCTAAAAAGCAGACCAAGAGCCATTAACCTTTGTGCACAGTAGTTAAAATACTTGATTTACAGACATGGATTCACATATACAAAGCATATATGGACTGGGTGAGCATTATGGTACTTTTCAACCCAGGCCATTCTATGATTCTTTGGTATGTAAAACTCTGCTCCTTGAACAGCAAAGAGCAATCCTTGGAGTAAACAAGGAGTAAGGAGCAGCTGCTCACAAGTAATGCTCCTTTAGCTTTGTAAAGACTTTTCTACAGTAGCCAATTATTTACACCATATTGAATTTGTGACCAACAGAGTTTAAAGGCAGCAGCAGCCAGCAGCCTGTTTGCCACAAGCTCCACCTCACCACGCACAGTCTGCACCCCTGGGCATCTTTTCAGGGTCTGCATGCTGAAAAGTTTGGAAGCTTTTAGGTTAGAGCCAACAGCTGCTCTTGGATGCCTTCATTTCCAATAGCTTCCTTGTGATTTTGTTTTTAAGGATGATAAAATCAGTAAAGATCCTCAAAGTTTCCTGAAAGCTACACTCCTCTAAAGAACCTTACACTAAAAAGTGAAAAACAACAATTAATTTTATTATCTCAGCTAACTGTCTTTGGGTTTTTTTCCTTTCTTTTTTCCTTCCCCTCCTTTCACAGAATCACAGAATGGCCTGGGTTGCAAAGGACCACAGTGCTCATCCAGTTCCAACCCCCTGCTATGGGCAGGGTCGCCAACCAGCAGACCAGGCTGCCCAGAGCCACATCCAGCCTGGCCTTGAATGCCTGCAGGGATGGGGCATCCACAGCCTCCTTGGGCAACCTGTTCCAGTGCGTCACCACCCTCTGGGTGAAAACCTTCCTCCTGATATCCAACCTAAACCTCCCCTGTCTCAGTTTAAAGCCATCCCCCTTGTCCTATCACCATCCACCCTCACAACTCTTTAAGAAAGAAGGCAGACAGCCCCAAAAAGCAAAGTAGAAACAATCTCTAACCACCGTCTCTTCTTGGGGCAGACACATCTGCACTGTCAGCTGTTCTGCAGACAGGCAGGTTTGAAGATTTCTACACACACAACGCTCCATGTGGGCTCCCAGCCTATAGTACAGCTCCTGAAAGTGGATTGTGATGGGTCAAAGCCATTTTATTGAATTAGCCCTTTATTGTTTACATTAAATCCAAGTGAGCTCACAAATACTGACTTATCCTTCTGAAAGGATGGATTATACCGCGTGGCTCGGATGCAAAAAAAGATTAGGGTTTTGTACTAATTACTTCCAGCATGAGGTGTGCATGGACCAGAAGACCATTGAAGATATTCTGCTGGGCATTTCAGTGCAGCAATGCTTGCCATCTTTTCTTGCCTAAGGATGGCTGCTTCTCCATAGCATAAATTTGAAGGGCCACACTGTCATTGAAACTCACATATGAGATCAGCCGTGGCTGGGACAGAGGGTAGTAACAGCTCTTTCCATGCAGAATCGTAGAGTAATTCAGATTGGGAAAGACCTCTGAGATGCTCAGCCCCAGCCCACCCCACCATGCCCACTGCCCACGTCCCTCAGTGCCACATCTCCACATCTGGAACACCTCCAGGTGACCCCACCACTCCTGGGCAGCTGTGCCACTGCAGCACCGCTTCTTTGGAGAAGAAATGTTTCCTAATACCCAACCTGACACCCCTGGCACAACTTGAGGCCATTCCCTCTGTCCTATCACCATTAACCAGCTGCAGAGGCCTAACCACACCTCGTCACCACCTCCTTTCAGGCAGCTGTCCAGGGCTATAAAGTCTCCCCTGAGCCCCTTCTCCACACTGACCCACCCCAGCTCCCTCAGCTGTTCCCAATCAGACCTGTGCTCCAGAGCCCTCACAGCTCCACTGCCCTCCCGTGCACACACTCCAGGGCCTCGATGTCTTTCTAGCTGAACACAGCACTCAAGGTACACCCTAACGTTTCTAGCTGTTTCATCCACTCTCCCAAAGTCGCTGTTGCTGCAAAGTGCACTGTAGCATCACTTCCTATTCCTAATCACTCTTTCAGAAAGGAAGAAAACAAAAATCTATTATCTAGTTATTACTAAGTGCATTTTGATTAATCTATACTTAATCAGCAAAGCCATCCATCAGCAGGCACGGCTTCTCAGACTACAAACTCCACAGAGCTTCCAGCAGCCTGCATAATTAGAGCCAAATACAGATGTGAAGATGTGGGAGACACAATATGCCAGGATCACTGTGATTGCTGCAAACCACCAGCACTGCAGAATCATAGAATCATAGAATTGCTCAGGTTGGAAAAGACCTTAAAGATCACTGAGTCCAACCACAACCAACCATCCTACCCCAACTCCAACAGCCCTCTGCTAAATCATGGCTCCGAGCACGGTTGTTAAACACATCCAGGGATGGTGACTCAACCACCTCCCTGGGCAGCCCATTCCAGTGCTTATCAACCCTTTCTGTACAGAAGTGTTTCCTTGGTGATATCCAACCTAAACCTCCCCTGGCACAACTTGAGGCCATTTCCCCTCGTCCTGTCACCAGTGAGAAGAGACCAGCCCTGCTCTGCTGCAATCACGTTTCAGGTATTGGAAGAGAGCAACGAGGTCTCCCCTCAGCCTAAGGTTTCCCCAGACTAAACAGCCCCAGTTCCTTCAGTCTCTCCTCGTAGGCCATATTCTCCAAGCCCTTCACAAGCCTTGTTGCCCTTCTTTGGACCTGCTCCAGCACCTCCATGTCCTTTCTGTACTGAGATGCCCCAGACAGACACACACCACATGGAAGACCCACAGTACGCGTTTTCTTCTCTAAATGACCCCTCCTACTTCTATAACCATATGGGCACCTGCCTGTGCAAATGGACATTCAGCTCCTGGGCTGCTTTCGTGGCCAACGATGGAATTCTTGCACAGGCAAAACAAATCTGCCGGGGAGTTTAACGTTTTGTATGGGCAAAACAGGTGTCCCAGAAACACACACAGCTTTCACTGAATAACTTTGCACACAGTGACATCAGACCTTCTCCCTGCACAGATTACTACCCGGGGCCCGGGCTCTGTTGGTGTTTGTTTGAGGATGATACTCTGCGTAGCTCGTGGAACAGAGCAAACAGAAGGCTTAAATGCAGCCTGAAGATGTGCGAGCTGCTGATTCCTACCGAAGCACACCTCGCATCGCCTTACGTTCAGCAGTAGGCAAGGCAGCATAGTATGCAAGGGCTTCACGGGTGTTGTTCTACAGCAAGCCAAAAGTTTGCTCTGACTCTACTTTACAGATAAGAAAACAAATATACAGGTCTGGACCGGTCACACAGCTGCGGCGCGGAAGGTAAGGCTCACAAGAAGGTCTTGTTTTAAATCTTGCATTCAATAAACTGCTAGAAGGACAAAATGAAAACAAGCTATTGTGTTAATCTCCAGATTAGCCCTCATAGTCTGTCAATTTAATACTGATTAGTAAACAATGTCCATAATTAAGCTGTTGTTGGAGACACAAATGCCCCACGAGCCCGAACTAATGCGTAGCATTCAATCCTTTTACAAAGGACGGCAGATACAATTCCAGGAATGTTAATGCTGCCAAGTATCCATGATGCACATAACAAAAGAGGAGGCAGAGACTTGAGGTAATTAAGCTCACACTGGCCCTTCTCCACAGCCCCTATTTGTTTATGGACTAAACGTTATGAGGCGCAGTAAATAAAACGCCACCGAATCGTGGGAGTTGGGACCAAAACCAGTATGAAGTTTATGGGGTCGTCAAACGCTGGATTCCCCTGGCATCAAAGCACGCATAGCCTTTGCTAAGGCTGGTGACATTAATGTGCATGACAGGGGTCCACGGGGCCGCGGTCCCCTAATTGTTTAGGAGACCTTTTAGTCTGGTTGCAGACTGCATGTCTTGGTATTTGCGGAGCTAATTGCACCGAAATCCGCCAGCGCTGTGTTTGCAGTGATGGGTTCACTCATTTATCCCCGGGATAAAACTCTGCTCTTTGTCAGCCCGCTCCCCGCTTCGCTCCGGGGCTCACCCCGCCGCTCGGGGGGAAGGAAGCCGCCCCCACAGCGCTGCCGATGGAAACCCACGGGCTGCGCAGGTGCGGGAACGTCAACGCTGCAATAGGACACAACGCCGCTTCTCTGAGCGCCCTCCTTCAGCGGTAACCCTCTGTGCTTGGAAAAGCACATGGGAAAGCAAAGTCTGCAGTTCAGCCCCTCTGGAGCTTCAGCTGGGAGCGGGGGAGATGCTGCTGGGCTCCTCTTACCACCTTATTTTTCCACATTGAATCTCATGGATCTGCAGTTTAGAACTACTGCAGCCTGCAGGACAAGGGGAAATGGTTCCCAACTGAAAAAGGGGAGGTTTAGAGTGGATATAAGAAAAAGTTTCTCACTATTAGTGTAGTGAAGCACTGCACAGGTTGCCCACAGAGGCAGCGCTACCGCATCCCTGCGCACAGCCAAGGTCAGGGATGGGCTCTGAGCACTGATGGAGCTGCGGGTGTCCCTGTGCACTGTACGGAGTGGGACCGGAGGGCCTTGAAGGGCCCCTTCCAACTCAAAGAATCA